>LOEQ01001568.1:8876-24044 GCA_001685075.1 Bramus lutescens
ACTGAGCTCTCAAGGTCCAAATGAGGAGCAGAAGGAGGGAGAACATGAGCAAGGAAGTCAGGACCATGAGGGGTGCACCACCCACTGAGATGGTGGGGCTGATCTAATGGGAGGGAGCTCAAGAAGGCCAGCTGGACTGGGAGTGATGGAGCATGTGATCAGACCGGCTCTCTGAATGTGGCTGACAATGAGGGCTGACTGAGAAGCCAATTACAATGGCACTGGATTTTGATTCTACTGCATGTACTGGCTTTGTGGGTGCCTAGTCTGTTCGGATGCTCACCTTCCTAGTCCTGGATGGATTGGGGAGGACCTTGGACTTCCCATAGGGCAGGGAACCCTGACTGCTCTTTGTACTGGAGGGGGAGGGGTAATGAGGGGAGTGAGAGGGAAATGGGAGGAGGGGAGGAGGTGGAAATATAAACCTCAGACTTATTTATATCATCTCTTGAGATTTCTATTAAGGTGTACAACTCAGCTTTAATGACAGTGGGGATTTTTGTTTTGTTTCTTGTTTGTTTCTCTTTTTGGATGCGTAGCTTTTTAGTTCTAGGTATGTTCAAGAATCTCTTTCAGATGTATAGCTGGTAATGTTATTTTCCTAATGTTAATACTTTGTGTTTTTTCAGAAGTTATTAGTCTCCTATGTATTGATGACATGTGTTTTATGATGTCACATTTATTACTGCTTGGTTTTAAATGCTATGGATCTTCTTCTTTCCCTACTGTGAGCTGTTCATTTAATCTGTTTTTATAAGAAAACACTGTAAACACCAACCTTACTTTCTTTGTAGAAATTATCTTTTGTTACCTAAGCTAATGCATAGCTGCAACTTAGATTACCTTCTTCCAAAATAAATGATAAATGCAGTATAGGAATGTGCAATGACATGCAATCATGTTTGTAGTACTGTTTGTTATTGATGTCATGTGTGGTCAAGTGGGATCATGGACTAACCCTTGTGAAGTTATTTAAAAATTCCTGGACAGTATCCCTCAATCCTTCCTCTTCTGATGCTCCTTGTGCTGTTCAGTAAGAGAAACCAAATAAAACCCTTATTTAGGACAGACATTCACAGGCACATTGACAATTTCATAAAACAGTCTTCAGGAAGGCATAGATTCAGACTCATACAAAATACAGGTAGCATAAAATGATTGACACCAGGTGAGTGAATTAGACAATTTAAATCTGGGGTTGCTGCTGGCCAAAGGACAAAAAGGAGAGGTAATTTCCTGATTTCCGTCTGTAATGCACCAATGCATTATAGGTGGCTCTGAGTATAGTATTAATATTTTTAATCTGACACATTTCAGTGTCCTATGTGAGAAATCTCAAATTCATTAAATATTTTTATTAAAGTAATGATATCTTCATAGAAGATATTTTGACAAGAATATATGAGCCTAAAATTGGGAGTGAATATTAAGAACTTTTCTTTATGACATGATATGGATATTGCACACCCATTCATATATATGGATAGAAATATGTGCAAATATGTATATGTAGAAATATAAAAATACATAAACAAACCACTGATAACAGTTAACCTCATGCATGCTACTGCCCTGAACTGATCACTAGGTAACATATAACAAAAATCACCTTTATCTTTTAACCTTGACCAGATATTGTGTAAACAACCTTAAAACGCATCAAAAATGCATTCATAATTACTTAGTGTCCTTTACCTATCCCCACATTTTCTATATAGCTCTTATTTGATACTTAAGTCTGAGAAAAAGATGGTTCCTTACATTAGAAACTGCATGGGAATTATGGTAAGCACAGTATCTTCTTCTGATAGCAACCAGAATATATGAGTCAATATGAATGTATAACATACTGTGATAATACTACATGCTTAAAGAACAAAATCTAGTGTTAATGCATTTTTAACTCTACTCTTTCAATTAAAAGAAGCCACAAATATTTGTAGTTCTCTCTAAATCTCAAAGTCCCAAATAATTGCATTTTCATATGAACAATAAAAGGTATACATAGCTTTAGCAATGTGAGACTTAATGTTTTCCAAACACTTCTCAGCCCAGTTTGTCAATTAGGATCCAATGCCAACTGAAGAAATTACTTTCAGTTTTGTTACATTCCACAACATCCACTTGTTAATCTAAGCAGCCACCCCAACATCTTTGGGAACTTTGACACTAAAAACCAGGTGAATATCATGATCAGCTTATTAGGATTTTGATCTACAGTTGAGTTCAGCTTTCATTTCCCCATTTCTGCTTTGCCTTGGTTGAGTAGTACAGGGTAATACAGCCCAAGCTCTCAGTGCATAACTTGACAACAGATCACTTGAACTCAGTGAGGGAGAAGCAGCATTTTCATGTCTCCCATATCCATGAATATCTGTGTAATCAAGCCAGGAGAAAAGAAAAGAGCAAAGCATACATATTCACTGCTTAAGTTTCCCAATTTTCTTATTCTCTCTTTCTCCTTTAATTAACTTCCTTTATCTTAGAGAAGTTCCTAGAGGTTTCAACAACCCCATACTTGAGCCATTAGAATAAGACTGAGAGTTATTTCTTCATGTAAAACATTTATCTCTTTCTATGACCCTGAAATACTCTGACCCAGTGAGGGTGGGAAATTGCTGATTATAAGTATATATAATTGGAAACTTTTGCAGCACAGCAGAACAATAAAGAACACAAGAAATGTAGGACATTAACCTGTTTATGGGAAGTTCATAATAATCCTTTTTATCCACGTCACTCCTGAGTATCATCTCATCTTTGCAAACCTGAATAGAGGCTGGAGCTGTTCTCATAGCTCTTACATTGATTATTATTTAACTGTAGTATAATTTAATATTGTGGATGGTAATACACCCTACAATATACAGTTTTATTTTTCATGATTGTTTAAGCCATTGTGAGATTTTTGTTTGCTTACATTCATATAATGCTGAAGACAGTTTTTTCATGATCTATGAAGAATTGTGTTTGAATTTTGTTGGGTTTGCACTGAATCAGAACTTTAGGCATGACGGCAACTTTTACTATATCAACTGACCAAACCTTGAGCATGTGAACTTTCTCCAGCTTCTGATATCTGTTCCAATTAATTTTCAATGCCTTATACATTTAAGAAGGCTCTTTCTATTATTTAGTTTTAATTACCCCAAACCATTTAAGAATGTATTGTGAAAAACATTGTTTCACTGATTTCTATTTAACTTTTTTCATTTGAATATAAGAGGGCTACTGATATTTGTTATTTTATTTTACACTGCCTCAATTTTATTGGAAGTGTTTCTCAGTTGTAGATTTTTTCTGGTGGGATGCTTTGTCTTTTATTTATAAAATCATATCATCTGCATATAAAATTTATTTGCTTTTATTTTTTCCTATTAATCACTTTTTGATCCTCATAATTTGTATTTTGTCCCTGTGAAAATTTCAAATACTCTATTAAATTCATATTAAGAAAAGGAATATCCTTTGTTGTTTCCTATTTTACTGGAAAGATTTGTATTTCTGATGATTTAGTCTGATTTGGTTCATAGGATTGCTATAAACTGCATCTTTTATTTTGAAGTTTGTCCCATTTCACTAGTTTCTCCAGAACTTTTATCAAGAAGGGTGGTTGATATTTCTAAAAGGCTTTTCTACATCTAAGGTGATGAACACATAAAATTTGATTTTAATTTGTTTATCTGGTAGATTACATTCATTAGTTCTCATTTGTTTGTACATCCCTGTATCTTTTGTATAAATCCTATGGTAAATGATATTTTGATGTGTTCTTAATTCAGTTTTCAAATATTTTATTGAGGATTTTTGTATATATGTTCATGAGAAAATTGTCATATCATTCACGTACTTTTTGAGCATATAAGTGGTTTAGGTATCAGTGTCACTGTCCTTATGAAACGAATTTCACAGGGATCTCCTGCTTTTACTTTGTAGAATTGTATGAACAGTATTCATGCTAATTGAAGAAGAATTGTTGAAAGATGCCAAGTAATACCAACTACCATAATTCTAATGCTTGAATGTACTATCAAAATAATACCTGATGTCTAATTGTTTTTACACAGACTCTTGCATCTCTAAGCTTTCATTTCTATAGCTTCTCAAAGAACTTGACATCTAAAAGGTGACCCACAAGTTGTCATTGTGCAGAAAACAAGAAAACATTGTAGGGCTGGAGAGATGGCTCAGAGGTTAAGAGCATTGCCTGCTCTTCCAAAGGTCCTGAGTTCAATTCCCAGCAACCGCATAGTGGCTCAAAACCATCTGTAATGGGGTCTGGTGCCCTCTTCTGGCCTGAAGGCACACAGACAGACAGAATATTGTATACATAATAAATAAACAAACAAACAAACAAACAAATAAATAAATATTTAGAAAAGGAAAACATTCTAATCTACTTGGGAAGTGGAAAAAGACAAGATCTCCTCGGTAAATTGGGAGTATGGGGACCTTGGGAGGGGTCTGGATAGGAGGGGAGAAGAAAGGAGGGGAGCAGACAATAATGTAGAGCTCCATAAAAATCAATTAAAAATTAGATCTAAGTAGAATGTTTATATCAAACCTGTTCCCTAGAACGTGCAGAGCTCATTCAGGGCAGAACAATAATAAATGGTAAAGGAAAAAACGTGATAAATTACTATAAGAAAACCATGCTTCTTTCACACAACGTGACAGCTGTACATGTGAGCTCAAGGGATTGGGATAGCATATATCAGACATGAAAAAGCTCAAGAGAGATAAAACTCCAGTGAAGAAAGGGTGAGGGGACATGGAGACCCACCCCATGGTGAGATGCTCCTGTCATCTGATAGATGCTTGGAGAAAAGGCATAAAGTTTGTTTAAAAAATGTTCACCTTCTGAAAGTTTGATCATATTGTAGGTCAGTATCAATGCCCTCTGAGTATAAAAGAAAAAGAGAAAACAGCAAAGATGTCTGGAAAAAGGGAATGTAGGAGGTGTTTGAGGACTGAATATGATCAAATGACATTGTAGGGTATTCCAAAATAACTAATACAAATATTAAAAATAATAGATTATATATACACAAATTTTCTTCTCCAAAGAAAATGAATTGCAGAATACATCACAAAGGAAAACAAGAGAATACACAAGTTTTATAAGGAAATTTACATATTATAAATTTTAATATTCAGAGATTGTGGATGATTTTAAAATAGATGAATAATATGTATGTCTCTAAACAATTCATGATTCTAAATGAATACTTTTACAGAAATAGATAAAGTTACTTTTAAATCCTGTAGAATTTAAAGCAAAGAAAGAATAATGCCATTTTCCAAAATGAGTACCACTATAAAAGTTATATTTTCTGATTTCGTGTTATATTACACAACAATGAAAAACATGTAATACTATCATGAGAGCATACAAGAAGATTTAAACTGGTATAGAGAAATACTCTTTCATACACTGTGCAAGTTTTATTTTAATGTGATTTTTTTTTCCTTTCAGTATTGTTCATTTCAAAGACTGATGGCAGTCAAGAATATGGCAAGAAATCCTCTTTCTTCCTTTTTGTACCGATCGGCCGCAATCATCATCGCTATTCCAACAGGAGTAAAAGTGTTTAGCTGATTGGCAACCCTACACAGAGGTAACACTAAAACATTTTTAGATTTTTATGTGAAGAACTAGAAAATATTTTGTGATAATTATTCTATGTGAATTTTTATATCATTTTCATTAAAGATCTTTGCAGACCCCATTGCAGTGGTGAATTTCTCCAAGTCTTAGGATTCCCACAAATGCCAATGCTTCTTTCTAGCTTACCTTCTTCATTGCCTTCTTTTTCTCTAATGTTCACATTCCAGGGCTCTTTGCTTTGTTCAAGAGAACTGATCAGGTTTGATTTTGACACTGAAATACCTGCATGTTGTAACAGACATATGACCTTATCATGGGATAATAGTAAAATACATGGGTTTCTAGTACATCATCATATTGATTATATAAGAAGACAAATAATACAAAATTCAGGATATAATTTTCTAAGTGTTCTATTCTAAAATTTTAAAATATTCAAAATCATTTTTGTTAATATTCTATACCCAGAGTTCTTTTTGAGATTTCTATTTAATCTAATGAGTCATAAATTTGCAAATCTATGTAATCTATGATGTGTCTGAAAGTAAAATATATTGTAATAGTTTGAATGATCAGTGCCATCTCCAAGAATCAGAAATATATTAACAAAATAAAGTTTTAAAAAGCATTTTTTTCTATATGATGAACTTCAAAATTTTATTAAATAAGAATGTCAAAGTCAGGGAAACAAATTGACATAGTTGTAAAACACACTTATATGAAACAATTATGAATAAAAATGAATCATAAAATAACAGTCTCACCGACAGAGAGCATATTACTGTAGGTCTCCAACATGACATCCCTGTACAAAGCCCTCTGAGCAAAGTCCAGGCAGTCCCACTCAGCTTGAGAGAAGTCTATTGACACATCCTCGAATGTCAAGATTTCCTGTCATGAAAGAAAACGGTTTATCAAGTGTCCAGGTACAAAGCTCTTTATGTATTCTAAGAATGCATCAGATCATCATAAAACATGGTTTGTTCTTGAATAGCCTTATTCTAAAAGACACACTTTAAATTACAGTCTATACTAAAAATTTGTGTGAGGAAGTATGACAGACCAAGTGAACTAGGACAAATTTAAGCTGTAAATCCACAGGCTGAAATAAGGTATGTGATTGGGAGGCAGATATTTCATGGGCAGTTCCAGAAAATGATAGTGTGAATCATCAGTCAAGGGCCTCTACCCTCATGGTAAATCATTGCTTTACAAGNAAACAAACAAACAAACAAACAAATAAATAAATATTTAGAAAAGGAAAACATTCTAATCTACTTGGGAAGTGGAAAAAGACAAGATCTCCTCGGTAAATTGGGAGTATGGGGACCTTGGGAGGGGTCTGGATAGGAGGGGAGAAGAAAGGAGGGGAGCAGACAATAATGTAGAGCTCCATAAAAATCAATTAAAAATTAGATCTAAGTAGAATGTTTATATCAAACCTGTTCCCTAGAACGTGCAGAGCTCATTCAGGGCAGAACAATAATAAATGGTAAAGGAAAAAACGTGATAAATTACTATAAGAAAACCATGCTTCTTTCACACAACGTGACAGCTGTACATGTGAGCTCAAGGGATTGGGATAGCATATATCAGACATGAAAAAGCTCAAGAGAGATAAAACTCCAGTGAAGAAAGGGTGAGGGGACATGGAGACCCACCCCATGGTGAGATGCTCCTGTCATCTGATAGATGCTTGGAGAAAAGGCATAAAGTTTGTTTAAAAAATGTTCACCTTCTGAAAGTTTGATCATATTGTAGGTCAGTATCAATGCCCTCTGAGTATAAAAGAAAAAGAGAAAACAGCAAAGATGTCTGGAAAAAGGGAATGTAGGAGGTGTTTGAGGACTGAATATGATCAAATGACATTGTAGGGTATTCCAAAATAACTAATACAAATATTAAAAATAATAGATTATATATACACAAATTTTCTTCTCCAAAGAAAATGAATTGCAGAATACATCACAAAGGAAAACAAGAGAATACACAAGTTTTATAAGGAAATTTACATATTATAAATTTTAATATTCAGAGATTGTGGATGATTTTAAAATAGATGAATAATATGTATGTCTCTAAACAATTCATGATTCTAAATGAATACTTTTACAGAAATAGATAAAGTTACTTTTAAATCCTGTAGAATTTAAAGCAAAGAAAGAATAATGCCATTTTCCAAAATGAGTACCACTATAAAAGTTATATTTTCTGATTTCGTGTTATATTACACAACAATGAAAAACATGTAATACTATCATGAGAGCATACAAGAAGATTTAAACTGGTATAGAGAAATACTCTTTCATACACTGTGCAAGTTTTATTTTAATGTGATTTTTTTTTCCTTTCAGTATTGTTCATTTCAAAGACTGATGGCAGTCAAGAATATGGCAAGAAATCCTCTTTCTTCCTTTTTGTACCGATCGGCCGCAATCATCATCGCTATTCCAACAGGAGTAAAAGTGTTTAGCTGATTGGCAACCCTACACAGAGGTAACACTAAAACATTTTTAGATTTTTATGTGAAGAACTAGAAAATATTTTGTGATAATTATTCTATGTGAATTTTTATATCATTTTCATTAAAGATCTTTGCAGACCCCATTGCAGTGGTGAATTTCTCCAAGTCTTAGGATTCCCACAAATGCCAATGCTTCTTTCTAGCTTACCTTCTTCATTGCCTTCTTTTTCTCTAATGTTCACATTCCAGGGCTCTTTGCTTTGTTCAAGAGAACTGATCAGGTTTGATTTTGACACTGAAATACCTGCATGTTGTAACAGACATATGACCTTATCATGGGATAATAGTAAAATACATGGGTTTCTAGTACATCATCATATTGATTATATAAGAAGACAAATAATACAAAATTCAGGATATAATTTTCTAAGTGTTCTATTCTAAAATTTTAAAATATTCAAAATCATTTTTGTTAATATTCTATACCCAGAGTTCTTTTTGAGATTTCTATTTAATCTAATGAGTCATAAATTTGCAAATCTATGTAATCTATGATGTGTCTGAAAGTAAAATATATTGTAATAGTTTGAATGATCAGTGCCATCTCCAAGAATCAGAAATATATTAACAAAATAAAGTTTTAAAAAGCATTTTTTTCTATATGATGAACTTCAAAATTTTATTAAATAAGAATGTCAAAGTCAGGGAAACAAATTGACATAGTTGTAAAACACACTTATATGAAACAATTATGAATAAAAATGAATCATAAAATAACAGTCTCACCGACAGAGAGCATATTACTGTAGGTCTCCAACATGACATCCCTGTACAAAGCCCTCTGAGCAAAGTCCAGGCAGTCCCACTCAGCTTGAGAGAAGTCTATTGACACATCCTCGAATGTCAAGATTTCCTGTCATGAAAGAAAACGGTTTATCAAGTGTCCAGGTACAAAGCTCTTTATGTATTCTAAGAATGCATCAGATCATCATAAAACATGGTTTGTTCTTGAATAGCCTTATTCTAAAAGACACACTTTAAATTACAGTCTATACTAAAAATTTGTGTGAGGAAGTATGACAGACCAAGTGAACTAGGACAAATTTAAGCTGTAAATCCACAGGCTGAAATAAGGTATGTGATTGGGAGGCAGATATTTCATGGGCAGTTCCAGAAAATGATAGTGTGAATCATCAGTCAAGGGCCTCTACCCTCATGGTAAATCATTGCTTTACAAGNGGCTGGAAAAACATGAGTTATAAAGATGACACTAGCCATGGCTATACTGTTGTCAATTGAATATTTGCTCCATGTCAGGTGTGTAGTAAGAGGTAGAACTGCTATACCCAAGAAGGATGCAGAGATTCTTATGGGTAATGGATGCAATTACATCAGTGGGAAAGACCATGGAACAGCTGAAAACCATGTGTGGTGAGTTGGAAAGAGACTGAATTCTAAGACCTGATAAACTTCTGAAAACACTGTGTGCAAATTGGTAAGTGACAAGTGAAGGCAGTAGATCAGGTTGCTCATCATCCATGGCTCAGATCATCTTTTATCAAAAACTTACTCACACCTAAAAATACAGGGTTCCATCACTGTTTCAAGAACACAGGAGGAGTATGAGGACTACATCACAATAAGTTACTCAGGATAAATATGTTCTTATAAAATGAGTATTCAATATTCCTTCTATTTCTGTTATAAGAAACAATTTGAAGAGTGCATTGTCTTCTTTAAAAGTTTCATAGAATTCTTTCATAGTCACTCTAATGGATGCATAGTAATATTTCATCGTACTTTTGAGTTCATTTCTCCAAGATAGGTAACACTGGACCGCTTTTTCTGTAAGTTTATCAGCCATTTGTTTACCTTTGAATAAACATTTATACAGATCTTTTGCTCATTTTTACTTGTCTGTTTTTATTTCACTGGAAATGTTTTTATTTGTGCTCTAGATATTAATTCATAATATACAGTTTGTAAATATTTTGTCCTAACCCAGAAACTGTCTCTTCAATATAACACATCCTATGATGTATGATAGTAAAGATTCATCTATTTTTACTATTTTCATTTTATTTGTGTTAGTGGTTTGCCTGCATTTGTGTCTATGAACCACGTGCTTGTGGTACCCAGAAAAACCAAAAGATGGTATTGGATCACCTAGACCTGGAGTCATGGATGGTGATGAGCACCCATGTGGGTACTGGGACTTAAACCTAGGTCCATTTCAAGAGCAGTTGCTCTTAATTTCTGAGCCATCTCTCCAGACCCCTGTGCAGTTTTTTCCCTTTTAACAGTAATGCCTTATAGTTAAAAAGAAAAATATAAAAGAAAGTGGCTATAAAAAAACTAAAGTATTTTCCTATAGAATATGGATGCAGTAAAGGTCTTTCAAATAGGATACTTCTTTTCCAAGAATTAAGTCAAAAACTGACAAGTAGGTCTTGATAAAACTGAAAAAAAATCTAAACAGCTAGCAAAGTAATCAGTCAGGTAAAGTGGAATCCCACAGAATGGAGGAAATCTTTTTTCTCTTTATTCAAAATAAGGCCCTAATTTAAAAACAGAATATTGAATAGAAGAGAAAATTGATAATAAATAGCTCAAGCATGTTCATAGTCTCTTTCAATTAGGGAGTTGTACATGTAAGAACCTGAAAATTTCATTGTACCCCTTTCTAGGCACAGGACTGTAAACAAATGTTGAGGGGTACGAAAAAAACATATCCTAATTATGTGCTGCTTAGATTGGAAAAGAGTGAAGCCACCATGGGTAACGTATGGAGACTTCTCACAAAGCTTGGTTATACAGAGGCATAACCAAACAAAATTCAGAATTGGGGAGTACAAACTGAATGGCTCCCTCTACAAATTATTTCTCACAGGAGCATCACAAAACTGCATTTTAAGGCTGAAATTGTAAAATATTGTATTTTATATCACTCATGTTTATAACAATTTTTTGTTTGTTTTTTTGAGACTGGGTTTCTCTGTGGTTTTGGACCCTGTCCTGGAACTAGCACTTGTAGACCAGGCTGGACTCGAACTCACAGAGATCCGCCTGCCTCTTCCTCCTGAGTGCTGGGATTAAAGGCATGTGCCACCACATCCAGGCTTATAACATTTTGTATTACATAGGTAAACCAATACTATGATTACATAAAAAGATCATTCATTAGGATAACACCTCCTTCATCCAGCCATACAGTGATATTCAAGATTCACCATCCTCAAACCAATGTAGGTGATACTTCACATCCATGGATATAAAGAGAGATTCCACACAATCATTTAAGTGGTGTAAGATGCATCCTTCTGCAACCTTGGTGGAAGTCTGAAACACAGATTGCTCCAATACTGGGGGAACTTAAGAGGTGAGTGAACAGCCATTCAGTGGGACACCCCACTCTCTAGGACCTCCACAGTGAGACAAAACCCTGGGTCCCTTCCCCCAAATCCCTAGGCTTTTCTAGCCAGCCAGCAGGTAGTTTCCTGCAAGTAGGCTCCCCCAAAACCCAAACCCATCCAGGGGCCCATCGAAACTACTAGCCATACCCTGCCACATAAAAGCTGAGAGCTTGCTATAATACTGAGGAGACCAAGAGCTTGCTACAACACTGAGGGGATTAAGAGAGAGCACCAAGAGAGCAAACCAGGAGGGAAGACTAAGAGAGCAGGCTTATAGAGACCTCAGGGGCTTTCTGAGACAGACATTGACAGTACAGAGTAGATAAAGAAAAATGTTCAAAACACTTAGATAGCCACTGCAAGGACTGGACCAAGGCACAAAGACACTGTTGGCCTCATTTGAAGGAAGAGATGGGTAGGCACCAATTCAAGACTTTCTCCAACAACATAAAAAGCAACATGGTAACACCAGAACTCAGTGGTCACACAATAGGAAGCCTTATCATCCTAACCCAGAAGAAGTAGGAGAAACAATTTTAAATGTAACTTAATGAAAATGATTTCCCTTCATTTAAAGGGAAATGAAAAACTCCTTTAATGAAATGGAGGAGAAGACAGAAAAAATGGAACAAATTAATAAATGCCTCAAAGAAAACCAAGAAAAAGCCATCAAACAAATGAAGACAATATTTCAAGACTATAAGACTGAAATAGAGATAATAAAGAAAACAGTGATTCTAGATATGGAAAATGTGGGTAAATGAACAGGAACTACAGAGATAAATAAAACCAACAGAAAACAAGAGATAGAAGAAGGAGTCTCAGGTGCTGAAGATACTATAGATAAAATAGATTCATTTGTCAAAGAAAACATTAAATCCAACAAATTCTTAATACAAAACATCCAGAAAATCTGGGACAGTATGAAAAGACCAAACCTAAGAACAATGGGCATAGAAGGGGGATAAGAACTCCAGCTCATGGCAGAGAAAATATATTCAACAAAATAATAGAAGAAAACTTTTCCAAACTAAAGAAGGATATCACTATGAAGGTACAAGAAGCTTACAAAACACCAAATAGACTAGATCAAAAAAGATCCTATCGCTATATAATGATCAAAGCACAAAATATACAGAATAAAGAAAGAATATTAAGAGCTGCAATGAAAAAAAGCCAAGTAACATATAAAGGTAAACCTATCAGAATTGCACCTGACTTCTCTGTGGAAATCATGAAAGCCAGATGGCCCTCAATAGATGTGCTGCAGACATAAAAGACCATGGATGCAAGCCCAGACTACTATACCCAGCAGAGTTTTAGGTCACCATTGAGGGAGAAAGCAAGATATTTCATGACATAAACAGATTTGTACAATATGTATCTACAAACCAAGCCCTACAGAAAGCACTAATAGGAAAACCCCAACCCAAGGAAGCTAACTGCACCCACAAAAACACAGGCATCTGATAACCCCCTACTAGCATAACCCAAAGAATGGAAACACACAAACACTAGTACTGAAAAATAACCAGAATTAACAACCACTGGTCATTAATATTGCTTAGTATCAACGGACTCAATTTACCTATAAAAAGACACAGGCTAAGAGAATGGATACAAAAACAGGATCCAGCCTTCTGCTATATACGAGAAACACACCTCAACCTCAAAAACAGACACAACCTCAGAGTAAAGGATTGGGATAAGGTTTTCCAATCAAAAGCAACTAGGAAACATGTGGGTGTAGCTATCCTAATATCTAATAAAATAGACTTCAAACTAAAATCAGTCAAAAGAGATAGAGAATAACAGCATACACCCATAACAAGAACAATCAATCAAGATGAAGTCTCAATCCTGAACATCTATGCTCCTAATACAAGNGAAACATGTGGGTGTAGCTATCCTAATATCTAATAAAATAGACTTCAAACTAAAATCAGTCAAAAGAGATAGAGAATAACAGCATACACCCATAACAAGAACAATCAATCAAGATGAAGTCTCAATCCTGAACATCTATGCTCCTAATACAAGTGCACCCACATATGTAAAAGAAACAGTATTAAAACTTAAATTGCACAGCAAACCCCACAAACTAATAAAAGGAAACTTCAACACTCCACTTTCACCAATGGACAGGTTAACCAGACAGAAACTTAGCAGAGAAATAAGAGAACTAACAGATGTCATGAATCAAACAGTCTTAACATACATCTATAGAACATTCCACCCAAACACAAAAGAATATACCTTCTTTCAGTACTGCATAGAATTGTCTCAAAAATTGATCATATACTCGGTAACAAAGAAAATTTCCACAGATACAAATAATTTGGAGTAACCCCCAATGTCTTATCGGATCATCATGGATTAAAGCTAGAATTTAACAAAATAGTTCTTTCAGAAAGCCTACAAACTCCTGGAAATTGAACAGTCAACTACTGAACCACCCCTGGGTCAAGGGAGAAAAAAAAAGAAAGAAATTAAAGTCTTTCTTGAATTCAATGAAAATGAAGGCACAACATATCCAAACCTATGGGACACTATGAACGCAGCACAAAGAGGAAAGTTCATAGCACTAAGTGCCTACATAAAGAAAATGGAGAAAGCTCACATTAGTGACTTACCGGCATACCTGAGAACTCTGGAACAAAAAGAAGCAGACTCACCCAGGAGGAATAGAAGACAGGAAATAATCAAATTGAGGGGAAATCAACAAAATAGAAACAAAGACAACAATACAAAGAATCAATGAAACAAAGAGCTTTTTTTTTGAGAAAATCAACAAGATAGACAAACCCATATCAAACCTAATCAAAAGGCAGAGGGAGAACATCTAAATTAACAAAATCAGAAATGAAAAAGGGGACATAACAACAGATGCTGAGGAAATTCAGAGTGTCATTAGGTCTTACTACAAAAACCTGTACTGGAAATGTACAAAAACCTGGAAAATGTAAAAGAAATTGACAATTTTTTAGATAGATACCATGCACCAAAATTAAATCAAAACCAGGTGAACAATTTAAATATACCTACAAACCACTAGGAAATAAAAGCTGTCATCAAAAACCTCCCAACCCAAAAAAGCCCAGGGTGAGATGGTTTTAGTGAAAAATTCTACCAGAACTTCCAAGAAGAGGTAATACCTATACTCTTCAAAGTGTTTCACATAATAGAAACAGAAGGGACATTGCTAAACTCTTTTTATGAGGCTACAATTACCCTGATACTGAAACCACACAAAAACTCTATTAAGAAAGAGAATTACAGACCAATCTCACTCATGAACATGAATGCAAACATTCTCAATCAAATACTGGCAAACCAAATACAAGAATACTTAAAAGAAATCATCCACCATGTTCAAGTCAGCTTCATCCCAGAGATGCAGGGCTGGTTCAACGTGTGAAAATCTATCAATGTGATCCATCATATCAATAAACTAAAAGAATAAAACCACATGATCATTTCATTAGGTGCTAAAAACAACACTTGACAAAATCCAACACCCCATCATGATACAGATCTTAGAGAGATCAGAGATACAAAGAACATATCTAAATATAATAAAAGCAATATATAACAAGGCAACAGCCAACATCAAAAAAGAGACATTATCATTGGCTTCTCAGTCAGCCCTCATTGTCAGCCACATTCAGAGAGCCTGGTTTGAT
>LOEQ01001568.1:24096-39194 GCA_001685075.1 Bramus lutescens
TTGGTGAGCTCCCATTAGATCAGTCCCACCATCTCAGTGGGTGGGCACACCCCTGGTGGTCCTGACTTCCTTGCTCATGTTCTCCCTCCTTCTGCTCTTCATCTGGACCTTGGGAGCTCAGTCCAGTGCTACATTGTGGGTCTCTGTCTCTATCTCCATTCATAGCCAGATGAAGGGTCTATGGTGATATGCAAGATATTCATCAGTGTGGCTATGGTACACCATGAAAAGACCAAACCTAAGAATAATATTGGTAGAAGAAGGAGAAGAATCACAGCTCAAAATTATAGAAGGCACGTGTATCTTTCAAACTTGAACAGATATTGTGTAAACCACCTGAAAACACATTAAAAATGTATTCTTAGTTACTTGGTGTTCTTCTTTACCTATCCCCACATTTTAAATATAACTCTTCTTTAACACTTATGTTTAAGAAAAAAGATGGTTCCTATCATTAGAATCCTCAGGGGGAATTATCGTAAGCATAGTACCTTCTTTTGATGCAAATCAGAATATATGAGTCAATATGAATGTACCATAACATACTGTGACAACACTACCTGCTTAATGAATGAAACCTAGTATTGATGCGTTTTAAACTCTACTACTTCCATTGAAAGAAGCCAAAAATTTTTGTAGTTCTCTCTTATTCTCAGAGTAACAAATAACTGCATTTTCATATGAACAATAAATGGTTTAGATATTTTTAGCAATGTGAGAGTTAATGTTTTCCGAAGACTTCTCAGCCGAGACTGCTACTTCGGATCCCGTGCCAAGTGAAGAAATTAGTTTCAGTTTTGCTTGATTCCACAACTTCCACTTGTAAATCTAAGCAGCAACCCCAACATCTTTGTGAACGTTGCCACTAAAAACCCGGTTAATATCATGATCAGCTTTATAGGATTTTGACCTGCAGTTGAGTTCAGCTTTCGTTTCCCCGGTTCTGCTTTGCTTGGTTGAGCAGACCAGGCCAGGATAGCCCCAGTTCGCAAGGCATAACTTGACAGCTGAGATCAATTGAACTCAACAAGGGAGAAACAGCGTTTTCATCTCTCCCCTATCCATGAATATCTGTGTAACCAAGCCAGGAGTAAATACGTTCTTGATTTCTGAGACACTGCAGGTGGTGAGTGTGCTTCTTGCAGGTGAATGGTGTTTGATGATACTTTCAATGCAAATCCTGCAGAGAGATTCCAGGAGCCAAAGGAATACAACCTTTTCCCTCAGACAGAAGCTCCTGAGATGGCAGGTTCTGCAGTAAGTATGTCTCTGCTCAGCAGCTATGCACAATTTTTATTACAAAGTTTATAAATTTATTTTGCAAATCTTTACTTCTCTGGTTCTCATAGACCTCCCTAGGAAGTTTATTTCTAATGAATTTACTTGTCTTTGCTTCTTGTGAGAGTTATGATTGAGTCTTTAAATGTATGTTGTTTACACAGTGTGGACTTCCCCCTCATTTTGTTCTTGCCTGTTGATTTTTATCATGGAATATATCCTGAATGAAATGATAATGCTCATCATTGACAAGTTCCTTGTGATAGATGAATGTTTTAACTTGCTGATGTCTCATTCCTTCAGACACAATTTCATATCTTCATATAAAGAGAAGAAATAAAAAAGAAAAAATGAAAAAGAGAAAAAGAAAGGAAATGCAAATGTACAGCATGACCTCCATTTGAAAGCTTTGCTGGTTCACTGGCTTATGAAAATGAATATACAGTCACATAGAATATTTTACCTAGAATAACCCATTCACTTATGAAAAGAAGTATTAGAAATGGCATATTACAGAAACTAAAACTACATATGTAGTATTCTACTTGACAATCTAGAATATGGCAGATATATCTAGCTTGTACTTAGCATAAAACTGATAGTTTCCTTGCTTTATTTCTTGGACAGTGACTATCACAACAATAATGATGTAACTGATTTTGAAAACCTGTCATCAGTTTATCTTAAGGTGTTGATGTTGACTTTATTCACCTGTGTTTGGTTCTCTGTGACAATGTCTACCATTTCAGAGACAATTTGTTTGGCTTTTGTATTCCTGGATTCATATACAGTGCTTTATTCTGTAGGCAAGATATGTTGGATTCAGCAATAATTGTTTTGAAGCATTGGCGAGTGACGTATATAAACCATAATATATTATTCATGAACTGAAGTTTTCCCTAATCATCTTAATGTGTATCCTAAAATTGGAGACTACCTTGCATGATATCTCCCAACATTTTCTCCCATAAACACAATTGTTTTCATGTGAATAATACAGAAAAAATGATGTACATTTATATTTATTTACTTTTCCTTTTATGAAAATAGCTATCTTTCTTCAGATAATATATCCGGGATATAGTTTCTCTCACTCCACTACTCATACTAAGTCCCCAAAACTTTTCCATCCAGATGCACTCATTCTTTCTTTCTCATTGGAA
Organism: Bramus lutescens; assembly: GCA_001685075.1. NCBI lineage: Eukaryota > Metazoa > Chordata > Mammalia > Rodentia > Cricetidae > Bramus > Bramus lutescens. The sequence goes on from LOEQ01001568.1 coordinate 26,538, forward strand.
AACAGATTGCTTTCTAAGAGAGAATAATAACATAAAATATATTATGATATAATTAAGTAAAAGAAAAACTAACAAAGAATAATAGAACAAAACAAAAAATCAGAAGAAATACCAAAGTTAAATCACAAGAATCATATAGATGCAGATATCTGTTAGGTTTCACAGTCATGAATCCTATAAAACACTGAACTGGGAACTCTAATATATATGAAAATGGAACTATAGTTTACAAAGTGATAAGAAAAATATAAACAAAAGCATAAGGAAAATTCAGAGATGACATTATGAGACAAGGAACCTCCAAGGATGCTGTTGAGTTTACTGAGGGTTGGCATTCAGCCTGCCTACCTCTGAGAGTAGTTTCTTATCACAGTGACAGATACTTCCTTGAAGAAAACAAAATTTTTATTTGCAAGTGATTATCAATTGGTGATTGTTTCTGGCTAAGGGATATCTGCATGTGTAGACTTCTTATTTCAGTTCTAGGACCAAATCTGGTGCAGAAATTGCACACCCTGTGTATGCTGCCTCAGTTTCCTCTAGTTCATATGTGCTTCAATTCAGTTGAGGTAGAAGGCTGTCTGTTTGTGGCAGGAGGGCATTGTGGGTATTTGTATTCTCCAACTCCTTTGGCTCTTATACACGCTCTTCCTCCTCTTCTAGAGGGCTCCGTGAGCCCTGAAGGGAATGTTTTGATGGAGACCTCCCATTCAGTGCTGTTCCAATGTTTTTTCTTCTTTGAATATTGTCTCGCTGTGAGACTCTCTATTTGTTTTTTTCCAACTTTTCCAGGAGGAATATTCTTTTCTCATGACTTAACAAGGCTTTGATCCATGAGTATCTACAGTGTACTAGAAGGTCATTTACGGGCAATTTTATTTCTGTTTTTTTTTTTTAAAAAACATTAGATCAGTTTCTTGTCATCCAAGCAGTGTGAGGTATGGTTTCATCTCCTGGAGTTATTCTTAAGTTGAATCAAAGTTTGGCTTGTTACTCCCACAAGCTTTGTTACACCATTATACTAACATACCTTATGGACAGAACAACAATGTCGATCAAAGGGTTTGCAACTGGCTTGATGTTTATATTTCTCCTTGGTAGTATGTAGACTACCTTCCTGTACCATAGATTCAGACAGTGGTAAAGGTACTACATAGATACCAGCTCTACTTCTCTCTGTTCAGTGGTTTGTGTAGGCATTATCTTGTGTGTTGTGTAGGTTTATATTTATAATCTACACACACACACACAGCATGGTCAACAGTATTTTTTTAATTTACAAAAAATTAAATCATTCCCATATTAACATGTCTTCATAGACTAATTTACGACCTTTTGCTTTATTTCTTTTTAATTTTATGCTCTGGTTAAGTCTACAGCATTGTATTTGATATGCCTATGGGTTGGTGTGAAAACTTTGTGTTATTCCTTACTTTATTAGAAATTCCTTGGAATTCTCCATCATTATGATCATCATGCATCCTGAAATGTTTATTATACTAAGTATGAAGTATGTTGAGACTTGTTCTTCAGGACTTGTGTTAATAAGGGATATTTAATTGGTTAAAAGCACTTCATATACCTCCTGAAAGAATCATGTGAAATCTCTCTTTATATCAATAGATGTGGAGTATCACCTACATTGGTTTGAGGATGGTAAACCTTGTATATTGCTGTATGGCTGTATGAAGGAGGTGTGATCATAAGGAATAATCTTTTTATATAATCATGGAATTGGTTTACCTATCTATTACAAAATGTTATATACATGAGGGATATAAAATATATTCTTTTACAATTTTCAGGCTCAAATATGCGGTATTTGTGATACTTCTGTGAGGAATAATTTGTAGAGGTAACCATTCAGATTGGACTCCCTAACCCTGAATTTTATTTGGTTATGGTTCTTTACATCCAAACCTTTGGAGAATTCTTCATACTGCTGTCCACAATGGCTTCACCGTTTTTCAATCTTAGCAAAACACAGTTAGGGTTCTGTTTTCTTCTCATCCCTCCACATTTGTTGTAAGTCCTATGCCTTTCTCACTGGGGTACAATAAAATTTCCAGATTGTTACATATGCAAATCCCTAATTGGAAGAGGGTATGGACATGCTTGAGCATATTGTCAATTTTATCTACCTTTAGTGCTCTGTGTTTAAATCAGCACCCCAATTTGAATAAAAAGATAAAGATTTCTTCTATTCTGTGAAATTCTGTTTTGTTAGATATTTAGAATTTTTTTTTAGTATTATCAAGACCCACCTCTGTTTTTTAATTAGTTCTTGGATAAACAGGATCCTATTTGAAAGCCCATTACTAGATCCACATCCTATAGGATGATAAATTAGTTTTTTTCTAGGAACTTCAGTTTTCTTTTCTTTTTAACTATAAGACATCACCATTAATATATATAAAACTGTACAGGTGGCTGGAGAGATGGCTCAGCAATTAAGAGCAACTACTCTTGCAACAGACCTAGATTTAAGTCCCAGCACCCACAGGGCTGCTCATCACCATCTGTGACTGCAGTTCTAGGTGATCCACTACCATCTTCTGGTTTTGCTGAGTACCACAAGCGCATGGTTCATAGACACAAATGCAGGCAAACCACTAATACAAAGAAAATGAAAATAATAAAATAGATAAGCTTTACTGTCATGCATCAAAGGATGTGATAGAGTGAAAAGACAGTTTCTAGATTAGAAGAAAATATTTACAAACTGTATATCACAAGAGTTAATGTCTTAGAGCACATTAAAAAAACTTTTCCAATGAACTAACAAAAAGATAAGTTAAAATGAGCGAAAGAGTTGGATAAATATTTATTCAAAGGTATATAGATGACTAATAAACATATGGAAAAAGCTGCCCAGTATCACCTATCTTGGGGAAATGAACTCAAAAGTACAATGAAATATCACTGTGTATCCATTAGAATGACTAGGACAGAATTCTGAGATTTTTAAAGAAGACAATACACTCCTCAAATTGTTCCTCACAACACAAATAGAAGGAACATTGAAATTTCATTTTATAAGACCATATTATCCCTGAGTAACTTATTGTGATAAAGTCCTAATACTCTTTTTGGGATCTTGAAGCAATACCCTGTACTTTTAGGGGTGAGTAAGTTTTGGGTGAAAGCTAATCTAAGCCATGGATCAGCTACCCGATCTACTGCCATCGCTTGTCCTTTATCAATTTGCCCACAGTGCTCTCAGAACTTTATCAGGTCTTAGAAATCAGTCTCTTTCCAGCTCAACACACACAGTTGTCAGCCCTTCCAAGGTTGTTCCCACTGATGGAATTGGAGCCATTTGTCATAAGAATCTTGCATCATTCTTGGAGGGCAGTTCTACCTCTTACTACACACCTGACATTGTACAAATTTTCAGTTGACAGCAGTGTAGCCATGCCTGGTGTCATCTTTACAGCTCATGTTTCTCAAGCTAGTGGCTTGTACAGCAATGATTTCCCATGAGGGTAGAGGCCCTTGACTGATGATTCACATTGATATTGTCTGGAACTGCACATGAAATTTTCTCCCTGCCTCCCACTCACATACCTTATTTCAGCCTGTGGATTTACGTCTTGAATTTGTCTTAGTTCACTTGATCTGTCCTATTTCCAGCACATAGATTTTCATATAGACTGTAATTTAGAGTATGTCTTTTAGAATAATGCTAATCAAGAACAAATCAAGCTTTATGATGATCTTATGTAATCTTAGAATACAAAAAGAGCTTTGTACCTGGGCACTTGATAAACCGTTTTCTTTCATGACAGAAAATCTTGACATTCGAGGATGTGTCAATAGACTTCTCTCAGGCTGAGTGGGACTGCCTGGACTTTGCTCAGAGGGCTTTGTACAGGGATGTCATGTTGGAGACCTACAGTAATATGCTCTCTGTCGGTGAGACTTATTCATAATTCTTTTATATAAGTATGTTTAATAATTATGCCTAAATTGTCTCCCTGATATTGACATGCTAATTTAATAAAAATCGTGAAATTCATCATGTAGAACAAACATAATATTTCTCGTAACTTTAATTTGTTAATAAATTTCTGACTCCTGGAGATGACACTGATCATTCAAACTTTTATAATATGTTTTACTTTCAGAAACATCATAGATTATATAGATTTGCAACTTAATGATTCATGATATATTTTAATTTAGATTCATTAAAAATTTCAAAAATAACTCTAGGTATAAATTATTATCATGAATTATTTTGAATATTTTTAAATATTAGAAGTTACTGCTTTTTCTTCTACTTTTTCTACTTCCCATGTAGATTAAATCTATGTATGAAAAGACAAGATCTCCTGAGTAAATTTGGAGCATGGGGACCTTGGGGGAGGGTTGAATGGGAGGGGAGAGGCAGGCAAGGAAGCAGAGAAAAATGTAGAGCTCAATAAAAATCAATAAAATAAAAAATAAAAAAGAAGATAGCAATTAGGAAATTATATCTTGAATTTTATATTGTATATATTCTTATATAATCACTATGAGGATGTATTAGAAACCTGTGTGTTTTACTGTTAACCCATGATAAGATCATATGTCTGTTACAACATGCAGGTATTTCAGTGTCAAAACCAAACCTCATCAGTTCTCTTGAACAAAGCAAAGAGCCCTGGAATGTGAACCCTGGAGAGACAGAAGGCAATGAACAAGGTAAGCTAGAAAGAAGCATTGGCACTTGTGGGAATTCTGAGACTTGGAGAATTTTGTCCTTGCAGTGGAGTTTGCAAATATCTTTAATGGAAATGATATAAAAATTCCCATTGAATAATTATCCCCAAATATTTCATAGGTCTTCTTCACATAAAAATTTTAAAAATTCACTTTGAATAATTAACTAAAATTATGGTATAGAGGGAAAAAGATGATTTGTTTCCACATCCTTGACTGTTAGCAATCTTTTAAATCAACAATATTGAAAAGAAAATTAGCATTCAAATAAAACTTTCACAACGTATGAAAGAGTATTTCTCTGTACTGGTTCACATCTTTTTGTCTGCTCTCATGACAGTATTACATGGTATTTACTGTTGTGTAGTATCACATAAAATCAGAAAACATAACTTTTATAGTGGTACTTATTTTAAAAGATGGCAACATTCTTTCTTTGCCTTAACTTCTACAGAATTTATAAGGTAATTTTGTCTATTTCTATAAAAATATTCATTAGAAATTAAGAATTGTTTAGAGACATACATATTATACATCTATTTTAAAATCATCTATAAATATCTGAATATCAAATTTATAATATGATAATTTCTATATGAAGCTTGGGTATTCTCTTGTTTTCCTTTGTGATGCATTGTACAATTTATTTTCTTTGGAAAAGCATATTTATATAGAGATAATATATTATTTTCAATATCTGTGCTGATTATTTTAGACACCATACAATATCATTTGATCATATTCAACTCTCAAACACCTCCAACATTCCCCTTCCTCCAGACATCTTTGCATTTTTTCTCTTCTTTTATATGCACAGGGCTTTGAGCCTGGCATACAATATGGTTGAACTATCAGGAGGTGAACATTCATAAAATAACTTTATCCCTTTTCTTCAAGCATCTTTCAAATGATAGGAGAATCTCACCAAGGGGTGGGTCTCCATATCCTCTCATCCTTTCTTTATAGTTTTATCTAGTTTGAGATTTTTCAGGTCTGATGCATGCTATCCTAATCTCTTGAACTCATATGAATGGCTGTCATGTTTTGTGAAGAAAACACAGTTTCCTTGTAGCCCTTTATAGCTTTTGGCCCTTAACATTTATTATTGCTCTGTCTTGATGAGATCTGCACATTCTAAGGAACAGGTTTGGTATAAACATCATACTTAGATCTGAATATTTTCTTATGTCTGTGCAATGAAAAATTGTGGGTCACCTTTTAGATGTCAAGTTCTAGGAATGAAGGCTTAGAGATGCAAGTCTGTGCAAAACCAATAAGATATCAGGTATTATTTTAATACTACATTCACGCATCAGAATTATGGTAGTAGGTGTTACTTTCTATCTTTTAATAATTCATCTTCAGTTAGCATGAGTACTGCTCATATCATTCTACAAAATAAAAGCAGCAGATCACTGTGAAATTCTTTTCATGTGGACAGTTACATTGGTACCTAAACTACTTATATGCCCCAAAAGTACATGAGTGAAATGGCAACTTCCTCATGAACATATATATATATATATATATATATATAAATCCTCAATAAAATATTTGCAAACTGAATCCAAGGAAACATCAAAATTACATCTACCATAGGCTTTAATCAAAACATATAGGAATGAATCAACAAATGAGAACCTATGTATGTAATCTACCTGGTAAACAAACTGAATATCAAATTTCAGATGTTCATCTAAATAGATGTAGAAAAGTCTTTGAAAAATATCAACAACCCTTCTTGATGAAAGTCCTGGCGAAACTAAAGAAGCAAGGGACAAGCTTCAAAATAAATGGTCCAATTTAAAGCAAGCCTATAAAGCACATCATCTATATGGTAAGAAATTCAAAACCTTTCCAGTGAAATATGGAATAATACAAGGACATTCATTCTTTTTATATGTATTCAACTGAGTATTTGAAATCTTCACTGAAACAAAATACAAATGAAGAAGATCAAAAAGTGATGAATAGGAAAGGATGAAATCAAATGAATATTATATGCAGATGCTATGATTTTATACATAAAAGACTTAGAATTCTACCAGGGAAATTCTACAAATTAGAAATACTTCCAATAAAATTGAGGCAGTGTAAAATAAAATAACAAAAATCAGTAGCCATCCTATATATAAACAAAAAAGAAGTTAAATAGAAATCAGTGAAATGTTGTTTTTCCACAATATATTCAGAAATTAATTTGTGATATTTCAAACTAAACAAGAGAAATACCCTTCTCAAAAGTATATGTCATTGAAAAATTAATTGGAAAAGATATCAGAAGATGGAGAAAGTTCACATGCTCAAGGTTTTGTCAATTGATATAGTAAAAAATGGCCATCCTACCTAAAGTAAAGTTCTGATTCATTGCAAAACCCAATAGAATTCAAACACAATTCTTCATAGATCATGAAAAGACTGTCTTCAGCATTATGTGAATATGAACAAACAAAAATCTCACAATGGTTTAAACGATCATGAAATAAAAACTATACATTGTAGGATGTATTACCATGCACAATATTAAATTATACTACAGTTAAATAATAATCAATGTAAGAGCTATGAGACCAGCTCCAGCCCCTATCCATGTTCCCGAAGATGAGATGATACTCAGGAGTGAAGGAGATACAAAGGTTACTTATGAACTTCCCATAAATGGGTCAATGCCCTTCCTTTCAAATATTCTTTATTGTTCTGCTGTAATGCAAAAGGTTTCAACTATATATATTTAGAATCAGCAATTTTCAACCCTGGCGAGGTACAAGGCCAGAGTATTTCAGGATCATAGAAAGAGATAAATGTTTTACACGAAGCAGTAACTCTCAACCTTACTCTAATGGCTCAAGTTTGGTTTTGTTGAAACCTCTAGGAACTTCTTAAAGAGAAAGAAAGTTAATTAATGGAGGAAGTGAGACTAAGGTATTTGGGAAACTTAAGAAGGGAATATGTATGCTTTGGCAGTTATCTTACATGCAACTAGATAAATAAGCTAAAGATTACAATCAGGGAAAGTCAAGTGCTAGGCCAGAATCATCTTTTTCTCTGGGTGCAACTTTTCTCCAGTGGGTGGAGGAAGTATCTGGACACTAGGAAATTTAGGTAAATACACAAAGGAAATGTGCTTTATTTGGTTCTTGTTGGCACTTTTGCTAGATGTTAACTGGCTGAAAGGAGTCTTTTTGCCTCTCAGGATTACATTCTGTTCTATCTTCAGGGTAAATATAAGCAGAAAATTTCTTGCTTCAAAAGACCCAGATAAATATAATAACTGGAATTTATTTTCTGTTCTGTTTCATGAAATTTTTGTGTGTACAAATGTTTGTCTTTCTAGCTACATATATTTGTTGTGCTTTCTCTTCATCTCCTTCCTTCTGTTGTCTTGTCTGATTTCTTTGATTTTGGTTATATAATTTTGTTTTTATTCTTTAGATGCCTATTTGTTTTCTAAGAAGTGAGATAAAGTCATTAGAATCAGACCTAAGTGAATATGGGGAGAATCACAGGTCATATGAAGGGTGAAAAATCATAATCAGAATATATTTTATGAAAAGCATATATTTTTGTGTAAGAAAAAGAAAATGTGTTTGTAATGTTATGATCAGTCCTTGAAAATTTCACTCATGTCTCAAAATTTATAAACCCCTTCAATGTGGTACACATGGTTCTCTGAGGACCAGTTAGTAATAAATGTTTCCTGCTGTTCATTCCTCCTTTCTTTATTAATTAATATTATGTCTGCCTCATTAATATTATTCAGTTTGCTCATTTCAAGTATTTGAAGAGATGAGATTTTTCTATTATAACACAGTTTCATAGCAAATGTGATTTTTAATACTTGAGTTATAGGTTTTGTAATAGTTACCTTTCAAATGCTGTGATAAAACATCATGATAAAGACAATGTACAAAATAAAGATCAGTGATGATGAATCAATGGGATTAGTTTACAAGGGTCTAGAAAAGTCGTGAGAGGTCACATCTAGAACCACCATATGAATCAGAGAGCTCAGTAGTGGCAGCAGACGCTTTAAAGTTTTCAACACCAGTCTCTAGGGACATAGGCTTTCCAGTAAGATGAAAGTCCTTAATCCTACCCGTAAATATCCACCATCTTCAGGCCATGTAGTCAGATGTCTGAATATATGGGGTCATTTCATTCAAACCACTATAGCATTATTTATTATTCTAAAAGTTATGTTTGAAAAGTCCAAGGTAATATATATTCAATCCTGCCTTTTTTCATATTTTCTTTAGTGTATGTTATGAAAGGTGTTCTATTCAATTGCCTTGAGAAGATTGTTTCATTAGAAAAATGATCATAAGTTTTTTTATGCCACAAAGTATATATGGTTTCCACACTTACAAAATGGTGTTCCTTATATATCTGAAAATTTTTCACCTTAGTGTACTAATTCAGATAATTTACTATTTCCTATTTTCCAGTTCTATACTCCCATCAAACACAAGAACAACTTGCACAGGCAAATATACAAGATTCAATCCTGAAGTTGGTATCTGGAATATCTGTAAGTTTTGACCTAGAAACCTTTCACTTAAGGATATTTTTAAAATTTGGTGATGAGAGCAAAAAGAAAGGTTTGCATCATACTTGAAATAATCTTTACTCACGAGCCACCCTAGATAAATTTGCCAAAAAAGGTCAAGAATTTCTACCTTATTGTGAATAACATCACACTAGAACTCATAGATTTACAGAAGATGTCCCTTTTCTAAAAAATGGACTTAAAGTTTTAAAACATGTTTTTATCTGCAAAGAAAGTTGAAAAAGTCTGAAAAGTGAATGATAAATATTCTATTAAGAATTCATTAGAGTTCCCACAACTATTAATTATATTTGTGACAAACTAATCAATTTAGATCCACACTGAAAGGTTTTTCTCAATAAAATGTGTCTGAAAATGTAGCACAGCATTTCTGGGGGGGAAAGTCTTACATATAAAGTGATGCTATTAAATTCTTTCCCAAGAACTCTAGGAAGAATAGTTGCCACAACTATCAGTTGAAGGAACAAATGGCCAAAACTGTGCACCACAGTACATGTTTACTTTAAATATATAGTAGAAGGCTGTTTTTTCCTGAGAAGTGTATGGAGATATTTGCTTATAACACACATCTTTTTTCCCTCCCATATGATCAGAAACAAGAGAAGCATTATATAAACAATCAAAATGAAGAGACACAATACAACTATAAGGAATATGGAAAGAGCTTCAACAGATGTTCATGCCTCATTAGTCATAAGAGAATTAACACCAAAGAGAAAGGACATAAATGTCAAGATTGTCATAAATCATTTCACCATCATGCAAGTCTTCAAGCTCACCAAAGAATCCATTCTGCTGACAAGCCTTACAAATGTCGAGAATGTGGCAAGTCCTTTAGCCATCAGGCAAATCTTCAAGCTCATCACAATATCCATACTGGTGATAAACCTTACAGATGTCAAGAATGTGGCAGGACCTTTAACCAGGTGTCAAATCTTCACAAACATTGCAGAATCCATACTGGCGAGAAACCTTACAGATGTCAAGAATGTGACAAGTCCTTTACCCAGGCCTCAACACTTTACAGACATCACAAAATCCATACTGGTGAGAAACCTTACAGATGTCAAGAATGTGGCAAGTCCTTTACCCAGGCCTCAACACTTTACAGACATCACAGAATCCATACTGGTGACAAACCTTACAGGTGTCAAGAATGTGGCAAGTCCTTTACCCGTCACGCAAATCTTCAAACTCATCACAGAATCCATACTGGTGAAAAACCTTACAGGTGTAAAGAATGTGGCAAGTCCTTTACCCGTCATTCAAATCTTCAAACTCATCACAGAATCCATACTGAGAAACCTTATAGATGTAAAAAATGTTGCAAGTCCTTTACTATATGCACAAGTCTTAGAAGGCATCAGAAAGTTCATGTAATGGGTACACTTTTTAAAACTTCTTAGTTTAACTCACACCAATTCAATTTACCAGTCTTCATACATTGAACAAGCTATTTCACAGACACATATGCTTCAATTACTTTCCAAGCTTAGTCAATAGATGGTGATATAGTCCTAATAAATTTAGAAATATTGTGTCCAGATTTGAATTTTATAATCATGAAGCATTCATTGTGAAATAAATTATTTATGCATCATTGTTGGGGACATAACAATTCAAATATCAATTATTATCAATAAAGAAATATCTCTAGTAGGAATGAATTAAGCAATAACACTTCTTGACTGTATGTCAAGATAATGTGTTAAGGAACCATCCAAACTATTCGAGATTTTGATGCATATTTTAGATTGGCATATGCTTCTTTAGGTAATGTGATTATATTATATATAAACATTATTTTCCTGTAGTTACTTGTGATTTCAGATAAATAACTGATTATTTTGAACTTCAAGTGTTTTCCTTCTTTTCAATAAAAATGTTAAATATTTTAGCCATTTTTTTACATTCCTTTGTTCTGATAGTCTATTCTTTAATGTCAGGATAACATTAATGTGAGCAGTTCTGCGGATGAATAGCAACAACAGAAATATGTCATAACAAAAAAGTAGATTTGACCTGGAACATGTATACACTGTGTGAACATGTATTGCTATGGTTGAAGTAAGAGGAAGTAAATGGACAAACCTAGGTAGGAGGTATAGGTGGGACTTCCGGGGAGATAGTGGAAGTAGGAGAAGAAAATGAAGCAGGCAAATTGCCACCAGAGATGGAGGAAGCTGGATGTGTGTTATGAGGCAGAACATAGAACAAAAATGTATGGCTTAATTAAAGTAATAAGAGTTAGTTGGAAAGAGGCCTGGGATTTTTGATCTGGCTTGCCCTTGTTGAGCTCTTATGATCACTTGAGTTCATAATTACAAATCTCCCTCTGTGTTCTAAAAACCCTGCTTCCTTATAGTCATCCATCTCCTTTGGCTCTTACCATCTTTCATCATTATCCCTGAAAATCGCTTGGAGCGGATGATATTGCTGAATTTTCTGTAGGCCCAAAGCACTTCCTTTATTGACCAATGAAAGCAACATGATATTGAAAGGACACTTACAGCTGAACATTTTCTTATTGTCTGAACTATGACTGCAGGTGGGTCTCTCTTTTAGCAGTAAATACATGCAGGAAATTTCTGTGATGGAGGCTTAGAGGTGCAATAGTTGGTGGTAAAAGATAAGACATCGGGTGTACTTTTAAACCATAAACTTGTAGCAGAATAATGGTAGTAGGTGGTGCTTTCTAACATTTGGTAATTCTTCTAGAATTAACATGAATTCTTCTGAAATTATTGTACAAACTAGAAGCAAAAGGAACAATGTGCCATTCTTTTAATGAGGACACTTACTTTGAAACCTAAGCCCCATAAAACCACCAAAAAGTGATTGATAGACTATTTTTAGATTTTTTGAGGCAATTCCACATTGGTTTCATTGTGCTTCACCAGTGTGAACTCTCAAAAAAGTGGATAAATTATTTCCCTTTCTTCAGCCATACAGCAGTATTTGCTATCCTATATTAATGATTTTTTTTCTTAGTCATTCTGATATGGGAAATAAATTGCTAAGTATAGTTAATTTGCATTTCACTGATTGCTAAGCATGTTGTGAAAGACCCCAGCTACAAGCAGCTTAGCATTTGTAACGCCATTTTTGCTAGGCCCTGCTATTCTGCCCACTCATTGCTATGTATTTTGTACTCTACTTTGTTTTTACTGAGACAAAAATATCCAAGGTCGGAATGTTCTCTGGTAAGTCTGGACCAGACGGATTTTAGTAAACAATCCCTGGTGGTCGTCAGCATCTGTGGTCAGTCTGCCCRAAACTCAAGGCCAGCAGGAAAGAACAAACAGATAAGGGGCTCTGAGAATGATGAGTTATCCCTTAAAATGATAAACAACCTAGTCCTTACATGAACTCATTACCTTATATGA
>LOEQ01001568.1:48249-67090 GCA_001685075.1 Bramus lutescens
TGTAAGTAGGGCATTAAGGCCTGGGGTTTTAGGGCCTCTAAAAGGCATCCCAGGGGGGAGGCTGGATTGATGGTCTTGGATGGCTTGCTACCCATAGCTGAAACCATGAAAACCCGTGAAAATGGCGACACCACAAGGCTTTTAGGGGTTGTCTCCCCTCTATAGGTGGGGTGTGAGAGCAGCAAATACCACAGGGCTTGTAGGAGAGCATCCTCTACCTACAAGCGGGGTGTTAAAGCCTGCCTGGCTCCAGTCAGGGTGGCTCAGAAGCCAGAGAGGCCACAGCGTGAATCACTGACAAGTGGTCCAAAAGAAAAGAAAAGAAAAAAAGGAGAAAGAAAAATCTGAGGAACCCTGGGTCCCCAGTCATGGGAGGACTGACCCCGGGTAGTCCAAACACGATTTTAGCTAAGGGAAGAAATCCAGAGGTGAATGTCAGTGAAGGGCTAAACTGTAGCCATGAAGGCAATGGTTGGGGGCTGTCCCCCCACTTCTAGGAACACCAGAAGATTTCCGGGAGGTCAGTGATCAATTCCTCAAGTTCAGAGAAATGGTTAAGCTGACCAGAATGGGGGAAACTCACCAACTGAAGCCGGTGATGTGCATAGAAATTGCCCTCAGGCAGATGGAACACATGGTTGTTGTGGAAAAAATACCCGGTTCTGGATCCCAACCCCAGGAGAGGGGCTCAGAGCGGGAGAGCCTCCAGAGTCTCATGGCACCAATGAAATTACCTGGCGTGAATGAGAAGGAAACACAGAACATGCAACAAACCTGCTTAGGAGTTTATTAGAGGGGGCTTGTACAGGCCTGGGGAAGTCAGTGTGCAGATAGAGAGCTGAAGATGACACCTCCAGCTTTTTTAAAATATTTATTTATTTATTATGTATACAATATTTTGTCTGTGTGTATGCCTGAATGCCAGAAGAGGGCAGGGCGGCAGACCTCTTTACAGGTGGTACACTCGGTGGTACACCAACGACCCTTAACTTGACAGGACCTTTGGACGAGCAGGCAATGCTCTTAAACACTGAGCCATCTCTCCAGCCCCCGACAGCTCCAGCTTTTAAGGGCTGCCTAGTATCTGCGCACAGGGGGATGGCATGGTTATATCATACACAGATGATGGATCTGGAGGTGTCATCTTCAGCTCTCTCCTTTTGTTACTCTAGGCATTGTTTTCAGGATTCAGAACTAAACCAGCTGGACTGAAGCCTTTTCTACATCAGTTAACCTCTGTCTCACCAGCTCTCAAAAACTGTAAAAAATTTTTCAGACCATCTTAATATAGTGATATTTTATTTGTGTTTTAATAAATAAAGCATGCCTGAAGATCAGAGTGCAAATCTAGCCACACTAGTCCGTCATACAGGTCAGGCATTGGTGTCACACATTTTTAATCCCAGCAGCCACGCTAGTTATCTATAGAGGCCTGGCATTAGTGGTGCATGCCTTTAATACCAGCACTAGAGTGGAATATAAGGTGGGGTGTTAACAGGAACTGGTGCTCTTTTCAGTCTGAAGATTTCATAGAGGTAAGAACTCTCTAGTGCTTGGTTGCTTTGCTTCTCTGATCTTTCAGCTTGAACCCCAATATCTGTCTCTGGGTTTTTCTTAGTCCTGCTATATCTTAACATCCTTTAGGACCAACTGGAATCTTCAGCTACAGCAGTGCTCCATGACTAGACCTGACCACTGCTAAGGATGAGATCTGTGCCCTTCTCTAATAAATGATGGTCTGTTGAGGATGGGGTCTGTGTCCTCCTCTATAAATGCTGCTCTGTTAAGGATGGGGTCTGTGTCCTATATAAATGATGCCGCTCTGTACCAACAAACCCTAGCTGGTTTGAGATGGTGCCCAAAGACACAGGGAAAACAGGCAAAGAAGCAGACAGACCTGATCTCAAGAGCTGAGCCTGCTTTATTGGAACAGCAAGGGGCTCTAGCCTTTCCGACGATTGAAGGTTGAGAGCATTTAGAGGAGCAGGGGGACATGTACATACATACACATGCACACATGTGTAAGTAGCTACCAGGAAGTTACAGCTGTTTTCCTGAGGTTTGACTGGGAGCTGTCAACTATTGATACCCTGCATATTATTTCTACAGTAGAGCAGAATGGTCTGATTAGAGCTAAGCCATTACTTACGGCTAGAGGCTATTGCCCAGTATAGCCTGACTCAACTCCTCATGATCTAAGGCTATTGCTCAACCTGACAAAAAAATTCAACCACAAGCTTCCTCCTATGTATGGGCTTTCGGGTCCCTCCCTCTCTGACTCCTCTCCTTTATCACTTCTTTGTTCTGTATTATCCCTGTACTTATGTTTTCACCCGAACAAAATGTCCCATGTAAGTTCTCTTAATGGGCCTCACCCTACACCAGCTCCATCTGATGCTGATCTATCTGTAAAAAGGCCTTTTAAGTGCTAGCTGCAAAGACCTGTCACCCCTTTTACTCCAGGCCAGATACAATCCTTTCCATGTGTCCTCTGTTGTCTCCTGTAGTACTCTGTGGCTCCCTATTGCTTCTGCCAGCTCACTTTGGTGCCCCACTCCTGGCAGTGGGACGAGTCCCAGTCACCCTGTACCCACTTCCTCTCACCAGCTTACCCACCTCCCCCTCCCCACCTCCCAGCTGCTTCCTCCCCCTCCCTCTACCTCCTGGGCAATCTGTCAGTTTCAGTCTATAATCATCTATTTTCAGCTCTCTACTGATTATTTCTCAGAAGTTTCCCCCAGAAGGCATGGTGGCATCCGTATGGCCCATCACAGTCGACCGAGTTAAAATTCTCCTCCTGCTAAGCACGCAGAGAACCCCCTCTTTCACAGACTCTGAGCTAGACGGTGCCTACAGATTCCCTACAAAACTCAAGCCCTATTCCTGGAACCCCTCTCCTCTCTGGTCCATTCTTTACTTCTTAAGAGTTGGAATATGTCGGAATAAACTTTGAGCAAACTCGCCAGACCATGACCAAGGAAGACCCTATGCTGAAACTCCAACTCCTTCCCCCTCACCGTCGTCACCAAACTCAGTTGCCACTATAACATGGAACCTGATAGCCAGGACAAGGCAACTTCTAGAGATGTAACAACCTGGTCTGGACAAACAGCTCCTGGAGGGGGAAACTGCAGGCTTGCACGTAGCTCCAGTCATCGCATTCCCCAAACCTCCTATATGAACCCCAAGTTCCCCTTCCCATTGTGTCTGCCCCTGGATGTGTGAGATAAACACTCCTGTCTGCTGAGGTCAAACTGGTCTCTTTTCTGCCTCCTGACCCTTTAAACTGCCTCAGGGTTCTAACATCAGTATTGTTAGCATTAAGTCTGGGGTGCCAAAGAAATGACCACACGACCCAAAAGCATTTCGGCTGAAGTGAACAAATATACCCAGTTGGGTCCCCCCTATGTTTTTCTTCCTAATAAAGGGTCCGGGGCCTCACAGCCAGGGGTCCGCATTCAGCCTGTCATTCTTACATGATTGACAGGCCAGAGCAACCAGGTGGAGAAGCAGAAAGACGTTTTGAGCAGAGTGCAGCCTTGAGTTCAAGCAGTGCTGACGCTGGAAAAATTGGAGTTTCTGACGACTGGTTTCTGCATAATGTTTTTTAGAGGAGATGTTGTCTCATGTAAGAAACAACAGCACATTTTGTTTACATTTCCCACAGTGTTACCCAATGTCAATGACAAGGCAAGCCACAGGCCACCAGTCACGGACTAACAAGCCACATGAATTATATGGAACCAAAATAAACAAAAGACAATAACAACCAAAACCCCACCAGGACTGATTGAGACAATGGAAAAGTTAGAGAGATTTGGGGCAGCATCAAGTATTTTCTGCATGTTTATTTGGCTTTAGGTGACCCTAAAGCAGCCATATTGGAAGGTCTGCACCCAGCATGGATAATAGCTGGGCAGATGGAAACCCTCCCCACAGCCTTCCCCAGTGTATACTCCATTCTGGACCCTGAAGACATGCAGCTTGGGCAGAACTGCATACAAATGCTGGGGGAGGGGCAGTGTTGGATACTCAGGTAAGGTCCTCAGGACCCTTCCCGGCCCCTCCTTCTATGAGGGAGCCTCTAAAGTCACCAGGTCCACCTGGAATGATCTTTGTGAGGCAGATACAGCTGAACTCATGAAGATGGCCGCAGCTGGTTCAAAGGATGGGAGGATAGTGCTTGCTATTCAACAGGGGCTGATAATATGGTTCAGTGAGTATAGGTGCTTGCCACCAAGTCTGACAGCCTGAGTTCAATCCCCAGAAACCGTACGGTAGAAGGCGAGACCTGAACTTGATACACGCACACGGAAGTAAATAAATGTAATTTAAAACTGAGTGGGGGGGGAGAGATATTTGGGACAGATAACTTGTGGATGACCCTGGGTCTGGGTACCCTGGTCAGCAGGTAGCACTATGACAGGTCACATGAGGACACTGACCTTAGCTTCTTTGGATCAATTGGCTCTTGTGAACCTCTTGTGTGGTCTCAGCAGCTTGGCAGTTTGCCACTCATGCCAAACAGGGTCCAATAGTCTCATAGAATAAACAGTTGGCCTGGTGACTTCAGAACACTTAGGATAGGACACACTGGCGTTCACATGGATGCAAGGGAAGATCGTCCCCATTCTACCACCCAAGATAAGTCTGCTGGCCCTTTAATTGATATAACCACTGAACTTCAGGGCCAGGATTGGACTTGGGTCCTACAGAACAGTGGCTGCTTTCACCTTCTGAGCCATCTGTTTAGCCTGGGGCTCAAGGTGTTGAATCATACATTACACTTTTGGTCACACTCACACAGCAGCTTCTAGTGACAGTCCACAGGCTTCTAGTGACAGTCCAAACAGAATGTCAATTCCACATGCCATCACATGTCTCATGTGAAAACCCAGAACAATACCCTGTCCAGTTCCACATTTACATAGGCAAGGTGCTAAGCCCTAGGTCCGACTCTGCTCTCTGCTGTGTTCGTGCCGTGCCCAGACTCTGCTGCTGCCATCTCCTCTAATAAGCCAGGCAGATCACCTCGCAGCACCAGCATGCCAGGCGAATTATGTTAATCCTCAAGGACGACACCGTGAAGAAGAAAAACAACTAAAACCCCACCTGAACAACAAAACGTTGGAGAGATTTGAGGCTGCACAGGGTTTGTGTGTATCATAAGGTCTCATCCCACACGGGATAGTCCGGATGATGGCGGCCATGACTGAGTCACCACAGTTGGGCTTTCCTACATGTTTTATTAGTAAACCGTAACACAGGGCTGTGAAAGCATGTGTGCACTGGATGACTTGGAGGGATGTGTGTGGCTCTCGATGGAATCTGATGACAAATCAGAGACATTCTGGCCTGAGAGCATACTTTTGTCCTAACCCATAATGACCCTGTCTTCTGTCCCAAATGCAGAGACCCACTCAGCGCTTGGCTGTCCAGCTCCTCAGGATCTTCCTCTGCCAATAAGTTTGCCACTATTTCTTACCGTGAAGTCCTAGCTCTGTCTGCTTCTCTCCCTCTCCATCTCCCCTCTGCTGTGTGTGTTTGTGTGTACACCCGTGTTGGTGCATGCACATGTGTGCAGCTTGTGGAGTCTGGAGGTCAACATGGGTGTCTTCTTCAAATGCTCTCCACTTTAAAAAAAACATTTAAAATGACATTTTATTGTTCTTTTGAGACAGTGTTTTACTATGCTGCCCTGGCTATCCTGGAACTCTCTATGTAGACTTGCAGAGTCTGCCTCTGCCCCCCCCCAAGTGCTGGGATTAAAGGAGTGGCTACCACACTGGTTGAAACACATGCTATTTGTGTGTGTATGCACACAAATGCACCACCACATGTGTCCAGATCAGAGGACAACGTTCAGAAATGAATTCTCTCCTTCCATGTGGATCCCCGGAATTAAATTGAGGTTGTCAGGCTTGGTGGCAAGCACCTTTACCCACTGAGACTTCTCACTGGCCCAATACCTTATTTTTTTAAAGATAAGTTCTTGCATTAAACGCACTGACTGGCATGGCCAGTTGGATAGCCAGTCCCAGAGTCCTCTGGTCTCCACCCCAGTAGTGGGGTTATAAGCATGCACCATCATGCCCAGCTTTTGTCCCAGGGGCTGGGGATCCAAACCCAGGTCTTCATGCTTGCATAGCAAGCACTTTCCTGACTGATCCATTCCTACAGTGGCATCTCTTTTTTTGGTCCTGAGCACCTAGGGCCAGGGATTACTCCAGAGTGAGTAGTGTGGAGGCTCTCTAGTTTCTTCTCCCAGATGAGGAGGAGGAGCCGCCCACACTATCAGCTCTGTTTGAGCTCATTCCTTTGGTTCCTGTGAAAAGGTGACACGCCCTCCCACTTCTAGGGAACTGGCAGGAGCCAGCCCCAGAGGACAGGAGGGTATTTAGGGGCCAGGCAGAGCTCAAGACAACGAGTGTGGGCTGAGCGAGCTGGGGACAGCCACTGTCAGCAGGTAAGAAGGGTAGTCTGTCCATCTGCCTCCTCCCCCAAGCAAGGAACACCCCTTCTCTTACCCTCTATGGCACCCCACTCCCTGCCTGGCTCTCAGAGGGGCACTGGTGGCTCTGAGGATGTCCTCCAAAAGGGGCCTTCTCTCCGTAAGAGAAAGCAGTTAAGGGAACCTTGGAGGCTGAGGCTGCAATCTTGGAATTCACAGCTCTGGGTTCCCTGGAGAACAGGGATGAGGAAGATGCTCCAGTCCACCTTCTCATCCCCTTTCAGAACTAGCCTTGCCTCCATCAGCCAGAATCCACACAGATTTGGAGTCTGGATTAAGCACCCCTGGGATACCATGGGGCACTAGGGGCCACCGAGGGAAAGGGTCCTGTCTCTGTCAACACTGTGATGCGTGAGAGGACCCTGACAGCTGGGCTTGTAGGTTGAGCCACCATCCCCTGGAGGTGCCAGAAAGGATCCTTGGTGATGAGCAGGGAGGTGACACTTATCAGGACACTGCAGAAGTTTTGGGATCAAGAGAGAAAGCAGGGTCTAAGGGGGGGGGGCTCTCTGGGATTGGAGAGATAGCTAAGGTGTCCTCTTGGGCAGGGGACACAGGCCCAAGCCAGGAGTGAGAGTACAACACCAACTACGCAGTTATCTCTGTCACCGTCTCCTGTACCCCTCTCTGTCTTTCTGTCCCTGTCTCCTTGTCTGTGTCTCTCCATCTCTGACTCTTTATTTCTCTGTCTCTCTGTCTCTCTCTGTCTCTCTCTGTCTCTCTGTCTGTCTGTCTGTCTCTCTCCATCTATCCTTTCCTGTAGCCGCTCTTCCCTGGCAGCCCCTGTCCCTAGAACTTGGGCCTGGGTCCTCATACCTGGAACATCCCCTGAGAAGAGGTATTGCTCTTGGATCCCCTCCACTGAGAGCACCAGGAACCCTCCTTCTGCTAATCAGTCCCCAAGAAGACTCAGGGTCCCAAGACCCATCACCAAAGCCCAGATT
The DNA here is from genome assembly GCA_001685075.1 of Bramus lutescens. Lineage (NCBI taxonomy): Eukaryota > Metazoa > Chordata > Mammalia > Rodentia > Cricetidae > Bramus > Bramus lutescens. The sequence goes on from LOEQ01001568.1 coordinate 55,705, forward strand.
CTGGCAGGATGCTTCAGAGGAGTCACAGTCCTTCAGGACCACGGGGGGTTCAGTGTCCTGCTCCAGATGGAGTGTGTAGGGAAGTCCCCCAATGCCTCATTCAGCACAGAATAGAGTACCATAGAGTACCCTGGAGACACAGCAGGCATCATCAGAGACCCCTCGGTGGGTGCCATCAGGGCTTTGGAGCCCTCACACTAGTACATGATGGGAAAGGGGGTCCTGCCACCTGTGGCCCCTTTGCTTGAATGTGGTAGGCCTCTGCAAGGGATACGTCATGCAGGAAGGGTTGGCCAGCCAGGATGAGGGCAGAGAATGATGCCTCAGAGCACAGCAGATGCTCAGGAGGGAGCAAGAGCATGCACAGCTAGGCAGGGGCCATGGCAACTCTAACTCCAGAAGCTAGGGACTCATGATGTCTCGCCTTCCATACTCAGAGCACAGCAGCTGGCAGTGAGCACCGCCACCCTTTGCAGGGGCCTCCCAGATCACTCATGGAAGCTAGCCGGGATGTTCTCCATATTCAACATCTGGGGCACGTTCATCAGTGTGCTCTTCTACCAGTCGGAGTAGCAGTCGGACCACCCCGACCGCCCGTTGTGCCTGCTGCTCTGGCACCTTGGCCTGCACATCAAGAAGGGCCCCTTCAACATCTACTTGTTGCACCTGGCTGCCGCCGACTTCCTCTTCCTCGCCTGCCAGGTGGGCTTCTCTATCGCCGAGATTGCCTTGGGCTATGAGGACACACTCCACTTCCCGGTCATCTTCCTATGGTTTGCGGTGGGGCTCTGGCTGCTGGCTGCCTTTGCTGTGGACTGCTGCCTCAACTACATGTTCCCCTCCTACTGCAGCCCCAGCTGCCACCCCAGGTACACCTCAGCTGTGCTCTGCCTCCTGATCTGGGCACTGACCATGCCGGCTGTGCTCCTGCCGGCCAATGCCTGTGGCCTGCTGTACAAGGGGCTGAACGTGTTCGTCTGCCTCAGATACCACTGGGTCAGCGTTGTCTGGCTAGGCGTGCTGGTGAGCATGGCTTGTGGGGCCAGCAAGATTCTCTTGATCTGCGGAAACTGCTGCTCTTTGCAGCCACCCCCCAAGTTCTGCAAGGTGGCCCAGTGCCTTGGGATCCTGCTGTTCTTCTGTCGCCTGCCCATGGTTGTCTACTGGAGCCTGCGGCCAGTCATAGCATTCCTGCTTCCCTTCTTCTTGCCGTTGGCCACTCTTCTAGCCTGCGTTGACAGCAGTGTAAAGCCCCTCTTGTATTACATGAAGGGCCGGCAGCTCAGGAAGAGGGGGCCGCTACGGGTTGTCCTAAACAGGGCTCTAGGGGAGGAGTCCCAGTCAAACCTTGGGGGTCTATCCCTGCCTATGAGCCAAGCGTAGAGTGGCCATCCATCCTATGCCCACTTGCCCTGCCCTCAGAGCTGCCAGGGGATCCCCAGTCTTGCTCAAACCCTTGCCATGTCCCAGCTCTGCTTCTAGAGACTTCAGGGCTCCCTCTCATAAGCAGGGGAGAAGGAAAAGAGTCCAGGTTGCATGTTGGACATTTAAAGGACATGGCAAGGACAGGAAGAGATAGAGGGGCAGGTACAGGAAGAAGGACCCCAGAAATATAGTGAGGGCATGTGCCCTGCATCCTTCTGCCCCATGGTACCCAACCCAAGAAAACTTCCCCTCAGCCCCCTCAATGGGCCAGATGACAGGAGCTTTGCCTCCTCCTACCATAGATGGGCCAGGTGACTGGAGGCTCAGCACCAGCTCCTAGGGAGCATTCGCTGCTCTTGGGGACACTTGCCTTTCAGCTCTGGGCACAGAGGTCTTATGTTGGAGGCATCCACTACAGGGCCTCTTCTAAACTGCTGTTTCTCCCTCCCTCATCCCAATGTTTGCTACAAAGCCTTTATGGTCCAGGTGGCTACACCGGGCTGCCTCCCCAATTCTCCAGCCTGGTGTTACCAATGAAGGCCATGAGGTGGTGATGTTTTACCATTAAACAGACCCAATCTGTCCTGGCCCCAGGGCCACCCCAAGATGCTATATCCTGGCTATTTCTGCCTCTCTGGTACCCCAGAGCACCCCTGGCTCCTTCTACTGGATACTGCTGATCTCAGTGCCAGCAGGGCTCCCCTGACTCCTCCCCAGATCCCATCCCCACCCCTCTGTTCTTCCAAGATTGTGCTCAGTCAGGCTGTTTCTGTAAACTCCACCTAGGCCGGCCAGCCAGCTTCACCTGCAATTGAAGAAAAGAAGAGAGCCGAGCTTCCAAAGTGCACATTGTTTTTCTATGTTTTATGATGGTTCTTTAAACATTAAAAAAAACTATTTTGATTGTCATTCATCCTTAAAGCATTTAAGCCCTGGGCTTGGAGAGATAGCTCAGCAGTTAAGAGCTCTGGCTGCTCCTCCAAAGGACCTGGGTTCAGTTCCCAAGACCTGCAAGGTAGCTCACAACCATCTGTTCCAGGGGGGATCAGGTGAGTGACCTCTTATGGCCTCTCTAGGCACTGCGTGCACACAGTGCACAGATGTAACACCCAGACACATACAATAAAAATGGAAAGAACAACTTTCAAATCTTCCCAAGAACACCAGGAAAATAAGCTGCCAACACGCTTTCCAGTCAGATGAAAACACAGGGTATGAAAAACAACATTCCACCCGTGTCCCTTTCTGATAGACACCCTCAGAAAACTCCTCCCTTTTGTGTGTGTATAGGGAGGGGCAGATGTATAGATGCCCATGTGGGGGTGAGTGTAGGCACACACACATGTGCACGGAGGCCACAGGCCAACCTCGGGCTGTTGTCCCTCAGGAGCCATTTGTGGTTTTGAGACAAGAGTCTCTCGCTGGGCCCTGGGGCTTGCTGATTCAGCTGGGTTCGTGGGCCAGCAAGTTCCTAGGATCCACCTGCCTCTGTCTCCTCAGCAGTAGGATTCCAAGCATGCATCACTACGCTTGAGCTTTACATGGGGACCAGATTCAGGTCCTTAGGCTAACATGGCATTCACTTTACCAACTGAGCTGTTTATTTTGATATTTTAATTAAAAGTAAAGATGTTCTTTCCATACTATGTTGGACCCAGTACAGTGACCTAATGGCTACTAGATAAAGTTGTACTTCCCCCTTTGAAAGATAGTATGCTACTCATTCTGAGGACTCTGGAGAATGTTCTTAAAATAGGAAGAAAACATTGCTTGTAGCCCCAACCAAGAGGAACCGCCTCTGTAGGGTTTTAATCCTCCCCAGGATGCAACTGTCACAATCCCGTGTCCCCAGTTCTCCTTGAGACAAAGCCCTCCATACTGCAGTGACTCTGACAGGGAGAATCTGAGAGATATGAGACCCTTACATGAAAGGCCAGCATGGGCTCAGGAAGGGTGGGGCCCAGTGGAGGAGGCTGCTTTGGGGAGGCAGAGTAGGAAAGAGCAGCCTTTTCTTCATGATCATCACACCAGACCCCAAGGAACACAGTGGTCCTTTCCCAGAAGGTTTGCCACTGGGATAAGGGTGGAATAAACCTGAAGTCACCTGCATCCTCCTTGCCCAAGGACAAGATGCGGGGCCCTGTAAGGCAGCCATCTGTGCGTCAGAGGCGACAGGCGAATATCACAGCAGCTGACAGTACTGGGGCATATGATAAATGGCTTGGTCTAGACAGATGGCAGGGTGGGGCGAGGGAACACAGGACCTCTGCTCCCCAGGCCATTGCTGGCTGTGAGGATACAGTGAAGCCCAGAGGCAGCAGCCATGTCATGTCTACCCTAAAACTAGTGGGGCTCACATAGAGTGTCAAGGCTGCCCTTGGGCTGGCTTAAGTTGGGGCAGATGCAGAACAGATCTGACTCCATCACAGGGTGGCAAGGTTCCTGCCTCTGGCACCTCTATAGCTAGATGATGTCTAGGGATCACCTGGCAGCTCAGAGTCAGGTCTGCAGACGTTTTCCAGGACAGCTGAGCCAAGCGTTAGCAGCAGATAGCCTGCCCCAACCTTCAAGGCCAAAAACATCACCTCTCATAGCAGACAGAGATGCCCCGTGCACCCTGCCCACCTGACCTCACACCTCTTCCTTGCTGCTGTGTCTGTCCCTGCTTAGAGCATTGTCTGTTGACTCTGTGGTGTTGTAGCTCCCGGCAGAAGAATTTGTTCTCCATTCTTCTTACCTCTCTGGGTACCACACATGCACACTGCCACAGAAAGCCTAATGTGGGGTTCCTTCCCCTACAGCTAGTGTGTCATCTGCCTGCTTGGTGCTGCATCTCTCTCCAGCAGGTGTGCTCGGGAGGGCTCAGAGCCAGCAAGCAGCAGTCACTCTGTCCCTGGATGGGAGGAGGAGCCAGGGCCCTTGGGTGTGGTGCTGGGGGTGCAGACCTGCCACAATGACTCCCATCCCAAGGACTTTCTTTCTGTATTATTCTCCATCTTATTCTTAATCCTGGAGCTCGCTGGTTTGGCTGAACTAGCTTGCCAGAGAGCTTCAGGGATCTTTCTGTGTCCACTCACCCAGTGCTGGGGTTACAGCGTCACTATGCTCAACACACACATTCGACTTCTTCTATGGGTGCTGAGGATCTGAACTCAGGTCCTTATGCTCTATAACAAGCACTCTCCTGACAGAATCATCTCCCAGCTCCCAGATTAACACTTCAACAACGGTGTTTTCTGACTATGAATGAGATCCAGACCTCTGCCTCCCTGCAGCTCCTGTTATTTCTATAGGCTATCCTTTATGGTTTATACAGGTGTCTTGGCACATATCTTGCCAACTTTCCTTGATGGAGTTGTGGTTTCTGCATGCTGTGTAAACACGATCTCTTCATTCTTGCTTTCCATTTGTCAGCGCTGACTTGATTTGGATGTTGACCTAACACCATCCTTTCAATCTACTGCATTCACTGACGTCTTCCAGGATCTTTGTGAAAACTTCTGAGATTTGCAAATAATCACAGTCTCCATCTAGCGTGAATTCTAATTGGTCTAAATATTAAAAATCTGGAGTCAGATATTAGGGGGTGAAGGCTGAAAGATCAGAGAAGCAGAGCAGCCAGGCACTACTTCTTACCTCAACAAAATCCTCAGACAGAATGGGGTATCCTGTCTCTACAAGTCCTCAGACTAAATGCCCTGAGCTCCTGTCTCCTGCGTTATATTCCTCTCTCCACCCAGCCATATCCCTTCCTGTCTCTACCTCCCCAGTGTCTGAATTAAAGGTGTGGGACTCCCAAGTACTGGGATTAAAGGTGTGTGCCACCACAGCCTGGCTCTGTTTCTCTTTTAGACTGGATCAATCTTGCATAGCCCAGGGTGGCCTTGAAGTAGCCCAGGGTGGCCTTGAACTCACAGAGATACACCTGCCTCTGCTTCCCAGTGCTGGGATTAAAGGTGTGTGCCACCATTGCTTGGCCTCTACGGCTAAGTAGTGGCTAACTCCATACTCTGATCCTCAGGCAAGCTTTATTAGTTAGATCACAAAGTATCACCCATCTCTCTGCCTTTCATGCTATCCTATTGCTTCATCACAAAGGCCTTCTTTATAGGCGCCTGTTGTCTTATCCCCAGTCTTACAGGGAAAATGCTTTTCCTTCACCACTACACACAGCTCAGAGGCTCAGCCATTAAGAGCACTTGGTGCTCTTGCAAAGGACCGGGATTTGGTTCCCCAGGACAGTTCACAATTACCTGCAACTCCAGTTTCAGGGGATCTGGCTCCCTCTTCTGGCACGTGTGAGTGCTTGCAAGCAAACGCTCATTTATATATATATACTGATCCAGATGCAGGCATATTGCTGCTGGTAATTTCCACATATTCCCAGTTTCCCAAGAGCATTTCAAATATACATGCATATGGATGCTATCAGCTGGTCCTTTCCTTCCTCTGTTAAGATGATCACACTGTATTCCCCCTTTGTCTATTAATGGAGTGATTTGGATTAATTTTGTTGTTGTTGTTTTGAGACAAGGTTTCTCTATGTAGACCAGGCTGGCCTCGAACTCAGAGATTTACCTGCCTCTGTTTCCTGTGTGCTGGGACTAAAGGTGTGCACCACCACCACCCAGCTACACTGATCTTTTCCAAAATATGTTGTATTATTTTTGATTATGTGTATGGGGTGGGGGTGCACACATAAGTATGCAGATGCTCACAGAGGCCCCCAAAGGAAGCCAGAATCCCTGGAGCTGCTGTGACATGCAGCTGGGATCCCCTGACATGGGTACTGGGAACCAAACTCTGACCCTCTGTAAGACCAGTACATGCTCTCATCTGCCAAACCATCTCTCCAGCCCCTGCACTGAATTTTCTGCAGTGCTAAGAATCCAACCCAGGCCTTTGCTCACGCCTGGTGAGCACACTACCAGCGAGCCCCACCCCAGTCCAAATGACACCGATTCATCTCTCAACACTGACCTCGAGTTTCTTGGGTAATCCTCACTCGATCATCATATTTTATCCACCTGGCAGACGCACAGGTTGAACCTGCTCATGTTCTGGTAAGGATGTTTACTTGTATGTACACAAGGGAGTCTGGCACCTGTTTACTGTTGCGTGAACTATTGTTCCTGGGGATTCACGAAGAAAACATCTACTCACTTCAGATAATGCATCGATAGACTAACAGTTTCACCAAGTCCAGCCTGGTGAACCAATGGGCCTAGTGGGGTTCTGGGAGTGTGGGTGACCGCCACCTAATAGCTGCATCACTGAAAGTCCCACCACAGCATAGATGCTTACTTCCCCAGAGAGACATAGATGTAGGTCCCCTTCATTAACCTTCTACTCTGTATCCTGATGCCTGCTAGGACCACATACAGCTGGGACAGAATTTCCTACAGCTAAGAGGGAAGAGCAGATAGGAGTGGCTGGAATCTCAGGGGAGGGTCTATGGCCATCCTACTCACCCTCCTACCGGAGCATCTACAGGCTACATCCTAAGTCTCTTGTAGGTCATCACAACTGATCTGATGAAGATATAATGCTATTATGCTTGGAGGTCAGTGCTCCCGGACCCTTCTTGGACGTCAGTGCTCCAGGACCCTTCTTTCCTTGTAAAGCCCTTGAAGAGGTTCAAATGTTCCTTGAAGAGAACAGGAGAGGTTCATTGCTCTTTCTCCCCTCACTGTGAATTTGTAGAAAACCAGTATGTTTCACCAAGGAAGATCTCACAAGAGCAGCTTCCATTTCTTTTTCACCTGTTTGCTTTTGCCTTTTTTAAAACAAAAAATTCATTGTAGCTGGGTGTAGTGACACATGCCTTTAATCCCTACCACTCAGGAGGCAGAGACAGGCACATCTCTGTGAGTTAAAGGCCAGCCTTTTCTACAGAGTGATTTCCAGGACAGCCAGAACTACATAGTGAGATTCCGAATTGGAACTAAAAAAAAAAAAAAGCAAAAATAATCTAAAAGAAGATTGATTTGATCTGATTTATATGTGTGCATGCTTATGTCTGTGTGAGTGTAAGTGCACCCACTGTCCAGCACCCACTGGGGCCAGGAGAGGACATCAGAGCCCTTGCAGCTGGATTTACAGGTGTCTGTGAGCTGCCCAGCGTTGGTGCTGGTTTCCAGAGTCTCATCCTCATGACTGGGCAGCAAGTGTTCTTAATTGCTCACCTCCTATAGCTGCCTTAAATATATAAATATATATATAGCAGCGAACATATTTAATTTTTTAGCCACAAATGCTAAAACTTGGAGTTCCTGTGAGGGAAGAGCAACCACCATAGACATACAGACTCTGGGTTCCTTTACGTGGAAAAGAGAACAGTATTATTTTACAGTTTGGTGTGCTAAAGGGCAAAATGGGGTTACTGGGTTACTGGGATCATCAGGCTTTACCTAGAGCTTTGGAGGTCAGAAGGGTTCAGAGCTACCTGTGAACACACTTCCCCAAGGCACACCTGAGGGCATTTTCTCCTGACTATCAGATTGCCCTGCAGTATTCCACAGCCAGCGAAGTGGAGAAGATTAGTCACAAGTTATCCTCGAATTTAGGTTTGTCCTTGAAAGTTTTACAGGCTGTCTGCACAGCAACAAATATATCTTCTATGTAGCCCTGGTTAGCCTTGAGTTCCCTGTGTAGATCAGAATGGCCTCTAACTTGTGGTATTCCACCTGCCTCAGCCTCCAAAGTGCTGGGTTTACAGGCGTGTCCTTCATGATTGATGTGTAACAAACTGTCCACAACGAATTCCCTGCCAGTTTAGGAATCTACCTCATCCTAGCCCTTAGCTCGACAGGAGAAGAAAGTCTGAGGCCCAGTCAAGCAAGGTAACTGATGTAACTGGTACTCAGCCAAGATGGAGCCAGGGCCTCTGCTTAGGCGTCTGCCATGTTCAGAGCCTTGGCTCTGCCGAGCATCCGTTATGTAAGCCCTGCAGAACCTAAGTTTTCCAGAGGCTCAGGCCTGGCAAAGATAGCCCCAGCCCCTCTAAACAAGCATACAGTCCCTCCAGCAGGGGCGATAGGTGGCTAGACAGAGTTAATGGTCTGGAAGAGGCTGGCTGCAGGAGGTGCCTAAGAGATGCTGAGTAAGGACCTTTGGCAGCTTCCTGTGGAGAGGTAGGTAGACCCAGCTTCACCAAAGGCCAAGAGCCAAACAGACAGATGGGGCCTCCCCTTGGAACCAGCAGGGCCTGGCAGGGCGCCATCTTCATTAGTGCCTTATTAGATCATGGGGAGGGGTTGCTTAGAATATGCACAGGGAAGGGGGCCAACTTCTCTCTCAACACAGGACAGCCACTTTGGAGGAGAGTTGGGGAGCTATTCCCCATCCCAAATATTTCCTCCTTTCTCTCACAGGCTCCAAAATCCTATTGGTGCTGCACTTTAGTGGGGTAAAGTTAAACTGACCTGCCAAAATAGGAAAGGAAAATGACCTGGGAGATCTTTTCTTACAGAAGAAAAGATGGACTAGCACTAGCCACGAGCAAGAGGAAGAAGAGCAACCGAATCACACAGGTGCTGTGGTGAGAAATGTGGGGGCCCTGAGCATCCAGGGGAGCTCTGGAACTGGGGTGTAGCCTCATACAAGGTGCACCCATGTATTCCATATCATCCCTGCCACTACACACCCTTCATCACTGTCACCATCACCCATCATCGCTCATATCAATGTCACCATCACTGCCAACTATTGTTACCACCAGCACATGAGCACCATCACCATTATCATCATTATCACCACTATCGGCATCATCACCCCCATTGCCACCATCACTACCATCCTCACCATCACCAGAACCATCATGATCATCGCCATCATCAACACCATGGTTTTCTTCATCACCATCACAACCACTCCTCCCCTAAGACATCCACACTGCCTGCCAAGGACAAACGCCAGTTCAGGTGATCATGGGGTCAGAAGCCATTCCTCAAACTTGATACTGTCATAATTGGACTGAAGCCGGCGAGGTGCTCGGCTGATGCTAAGTAGAGGAAAGGGGAGGGAAATAGTGAAGAGAGGAAGGGAGTAGAGAAGATGAGCAAGGAAGAGGGAGAAGAAGAAGTAGGGGAAGATGCAAGCGGGAAATCAGAGAGGGATTCCAGGAGGGAGGGAAGTGGGTGTCAGTCAAAGAGAGGACTGTAGCAGGTTTTCTCTTTGGGCTGCCATTCAGCTCCCAAATAAAGACACAGAGACTTATTATTAGTTATGATTGCTTAGTCTTACCTTATTTCTAGATATCTCTTATGGCTTAATTTAACCTGTTTCTCTTCATCTACATTTTGCTTTGGGAAATACATATATATTTCATTCTCTTTGACCTACTTCCCCACTTTTCTCTGTGTCTGGCTGGCTGGCAGCTGCCTGGCTGGCTGGCCCAGGGATCTTCCTTCCTTTCTCCCTTATTCTCTCTTCTCTCTCTTCCCAAGCCTAGATTCCTCCTCCTACTTATTGTCTCTGCCCCGCCTATCCCTCTACTGCCTAGCTATTGGCCATTCAGCTTTGTATTAGACCAATCAGGTACCTTAGGCAGGCAAGGAACAACAAATGCAACACATCTGTGCATAGCTAAACAAATGCAGCATAAACAAATGTAACACATCTTTACAGAGGACGACAGGGATCTGCAGGTGTCCTCTTGGCCAATGCTAGGAATCCAGCCCCAGCTGCTGGGTTCAGGATGCCCGAGGAGGCCAAGGGCGCCCAGGATGAACAAAGTGAAGATCTTATACCTACTCCCCATGTCCTGCTTGTCCATAGAGCAGCCTCCTTCTGCCATAGTGCCCCCAAGTACACATGTGATACTAAGCTCCCTATCTCCTAAAGTCCCCTACAGTGTCCAGGACACTCCAGGGAGCATCTGAGAGGGTCAGTGCCCACATCTGTGCTCCAGGCAACAGGACATCTTCCAGGAGGAGTGTCTGAGAGTTGGGTGAGAGAAAGAGCACATCCTCATGTGTTTACTAAGCACTCATGTATCACAAAACTTCACTCATCTCTTTACAAAGGTCACTTCTCTTAACCCTTACAAGGTGGGTAAACTGAGGTGCAGAGAGAACCTATGTTCTGCCGGCAGGTGGCCTCTAAGGCTTCCTGTTTCCTCTTTGAGGTGGACAGGGCAGGGGCGGCCTGCTAGATTGAGTAACCTCTGCTGCTCAAATCCTGTGACCCTGACCATTCTCCCCTGCACTCTAAAGTTCACTAGCCAGGAGTCTGTGCCAGGGGCAGAGCTAAGTGTAAGCAAGCTGGTCCTTGTCACATAGCAACACACAGGGGCAGATACCCACAGTGGGGAGGCAGGGACAGTTTTGCTGACATCCTAAATACAGCAGAGAGACACTAAGGCTGCCTGTTCAACTGCCTCCCACCCCCACAACTACCTCCAAGGAGCCCTTATGGAGCAGGCATGGAGCTTCTTCCCAAAGAGGCCTCCTGGGAGCTACAGAGGAGGAAGGACACTGGACATGAAAGGAGCGAGAAGGGAAAGGGCCAGGGAAAGGATGGACATAGTGCTGGGAAAAACTGGTGCCCACGTAATGTACACTGCACTAGAATATCGAGAATGGGTCACACACCTTCTCTATGCTTTGTCCCTGGAGGAGAAAGACCATAGAGGGGTTAGGGTGTCTGTCAGTAGGGTCTTCGGTGTTTGTTATAGAGCTATTTCTCCTCTTGCAGCGTTACCCGAATCAGCCGCAGAAGAAACAGCCCTGATGTTAGGTAAGCGCAGCTCTCACCAAGGCAACTCCTGCTGCATCCAGGTCGGGCTGGATGCCCAGAGAAAGGCTGCAGAGGACCGTGTTGGAGGGGACAGTCGTCCCGGAACATCACACACGGGACCATTGTGGGTCACTATATGTAAGTCTCTGGTGGTACACCTGTAGTGAGACTCTCAGCCCTAAGTGGCGTGACTCACGCGCCCTCTAAACAGACCCACACTTGC
>LOEQ01001568.1:125395-137904 GCA_001685075.1 Bramus lutescens
GAGTGTTCCAAGAAGGCCAGAGCAGCCTATGGTCACAGGACATGCTGCGTTTCTGTGCTGCTCTGAGCTGGGGAATGGCAGTGCCCGGTAACCTCACCAACACCTTTCCCCTTTCCCCTCAGGCACCTCTTTACCGTGTGTGCAGGTGTGTGCTCAGAGCCTGTGTGCCCAGTAACAGCAGACAGTAGCATGTGGCATCTGCACCCATGTTCCATTCACCTTTCCCACCTATGCTCTGGGCTCAGGCTAGCTCCAGAAGGTTTATAGTCTCCACCCTGAAGCTCCCTGGTGGAGTAAGTAGGTTAGACCACAAACACACTGCAAGGCAGATGATTTTCCCAGGATTCATAATGGGTGCAAACTAAAGAGTTTTTATGATAGCCAAGGACCAGAGGTTGTGTGTGTGTGTCTCTCTCTCGGTGCTCCAGCTGGAGGCACCGGGAACTCTGGGGATATTTTGAAAGGGCACTCAGACCTTGGGGTCCAGCAGCAGACTGATGCTAAGGGTCTGTGCCTTCAACAGCCCCTGCTCTATCCTTGCAGGGAACTCCCTGTCAGCGCTTTTGGATGGCAAAGCTAAACTAACCTTCCTGAACCGCAAGGAGGAGTACTCCCTCACCATGCCCTATGCCCACTGTCGAGGTGAGTGACTGTGCCATGCCCCACTCCCCAATAGGCCAGGCTAGCCCTCAGTCATGGCGTAGGGGACTGCATTAGTTACTTCTTATGACATGGTAAAAAATAACTAAGAAAAGAAGAAAGTTTATTTTGGATCCCACTTTGAGGGTACAGCCCACCATGAAGGGGTAGGTGACACAGCTGGTCATATTGAATCCACAGTCAGAAAGCAGAGAAATGATCCTGGTATTCAGCCAAGGACCCCGGGATGTGCCATCCATACCTAGGGTGAGTCTTCCTTGCTCTGCTAAGTTTTCTTGGGAAGACCCTCATAGACCCACCCAGAGGTATGCCTCCCAGGGGATTCCAAATTCAGGCAGCACTGATGATCGAGATGAAGAAGAGCAGATGCTAAACACTCCGGTGTTTGCTTGTTTGAAGGTGTCCTGACCTGGGTGACTTTACAGAACTGGGGGTGTAACTCTGGGTGGACTCCTAGTTTTTCCTCGCTGATTTTTGCCTCTGGTTCCTGTTGTGTTAGTGATCAGTCCCAGCTATTGAGGAGGCCGAGGCAGGAGGATTAAAATTTCACAGCCTGCCTGGGCTGCAGAGTGAGTTCAAGACCAGCCTGGATAATTTAGTGAGACCATGTCTCAAAATTAAAAGATAGAAGGGAGCTGGGATCACTGAGCTCCCTGCTTAGTGGTGCACACTTGCCTGGTATGTATGAAGCCCTGGGTCCAGTCCCAGCACCACACACACAGGTCAAGGAGAAGTATAATTCCTGTAAACCCCTACCCACCCCCAGCATCCTATCACAGACATCTTCCTTAGCATGGTAGACATTGTTACATGTTCATGGCAAACCCAGATTAAGACTTAGTTTTTAGCTGAAGTCCAGTTTCCTTTAAGGCCCACTCATTGTATATATTCTGCAAGTTTTAAGAATAGTGACATTGAGTTACCACTGTAGTGTCAAACCGAAGAGCTTCCGCACCCTCGAAATCCCTCTAGTTATGGGCTGAAGCTGAAGCTCAGTGGTAGAGCATATATACTGAACCTGCGGAGGCTAGTATGAACTCCCGAAAATATTGAGAATCCATGCTAACCTGCTGTGGTGGTTTGTACCTTTCATCCCACTACTTGGGAGGCAAAGGCAAGCAGGTCTCTGTGAGCTCTAAGGCAGGGCTACGTAGTGAGATCATATCTTAAAAAGTAGGGAAAAAAAACCCTTGCCTTTGACCTGGCATAGCTCTGACAACTCAAAGAATGAGCTGGTCAAGTGCAGCTGGATTTGGGGAGCAGCGTTTAGCTTATGCTCCTAAGTCTCCACACCCTGCCAGCCAAGCTCCTTTCTCGAGTGACTCTAAGTCTCTTGCAGAGCTGATACAGACCTGGCCTGAGAGCGACACGTGTATTAAGGCAGCAGGGCAGTCATGCTCCTAGAAAAACAAACAAAGCACACAGTCAAAGAACAGGCAAAGCCAGACTCCAGAAACGCACGTGGCTGTTGGTGCTGGGTGTGCCGCCTCCTGGATCTTATCGGGATTCCGACCATGTGTTTTGCTGCAGTCTGGCACTTATAACAACTGAGCAGCAACTTGCAGTGACTCTGGTTAGGTTCCAGAGAACTATCCTCACTATCCTTTTAAATGTGATAGTCTTACCATCTCTGTCTGGGAACATTCATGCCCTGTTGTCTGAGTGACATGTGTTCCATAGCTAACAGCAGGACTCTAAAAGATGCTCAGGAAAATTTGTTTAGTGAGCTAGGCATGGTGGTACACGTCTTTAAACCCAGCACGCTAGGGACAGAGGCAAGGAGATCTCTGTGAGTTCAAAATCAACCTGGTCTACATGGTGAGTTCCAGGACAGCCAGAGCTACATAGTGAGACCTTGTCACAAAAAACAACAACAAAAAAGTGTTGCTGTTATTGTTGTTCAGTGGATGACTCTGGGGTCTAAGGTCTAGAGTACAGGATGTGTGAGTGTCATAGGGTCACACGGAAGGAAGCATTCAGAGCTGTAGGGGTAGACAAGACCCAGGAGCCAACAATGGCTGCCTCAGACCCTAGATGAGATGATGTGATTAGACCAGCTCTACAAAGCAGGCTGTTTGGGGGCCACACAGGAAGTGTCCGTTGAAATCCCCAGAGCCAGAGTGATGTCGCTGGTCCTTGATGCTTCCTTAGCTATGGAAGGCCTTCTGCAGCAATCTCTTTTGATGGAGACACTTTATAAAAGTCTCTGTGGTGTGGAAATGTCTGGGGACAAACTGCCAGCTACTAGGGCCAAGACCTGCCAAGGTCTCAGATCCTTAAGACTGCCTCTTCTTCGATCTCATCTCTTTGGCTCCCCCCATCTCTCTTCTTCCTTATCCTCTTCCTCACCATCCCTTTTCCTTTCTAGTTTTATCTTATGTATATGCATGTTTCGTCTGCATGTATGCATGCTTGTAGTATCCACAGAGGCCAGAAGAGGGGGGTCTTCTAGAACTGAACTTATAGGTGGTTGTGAGGTACCATATGAGTGCTGGGAATTAAACTCCAGGCCCCTGCAAGGGTACCCAGTGCTGCTAACCCTCCCCTTACCCTCCCTCCCTCTTCCTTCTTCTACTTTACTTTTTTTTGACCTGGGATTTCCTTAATCTTCTTTCCTCCCTATCTGCTCATCCAGGCACTTAAAAGAACATCTAAGAGCTAGCTATGATGGTACAAACCTATAGTCCCAATATTTAAGAGACCAAGGTAGTCCCAAGGCAATCTGGGCTACATTGCAAGAAACTAAAAAATGATAATAATAAATTTCTTTTTAAAAAATATATATTTTATTATGTATACAGTGTTCTGACTGCATGTGTGCCTATATACCAGAAGAGGGCACCAGATCTCATTACAAATAGTTATGAACCACCATGTGGTTGCTGGGAATTGAACTCAGGACCTCTGGAAGAACAGGCAATGCTCTTAACCTCTGAGCCACCTCTCCAGCCCTGATAATAATAAATTAAAAATAAAAATAGAAAATATATAATTTTTATGCCAGGTGGTGGTGACACATGCCTTTAATCCCAGCACTCAGGAGGCAGACCTCTGTTAGTTAGAGGTCAGCTTGGTCTACAACAGCAAGTTCTAAGACAGCCAGGACTGTTACAGAAACCCTATCTTGAAAAAAAAATTGTATATTTTAAAATACCAAATTCACATTTATACTTCCTGCCAGGCTCAGGACAATAGTTGTGGCTTGCCTCTCCAGTTCCAGCCCCAAGAATCCAGGCTGATGGCACCACCTCGTTTCTTCTCCCATCTAGCCATGTGACACAGGAGGAAGCAGTCTTAGGATAATAGGACTCTTGATGCTGTGGCTGACAGCACAGCTTGCTTTCCATGGTTGGCTTTTGTCCTGACCCGCGGGACCCGTTATTCGAGGGGCCATGAGGGGGTATTGCCTGAAAGACAATGGGGAGAAAAAGGGGAAGGAGTCAGGAGCAAATGACAACAAGACAAGTCTGAGGTGCTTCAAGGCTCGTTTATTTGCCAGCAGGGCTCAAACTTTATACAGCTCTTTCTTTAGGGCGGGGGAAGGCAAGGAGGGGAATGGAAAAATGCTGGGTCTGGGGGCTACCAGGCTCCAAGCAAAAGGGGAAGCTCTTGTCTGTCTTGTTCCTCGAAAAATCTTGTGACTATGCTTAAGACATCTTATAATTAAGCTATTTCAAGATCCTGCACTTAGGACATCACTTGGAACATTTTGTGGTTAAGCTGTTTCGAGAGCTCAGCGCAACAGGCTGGCAACCGACCACAAGTTACAAAGGCGGGGGGTGGGGCAGCCAGTTCCTTTTTCTGGCTCCTAACAGGCTTTGTGTTCAGCATATCTTCCAGGGGCTTTCGGAGTCCCATGTTGTGAAAAGGTCCCTTCCACAATTATACCACCACTCATACCTATTGTAGGAGGCCGCTTGTTTGTTCCGGCTGTCCAGACTTAAATAACCACTCAGAAACTATGTAATTTAAAGAACTGCTTGGCCAGTCACTTAAGCATATTGCTAGCTAGCTCTTCTATCTTTGGCTAACCCATTTCTATTATTTTATATTTTACCACAAAGCTCATGGCCTACCAGCAAGGTTCTACCTGGCAACTCGCATCTTTCTCCTCTGGCAGCTCCATGGTGTCTCGTGACTTCGCCTTCTCTCCCCCAGCATTCAGTTTAGTTTTCCCCACCTAGCTCTACTCTGCCCTATCACAGGCCAATGAAGAGTCTTTATTCATTAACCAATAAAAACAACACATATACAGAAGGACTTCCTATGTCACACACACACACCTGTCTCAGTTTGTGAGTTTCAGCTACTTCAAGGGATTCATTCATTTTATCTTATTTTTTATAATTGTGTGTATAAAACATGTAACTGATTCTAAAATCTAAAACACAAAACAAGGTGTGACTGACACCCATGTCTCTTTCAGAGCCCTGAGCCTTGTACCCACCCAGAACTGTAACTTTCTTCCCTTAGTTTGTTTTTCATTACATTTATTTATTTAGTTGTTTGGTGTGACACACACACACACACTACTACACATATGTGGAGGTCAGAGAGCAGCTTGAAGGAGTTGGTCCTATCCTTTCACCATGTACGACCTGAGGATCAAATTTAGCTCCTCAGGCATATTGACAAGTGTCTTGCAGCTTATGAAATAAAGATTTTATTTGAGCTCACAATTCCAGAGAGATAAGCAGCCATCGTGGTGGGGAGGCATGACAGCAAGCAGCAGGCATGGCAGCTGGAGCAGGAGGCTTTGAGTTCGTATCTTGAACCTCAAGCCAGAAGCAGAGAGAACAAAGGAACATATTAAGTCTTTAAACTCCCAGTGCAGCTTCCAACTTATAAGTCCAACCTACTGATTTATGTCTTCCAACAGGACCACATCCCCTAATCTTCCAGTGAAGGCCAGATATTCATATACGTGAGCCTCTGGGGGACATTCTCATTCAAACCACCAGTCTCCTCATGTAGTCCAGGCTGGCCTGGTACTCTGTAGCGCAGGCTGACCTCCAACTCATAATCCTCATGCCTTGGCCTCCAAGTGTGGAGATTACACCAAACTTGTAGCTGACTTTTCTTACCTTGTAATGCAGCCCAGAGTTAAGCTAACTCTCACCCTAACCCTAACCCTCTGGAGCAACAGGAAGATCCCGCCTTCCTCTAAACTATGTAGTTCCCTGTGGCACTTGCTGGGTATAGCCAGTTTCCTTTGAAGAACGTAGGGGTAGGGGCTGAGCCTTTTGCTGATACAAATGGCTCTTCCTGCAGTGATATTTTGTTTATGTTTTAACAAATAAAGCTTTCCTGAAGATCAGAGTGCAGAGCTAAGCTACTAGAGGCCAGGGAGTGGTGGTACATGCCTTTAATACTAGGACTCAGAAGACAGAGGCAGAGAGATCTCTGTTAGTTCAAGGCTACCCTAGCCCAGGCAAGATTAGATCTGTCTAAAAGAGANAGTGATATTTTGTTTATGTTTTAACAAATAAAGCTTTCCTGAAGATCAGAGTGCAGAGCTAAGCTACTAGAGGCCAGGGAGTGGTGGTACATGCCTTTAATACTAGGACTCAGAAGACAGAGGCAGAGAGATCTCTGTTAGTTCAAGGCTACCCTAGCCCAGGCAAGATTAGATCTGTCTAAAAGAGAAACAGAGCTCACACAAAGGTGATCCCAGCACTTGGGATCACACACCTTTTAACCCCAGCACTAAGGAGATGGAGACAGGAGTGATGGCTGGGTGGAGAGAGGAATATAAGGCGGAAGGAGACAGGAGCTAAGAGACAGTTGCAGTCTGAGGATCGCCCCTGCAGTGAGAGAAGTCTGAGGACACGATGGCCTGTTGGACCTGAGCATGGATAGAGGTGAAAGGTCCCAGCCGGCCTCACTGCTCCTCTGACCTTCAGCAGAAACCCTATATCTGACTCTGGGTTTTTATTAGTAAGACCAACTAGAATTCATGCTGCACTTATTTTTTTTTTTTTTACTTTTCATTTTTGAAAATGAAATATTTTATTTCACATTTCTGAGTTTTCAAATAGAAATGTTTGGGTGTTTTGTTTCATCATTTTCTTGGTGTCCCATTGCTGTGAAGAGACACTATGACCACGGCAAGTCTTATAAAGGAAAGTGTTTAGTTGGGTCTGGCTTACAGTTCAGAGGTTTAGTCCATTGTCATCATGGCAGGAAGTGTGACAGCAGACAGGCAGAAGTGGTGTTGGAGGGGTAGCTGAGAGTTCTATATCTGGATCAGCGGGCAGCGGGAAGAGAGAGCTGCTGGGCCTGAGTTGGGCATTTGAAACCCCAAAGCCCACTCCCAGTGACACATTTCCTCCAGTAAGGCCACACCTACTCTAACAAAGCCACACCTCCTACCTAATCCTGGTCAAGTAGTACCATGCCCTAATAACCAAGCATTCAAATATATGAGCCTATGAGGGCCATTCCTATTCAAACTACTGCAATCATGGTGGTGATTTTAAAATTAGATTCTATTTTTCATATGACCATAAGTGGACTGAGAAAAAGACATACTGGGTTTTCAGATGGGCACGACACAGTCCTGGAGGACAGCTGGGAACAGATACACCAGCACAGTCCTGGGGGTGGCAGGGAACAGACACAGCTACTCTCTAGTTTTGGTGCAGAACCCAGCCACAAATGTGACTGCTAGACACTGGAGTTGGGGTTCCTGGAGGAGCTGACCAACAAAGGGTGTGGCATCCCCAGACCAGAGCAAAGGTCTCTTTCCTGGGTCACAGTACTGAAGGACAGGCAGGCTTCTGGCTCCATCTC
Organism: Bramus lutescens; assembly: GCA_001685075.1. Classification (NCBI taxonomy): domain Eukaryota; kingdom Metazoa; phylum Chordata; class Mammalia; order Rodentia; family Cricetidae; genus Bramus; species Bramus lutescens. The sequence continues at coordinate 132,848 of LOEQ01001568.1, forward strand.
AGCAAACCCCTTCACACACCCTCCTCACCCTCCTTGCCTGTCTGCCAACACAGGCTTTCAGGGATGAATCCCAACACCAGTTGCATTTCAGGGATCCTGTATGGCACCATGACGATGGAGCTAGGAGGCAAAGTGACCATTGCGTGCGAGAAGAACAAGCTCCAAGCTGAACTGGACTTCAAGCTCAAGGTAATGGATGCAGCTTGTGGGAGGCAGTGCATGGAGCTCAGGGAGGGAGAGAGGGCTGACCCCCTCCTTCCACACCAGGCGAAGTGCACCAAACAAGTGCACCTTTGCATCCTCACAGACAGGGCCCAGGGAGAGAAAGGGTTGTCCACAGGCCACACAGCAGAACCTGCAGGCCTAACTCCCATCATCCTAATGGTGAAAGACTACAGATTTGAGTCCAGACTAAGGCACTGGAATGAGGGCAACTTTTTCTAGTAGTGAACCTCATCTAAGCCATAGTTCTGAGAATGAGTGCCCTGGATCTCTAAGGGTGTGCCTCTAAGCAGAGCCCTCCTCCTCCCCACTCATCCGGTAGCCACCTTCTCTTCCAGCCTTTCTTTGGGAGCAGCACCAGCATCAACCAAATCTCTGGGAAGATCATGTCTGGGGAGGAGGTCCTGGCACGCCTCACCGGACACTGGGTAAGACATCATTCCTCAGGAGCCTGGCTGAGCCCTAGGGTGGTCACCAACCAGGCCAGCACCTCTGATGCTGCTGTGCCATCTGGGGCAGGACAGAGATGTGTTTATCAAGGAAGAGGGCAGTGGAGGCACCGAGCTTTTCTGGACTCCGAGTGAGGAGGTCCGCAGGCAGCGGCTGAAGCAGCACACGGTGTTACTGGAAGAACAGAATGAGCTGGAGTCTGAGAGGTGAGGCCCTCTGTCCAGGAGCTCTGTTGACCACAGACTGTGCTAGCCAGAGGGGTGGGTTGTCAGGGTCACAATGCTGGGAGCACATTCCAGGGTGTCTGTCAAAGACAGCCTCAGAATAGACCCCTCAGGCCAGATCAACTGTCCTGCTGGGGACAGCTGGAGGAGAGGGCCTCATCATAGCCAGCAAGGAGATCCTTGCCGGTGGCAGGTGGGAGTCCAGCTTAGTTCATAGTGTGGAGTCAAAACCTGAGACACCAGGCTTCCTGCCAGATAGTCAGCCCCCTATTGCTGAAGGCAACCAAGCAGAAAATACTCTAAGCCTCCTTCCCATGTAGAGGGGTCTGATTCTGGGCTGCTGATTAATGGAGCCGCCCCACTCTAAGTCCCTGGTGGGTTGGTCCTCTGGCCTGTAGGCTCTGGCAGCATGTCACCAAGGCCATCCGTGAAGGTGACCAGCACAAAGCCACACAGGAGAAGTCTGTGCTGGAGGAGGCACAGCGGCAGCGTGCCCGGGAGCACCAGCAGAGCCTCACTCCATGGAAGCCACAGCTCTTCTACCAGGACCCACTTACCCAAGAATGGCGCTACCTATACGAGAAGTGAGTGGCTCACAGCACAGCTTCCCCTGCCCAGGGATGACAGTGGGCGGGACATCCTGTGTCAGTCATCCCTCAGGACACGCCCATAGTCGGTCTGATGGGAAAACCTTCACTGAGACCCTTCCCAGGGGATTCTGGGTAGTGTCAGGTGACAGTTGAAGCTGGAGCCTGCAGACCTACTCTGCAGTGCCGGGTTTAACTTGGGGGATGTCATGGAGTCTCTAATCTCCTCTCCCTGCCTTCAGCAGTACTTTAAGGATTAGGGATACAGAGGGATGGTCAGACAGGTCCCCTAAGCCTTCCTTGTAGACCCTGAGCAGTGGTCATCCCCTGGGTCATCATGAGAGGCTGAAGCCTAGGCTAGGACAGAACCCTACTGATGGACACCATCTGGACCCTCCAGCCACAGCCCCTGGGACCCCCTGAAGGACATCGCCCAATATGAACAAGATGGGATTCTTCACACACTACAGAGGGAGACTATGTCTGGCCAGACAACCTTCCTAGGGAGTCCGGAGTCCAGGCACAAGGTCAGTACCCCTCACCAAGGCTCCAGCCCAGGTTTGATCTCAGTGACTGGCTACCACTGAAGCCCTCACTCCCTCCACCTGGCCACCTGACCCTCCTCTCTCAGTGTCCGTGTCTGAGATGTCTCAAACCCTACCTGGCTGTGGGCCTTCACTGACCCCAGGCTTCTCGTTACTCCTTCCTTTCCAGTGGGGAACCCAAGATACAGAATATCTGATTCATGGGTATCCTGGGCCTCACAGTTTAAGACTCCATGCAGGTATCATCTGGCTGCCAGCCTGTTTACCTCCAGAAGCCTCTTTGTCTCTCATTTTACAGCTAAAGAAACTCAGGCTTAGGGTAGCCTAGGGAGGAAGAGGAGAAGCCAGCATCCATATATGCCTAGGGCCTGGGAAAGGTGGGAAGGAGCCAAAGGGTTGGGGGAACTCCAGGAAAAGAAAAAAAAAGGAGAGAAACACAAATTTATGTAAGGTAGGACTAGGAATGGCTCCACCAGGTATACCTAGTCACATGCTCTGAGTTTCAGTGTGAATAGCATTGGCCTTGTGACAACCTGGTGGCCAGACCATGCAGAGCTGACTGCCCCTCATTCCTCAAGAGGAGGTCAACGGTTTTATGTTCCTGATGGGAAACTGAGGCCCCAGAGATGGGATGGCTACAGTTCATGCCCGATGATTTAAACCACCTTTGTCCAACTGCAAAGCCACTGGGCCTATTCTCTGCACACTGCCCTACTCTAGTGCATCCTGACATTAACAGGCCACCATGTCCCCAAAGGGCCCTTGGGAGGAGACCCTAGATATAGTAACTCCATCTCTTTACAGAGGCCTGGCCCTGACCGGCGGCTCCGCAAGGCCAGTGATCAGCCATCTGGCCATAGCCAGGCTACTGAGAGCAGCGGTTCCACACCTGAGTCCTGCCCAGACCTCTCTGATGAGGACTTTGTTCCTAGTGAGTAGCTCCCAGGGTTTCATGCATGCTAAACAGGCTCTGGCCCTGGCTGGTGGAAGCCTTGTACGTTGACTAAGAGGGAAGGCAGAAGGAGAGGACCCGTCCCTGCCTGCAAGCCCCTCTGCAGGATGGTAAGGACCAGGATGTACCTTCCAAAGATGAGGATGCAGGGGCAGGTGTCTTCATAGTACATCTTTACTTGTCCTGCCCTCCCCTCTCCCTATAAGATCTGCTTTCTCAGAGTCTGGGGACAGTCAGACCTGATGAGGACTGTAGTCAAGACATGGGGAAGAAAAGAGAGTACTGGACGTGTGGCTTAATGGTAGAATACCTGCCTAGTATTTATGAAGCCCTGGGTTCAATCCCAGCACAGCATAAACCCAGCCTGATGATGCACACCCATAACCTAGCACTCCAGAGGTCACATAAGAGGTCAGGGGCTAAGGTGATCTTCAGCTACATAGTGAGTCCAAGACCAGGCTAGGATACATGAAACCTACTTTCAAAAATGGGGATTGGGAGAGGATGTGGTCCCAGGGTACGATTTTCCTGAGCTTCGGGGATACTGTGAGAGGTTGCTTGGGTACTGTTCATTGCCCAGCCCCTGACCCTGCCTCTGACCCTTTCCTAATGGGACTCTGCTAATTTGTTGTTAATGGGCCATCTATGTCTCCCCAACATTATTCCCACCTTTGCAGTAGATCAGCCTTGTCTTGGTCACTCATCTCTAATGCTTTCAGGTTAGCTGAGTCTGCATCCCCTACTAACTTAACTTTCCCTGTCTCTTTGTTGCTGACTCCTGAGGATTTCTCAGGTAGTAGATCAGGACCTAGGTCAGCCAGGACATCCCAGCTCACCCTGGTTTCTTACTCCCTACTGTCTCCATCTTGGACATCCAGGTAGCGAGAGCCCATGCCCTCGGTGCAGGCGAGAGGCACACCGGCTCCGAATGCTACAAGAGGCTGTGCTGTCTATTCGGGAAGCTCAGCAAGAACTGCATAGGTAAGAGCACAGGAGGTGGAAGGACCTGCCAGCGTAGGAGAGTACAACCCTCATGCAGGAGCCAGTGGGCACAGGCAAGGGGCTCAGAAGAAAAGGCAGGGCTAAGGGAGACCCCCCTCCCACCAGGTGTGTGAAAGCAGGTAGCAGCCCTCCTAGATCCCTGCAGCTCACCAGCACCACTCCTCAAAGCAAAAGGAGTATCTGGGAGCCATACTGTGTGACTTCAGTGGGTATGAACCAGGGTCACACGGTTCCTTCCTGTCAGCACACAATATCATGTGAGGGCTCCGTATGCCATCACACTTGGTTCTTGCCTGTAAAAGGGGTTAACAGAGCCAACTGAGAGGGGGCAGAAGGAGTGGGTGTGGAGAGCAAGCTTTGTGCCCATCCTCTAGGTACCCAGCACGGTACTTGACTCTGATTCCTTCTCAGCTCTTGCCAAGAGAGTTGGTTGATAGGGATGAGTCATGGAGCAGAGAGAAATGAGTCAGGGCTGGGTCACTGAGGAGGGTGGGGCAGGAATGGGATGTGCTGAGTACCTCCTGGGTCAGGCGGGCTCCAGATACACAGGGCTGGGACACTGAGGAGGGTGGGGCAGGAGTGGGATGTGCTGAGTACCTCCTGGGTCAGGCGGGCTCCAGATACACAGCACCACATAGAGATCTCGATACCTGACTGTGGGCTGGCTGAAGTGAACTGCTGTAGTTTTGGAAGGTGAGAAGTCGCTGACTAGAGGCCCTTGGGTACCTGTCAGGAGGGGATGGAATGAACTTAAGACCCTGGGGTCTTGCTGGGCAGTGGTGGAGCAAACCATTCATCCCAGCGTCAGGAGGCAGAGGCAGGCACATCTCTGAGTTGTTCCGGTCGGACCAGATGTCTCACTCAAGTAGGACAGCCAAGGCTACACAGAGAAACTCTGTCTGGGAAAAACAAAACAAAAGAAACAAATGAAAAAGACCCTAGGGCCTGAGGGGCAGAGAGCTTGGAGTGGCTGTATCTTGGCCCCAGGAAAGCTGATGGCTCTGCCAGCCTAGCAGCGCTCCCCATGCCAAGTGCTAGTTTCTCTTTACCATATCTGTGAACTCTAGAGGTAAAA
>LOEQ01001568.1:236611-262923 GCA_001685075.1 Bramus lutescens
GGCAGACTGCTGTGCGGGGAACTGTGGTGAGGGATCTAGGTCCAGGTGCTGGTTGGATGGGATGCTCTGGTCTAAAGGGGACTGTGAAGCTTTGGGCTCCTGTGGCTGCATAGCACCTTGGCTATTTTTGAGTCCCCTGGAAAGGTGGCTCTGTGTGTTTAAGAGGAAGCAAGGTCGGTGGGGACCCTTCAGTGCTAATCAGGTCACTATTAGGGATGTCTGAAGAGCCAGTGTTAGTGTCCACCTTGAGAGTTGGAGGAGGCTTCTGTCCTGGGCCTGGCACGGCCACTCCGCTGTAACTTCATGTTTCATTCTTTAGATCTCTTTGTCCCATGAAGCGCCAGTCACTTGGGAAGAAACACAAGTCCCTGCTTGCACTCGGCTGTCTGGGCCAGGAGCCGTGGGCTTGGTCTGGGCCAGGCAGTGTGCTCCAGGCGTAGCCGGGGAAGAAAGAACTAGAGGAGGGAGGCACAGGCTCTGCTAGGGTGTAGGATTGTTTGTGAATTGTCATCTCCTGGCAGTAATGGCCCGATGGCTTTCTGGGGTTTGGCGGAGTGGGAGGTCATCAGCACGTGCTTGCCCACTCAAGTCTGTCAGTAGGAAGGTGTCTGTGAGGGTTGAGCCTAGGCTTTTCCTGTAGTCCCTCAGCAAATGAAATCCTTGGGACAATCAGGCTTGGGTGCTGCTCATTTATGCACTGGGGCCAGGCTCCATCTGGGTGCTGCCTGTTTGCTCTGCCCCAGCATAGGAGGCTGGGTTTGGGGAGCAGTGCCTGATCCTAACCTCTCCATTCAGAGACACACACAGCCAGACATCTGGTAAGTGGTGAGATGTCTTCCCTGCTGACTTCTACCACAGGGACAGGACCTAAGAGCACCGTTCTGGTCCTGTCAGCAGAGGGTTTTTGTTATTTAGAGGGAACATGAGGGCTAATGGCTCAGGTGAAAAAAGATGCAGGGCTTTCAGTGTCTTAGGGTTCCTGTTGTGCTGATGAACACCATGACCAACACCACCTGAGGGAAGAAAGGGTTTATGTCAGCTCACACTCTATCATTGAGGGTCATCAGGGCAGGAACTCAAAATAGGGTTGGGAACCTGGAGGCAGTTGCTGATGTAGAGGCCATGGAGGGGCTGCTTACTGACTTGCTTCGCTTGCTTTTTTTTCTTTTTATTAATTTTTTTTTATTTATGTTAGTTACATCCTGACCACAGTTTTCCCTCCCTCCTCTCCTCCTGTTCCCCCCACTCTGCCTCCCCTCTGCCTCTGCATCCACTCCTATGATCCTGTTCTGAAAGGGGCAGGCCTCTCAGGGTGTCAACAAAGCATGGCATATTAAGTTGAGGTAGGACTAAGCTCCTCCCTTTGTATTAAAGGCTGAACGAAGCAACCCAGAATGAGGAAGAGGCTCTCCAAAGCCAGTCAAAGCTTTGGGGAAAGGCCCTGATCCCACTGCAAGGAGTCCCACAGATAGACCAAGCTATACAACTTATCACACATATGTAGAGAACCTCGTTCGGTCCCATGTGGACTCTTTAGCTGTCAGTACATGTTAGGCGTTTTCTTTAGACAAGCCTCTCCCCTCTCTGCTGATGCAAATAATCCCAATCAAACCAAATTAGATTGAATTAAAGATGCCCATGTTTAGTGGAGTGCTCCCGGGTAGCCGAGGGGAAGAGAGAAAGGGAGACCATGCGAAACCTGGAGACCACGTGTGCGTTCTGGGGGGGGGTGTCAGTTTAAATAGCCTGTGGGACTGGTCCCGACCTTCCCTGGGGAGGGGTCACTGTTTGGCTGACTTTAGACTGAGGCAACTCCCAGGGGAGGGATCATATTCCAGGAGCTGGGGTGAAGCTCCCAGCCAAACAATCTAGGCTTTTTGTATAAAGGGGTGTTAGGGAGCTGAGGTGATGCTTTCAACCAAACAGTATGGAGTCAGTGAGTTCCTGAGTCCAGGTTAGTTGTTTCTGTGGGTTCCCTTGTGGTGGCCTTGATATCCACCACCACCACCACCACCACCCCCCGGCTCGTACAATCCTTTTCTCTCTTCAACAGGATTCCCAGAGATTGATCTGGTACTTGGCTGTGTATCTCTGCATCTGTTTCCATGACTTACTGGATGAAGGCTATCTGATTGCAATTAGGGTAGTCACCAAACTGATTACAGGAGATGGCCAGTTCAGGCACCCTCTCCATTATTGCTAGGAGTCTTAGCTGGGGTCATCCTTGTAGATTCCCGGGAGTTTCCCTGGCACCAGGTTTCTCCCTGATCCCAAAATGCCCATACCCCATCAAGACGTCTCTTTTATTATTCTCCCTCCATCCTGCCAACCCACCCCACCCGATCCCTCATGTTCATCACCTCCCCCCTTTTCTCCCCACAGGAGATCCCTTATATTTCCCCTTCCTAGGGAAATCCATGCATCCCTTCTTGGGACCTCCTGTTACTTAGCCTCTCTGAGGTTGTGGGTTGGCGAAGCTCTTTCTCCATTCTGTAGGCTGCTGTTTTGTCTTATTGACAGAGTCGTTTGCCTTCCCGAAACTTTTTGGTTTCAAGAGGTCTCATTTATTAATTGTCGATCTCAAGTGTCTGTGCTGCTGCTGTTATATTCAGGAAGTAGTCTTCTGTGCCCATGCATTCAAGACTACTTTCTACTTTCTCTTCTGTCAGATTCAGTATAACTGTATTTATCTTGAGTTAGTTCTTTGATTCACTTACTTGAGTTTTGTGGAGGGCGATAGATATGGATCTATTTGTATTCTTCTACATGCTAACATCCAGTTATGCCAGCACCATTTATTGAAGATCCTCTCTTTTTCCCATTGTATAATTTTGGTTTCTTTATCAAAAGTCAGGTGTTCATAGGTGTGTGAATTAATGCCAGGGTCTTCAGTTTGATTCCATTGGTCCACCTGTCTATTTTTATGCCAATACCATGCTGATTTTATTACTGTAGTTATATAGTACAGCTTGAAGTCAGGGATGGTGATACCTCTGGAAGTTCCTTTACTGTACATGATTGTTTTAACTATCCTGGGTATTTTGTTTTTCCATATGAAGTTGAGTATTGTTCTTTCAAGGTCTATAAAGAGTTGTGCTGGGATTTTGATGGGGTTCAAAATTGAATCTGTAGATTGTTTTTGGTGAGATGGCCATTTTTGCTATGTTGATCCTACTGATTCATGCGCATGGGAGATCTTTCCATCTTCTGATATCTTCTCCAATTTCTTTCTTCAAAGACTTAAAGTTCTTGCCATACAGGTCCTTCACTTGCTCAGTTAGAGTTACCCCAAAATATTTTATATTATTTGTGACTATGGTAAAGGGTGTTGTTTCCCTGATTTCTTTCTCAACCTGTTTATCATTTGTATATAGGAGGGCTACTGATTTTTTTAAGTTAATCTTGTATCCAGCCACATTACTGAAGGTATTAATCAGCTGTAGGAGCTCCCTGGTAGAACTTTTGGGGTCACCTATGTATACTATCATATCATCTGCAAATAGCAATAGTTTCCTTTCCAATTTGAATCCCCTTGATCTCCATTTGTTCTCTTATTGGTCTAGCTAGAACTTTGAGTACTATATTGAATAGAAATGGAGAAAGTGGACAAGCCTTGTCTTGGTCCTAATTTTAGTGGAATTGCTTTGAGTTTCTATTTCTCTCCATTTAATTTGATGTTGGCTGTCGGCTTGTTGTGTATTTCTTTTATTATGTTTAGGTATGTTCCTTATATCCCTAATTTCTTCAAGACCTTTTTCATGAAAGGGTGTTGGATTTTGTCAAAGGCTTTTTCAGCATCTTAACAAAATGATCATTATGTCTTTTTCTTTCAGTTTGTTTATATGGTGGATTACATTGACAGATTTTTATATGTTGAACCATCCCTGCATCTCTGGGATGAAGCCTACTTGATCATGGTGGATAATATTTTTGATGTGTTCCTGAATTCTGTTTGCCAGTATTTTATTGAGTATTTTTGCATCAATGTTCATGGGGGAAATGGGTCTGTAATTCTTTTTCTTTGTGAGTCTTTGTGTGGTTTGGGTTTCAGGTAACTGTAACCTTACAGAAAGAATTTGGTAATGTTTCTTCTGTTTCTATTGTGTGGAATAATTTAAGGAGTATTGGTATTAGCTCCTTGAAAGTCTGGTAGGAGTCTGTACTGAAACCATCTAGCCCTGAGCTTTTTTTGGTTGTGAGACTTTTAGTGACTGCTTTTATTTCCTTAGGGGTTATAGGTCTATTTAAATTGTTTTTGTTTTTTTTTTTGCTTGTTTGTGTTTTGGTCTAGATTTATTTTTGGTTTGTGGTACTTATCAAGAAAATTGTCTGTTTCTTTTAGATATTCCAATTTTGTGGAATACAGGTTTTTGAAGTAAACTTTAATGATTCTCTGGATTTCTAGTGTCTGACATGTCCCCCCTTTTGTTTCTGATTTTGTTAATTTGGATGTTCTCTCTGCCTTTTAGCTAAATTGGATAAGGGTTTGTCTTTTTTGTTGAGATTTTTCTGAGAACCAACTCTTTGTTTCATTTATTCTTTGTATTGTTTCATTGATTCTTTTTATTCTTTTTGTTTCTATTTTATTCATTTTATCCCTCAGTTCTTTTCTGCCATATACTCCTCCTGGGTTTGTTTGCTTCTTTTTGTTCTAAAGCTTTCAGGTGTGCTGTTAAGTCGCTAGTGTGAGATTTCTCCAAATTCTTTCTGTGGGCACTTAGTGCTGTGATCTTTCCTCTTAGCACTGCTTTCATAGTGCCTCATAAGTTTGGGTATGTTGTGCATTCATCTTTGTTGAAATCTAGGAAATCTTTGATTTTTTTTTTCTTGACCCAGTGGTAATTCAGTTGAGAGTTGTTCAGTTTCCATGAGTTCTTGGGCTTTCTGTAGTTTGTGTTGTTGCTGAAATCTGACCCGTGGTGATCCAATAAGATACAGAGGGTTATTCCAATTTTTCTGTATCTGTTGAAATTTTTTTTGTGACCGAGTATGTGGTCAGTTTTAGATAAGGTTCCATGAGGTGCTGAGAAGATACATTCTTTTGTGTTTGGGTGAAATGTTCTCTAGATATCTGTTAGGTCCATTTGAGTCATAACATCTGCTAGTACCCTTATTTCTTGGATTAGTTTCTGTCTGGCAGACCTGTCCAGTGGTGAGATTGAGGTGTTGAGGTCTCCCACTATGTGGGGTTTGATGTGTGCTTTAAGCTTTAGCAATGTTTGTTTTATAAATGTGGGTGCCCTTGTATTTGGGGCACAGATGTTCAGAATTGAGACTTTGTCTTGATGGATCTTTCCTTTGATGAATGATGTCCTTTTTAATCCTTTTGATTAATTTTAGTTTGAAGTTTATTTTGTTAATTATTAGGGTAGCTATACCAACTTGCATCTTAGGTCCATCTGATTGGAAAATCTTTTTCCAGCCCTTAACTCTGAGGTAATATCTGTCTTTGAGTGGTAGTGTGTGTGTGTGTGTGTGTGTGTGTGTGTATTTCCCTTCTTTGGGTTTTGCTGGTGTGAGATTTCCTATTGCCTGTGTTTGCATGGGTACAGCTAACTTCCCTGGGTTGGAGTTTTCATTATAGTACTTTCTGTAGGGCTGGCTTTGTGGAAAGGTATTGTTTACATCTGGTTTTGTCATGAAATATCTTGTTTTCTGCATCTATGGTAGTTGAAAGTTTTGCTGGATTTCGTAGTCTGTCTGGGCTGGCATCCATGGTCTCTTAGTGCCTGCAAAACATCTGTCTAGGCCCTTCTGACTTCTAGGGTCTCCATTAAGAAGTCAGCTACAATTCTTATAAGTTTGCCCTTTTTCCTTTACATCTCTTAATATTCTTTCTTTATTCTATATGTTTAGTGTTTTATTACGTGGTAAGGGTAGTTTTCTTTTAGTCCAGCCTATTTGATGTTCTGTAAGCCTCTTCTACCTTTATAGGCATGTCCTTCTTTAGGTTGGGAAAGTTTTCTTCTATGATTTTGTTGAATATATTTTCTTGCCTTTGAGCTGGGATTTTTCTTCTTTTATTTCTATTATTCTTAGGTTTGGTCTTTTCATGCTGTCCCAGATTTCCTGGATGTATGTGTTAGGAATCTTTTGAATTTAACATTTTCTTTGACTGATAAATCTATTTCCTCTACTGTGTCTTCAATAAAAGATTCTCTTTTCCATCTCTTGTATTCTGTTGGTGGTGCTTGCATCTGTAATTCCTGTTTGCTTACCCAGATTTTCCATTTCCAGAATTCCCTCAGTTTTGTTTTTATTGTTTCTATTTCAATTTTCAAGTCTTGAGCCATTTCCTTCACCTGTTTGTTTTCTTCTTTGGGTTTCTTTAAGGGATTTATTGATTTCTTCCACTTTTTATTTGTCTCTTCCTCAGTTTCTTTGAGTTTTTCTTGACCCAGTGGTAATTCAGTTGAGAGTTGTTCAGTTTCCATGAGTTCTTGGGCTTTCTGTAGTTTGTGTTGTTGCTGAAATCTGACCCTTTGAGGAAGTTTTTCATTTCCTTTTTAAAGGCCTCTATTATCTTCATAAAGTTATTTTGAAGACCATTTTCTTGTGCTTTGGCTGAGCTGGAATGTTCAGGTCTTGCTGTCGTCGATCACGGGGTTCTCTTGGTGCCGTATTCCCCTTTCTGTTACTGAAGGTATTCTTACACAGCCGACTCATTCGATTATAGGTCTGGGTGTCGATTCTTGTGTTTGTCTTTGTTGGGTGGGTGTTTTGTTCCTTTATTATCTATCTCCTTCATTGTCTTCTGGCCTAAATGGGTAAGGGTTCTGGTGATTGGCAGGTCTTCAGGTTCAGTAGGATGTCTCAGCTGAGTTTTTTTGGGTTCTAAATCCAGCCTATCCTCCTGTTCTTCTGACTGATGTGGGCTGTATCTGTGCCTATAGTTATAGTCTGTTCTTCGAAAGTTGTGGACTGTACCTGTGTCTATGGAGTCTGCTGGAGTTGCAGGGAAGGGCGGGCCACAGGAAGGATGAGGAGGTGGGTGGGTTTGGGTGGCAGAGTAGATCTTGAGGTAACAGAATCCAGTGGGTGATGACAGTGCTGGTGCAGCCTACTGGCTGCTCATCTTGCTTTCTTACACACCCCAGGACTCCCTGCCCAGAGGTGGCACCACCACAGTGGGCTGGCTCTCAATTATTAAATCAGAAAATGAACTACAATCTTGTTCATAGGCTGGTCCGGTGGCTGATGTTCCCAACTGAGGTTCCCTTTCCCCAAATGACTAGCTTACACCAAGTTGACATAAAACTAACCAGGGTGTGGGGTAAATGTTCAGCCATTATAAGAACTTAGATTTCTGTCCTCCAGTAATCCATGCAGAACCTTACCCTGGAGTCCTCCACACTCTGAGTTGTGGGTGGTGGGAGTCATGACTGTTTTACCCTTTGTAGTGGGTGCATCAGTGAAGGGGTCAGGTGTCCTCAGAGCAGCTCCTTCTAGCACTCTCGAGAGGGCTTGAACTACCTGGGGATGTGACATCTTGCTTCTAGAAGCCTTGTTTGTTCCAGCATCTACAGACTTATACGTGGTGATGTCACGTGCTGAGGGCTCTGCAGCTCCTACCCTCTCCATAGCAGAAAAGTAACCATTTTATTAATCAATTTGTTTATTTTATGGTGCTGGCAATCACACCAAGAGCTTTATACTTGTTAAGAGATTCATCTGCCTCTGCCTCTGCTGGGATTAAAGGTGTGCATCACCATGTCCTACCCAAAGTTAGTCATTTTAAAGTACACAATCCCTAGCAGTCAGAGCCCTCAGGACACTGCAGCCACCTCAGTATGCATCCGAAACCTTTCCATGAGTTCCAGGAGGACATCTGACCTGCTCCACTGTAATCCTGCCTTCCTCCTGCCAGCCACTGGTCTACATGGCCACCCTGTGGTCCCTCCTCTTCTGGATGTCTGATATTCAGGAAAGGGCTTTGGCACAAACACTTTTTAGCTCCTCTTCTTGAGCGGCCTTCTGTGCACATGCCTGGTGTTCCATGACCTTTTCATTTTTCTGTCCCATACCCCCTGCCTGCTTGCCTGATGTTACATCTCTCCTACCCACTTGCCTGACATCATGTGCCCTTCTGCGTACTCCTGCCTGCCTGATGTCGTGTATTGCCTGCCCTCTGGACTGACGTCCTATGCCCTCTGTCTTTGCAGCTGCCGACTACAGGTCCATTCTGAGCATTAGTGACGAGGCAGCCAGGGTGCAGGCCCTGGACCAGCACCTCAGCACGCGTAGCTATGTCCAGGGGTACTCCCTGTCCCAGGCAGATGTGGACGTGTTCAGGCAGCTCTCAGCCCCTACTGATGACTCAAGGTTCTTCCACGTGGCTCGGTGGTTCAGACACATAGAAGCGCTCCTGGGTGGCCCCCAAGGCAGAGGCGAGCCCTGCAGGCTCCAAGCAAGTGAGTAACAGCAGTGAACCTCTGCTCCAAGCTCAAGGGCATGCGGTGCTATAGGACAGTGGGTATCCTGCTGGAGACTCACCTCCATATTTCAGTCAAAAATGTTCCCATGGGGCAGAAGCCATGCTTGCTGGGTCTGGTAGGGTTATATTGCATACCCAGAATGGCAGGGCTCAGAGCCATCATCACGTCACCAGGGACCACTTCAGAGCCATACTGCATGCTGCTACAGGCCTGTCTGGGGTTCAGTAAATGCTTTGCTGGTAGTGGCTCTCGGTTCTTATCTATAGTCCCATGGGTTACATTTGTTTCTCTTCACATGTGACATCACTAAATATTAGAGCTGTATATTCATTGACGATGAACCTTTCAAAAAGCAGACATAAGTCTCCTGTCTGTGGTTTAAGATGAAGTCAGCCGTGCCTGTGGGTGCTGCTGGTGTCCCTGGGCACAGTTGTTAGGATGTGGAGGCTCTATTGGAGAGGCTTTGGCTTGGGACCCAAATAGTTTGTCACCTTGATCTAGCCATTTGGAAATCCTCCCATCTGTGGGTGCTCACTTCTGAATTGCCTAAAGCTGTTGAGCTCCAATTTCTCATGGCTATGATACATTTCTCCTCCTTTATGTGGAGAGGGCTGAGTGCTGACTTAATGGCAGTCCCTGCTGGTGGCCTCCTTGAGGCTTTGCAGACTTGGGGTGGGGACCTTAGAACATGTGGAAGGGTCTCCTGGGGTCTTGACTTTTATGGATTATCCCAAGTAAACACCCTTCTCCAGCCTAGGTGGGAGATGTGGCAGCACAGGTGGTCTTCCCTGGACATCTGCTGTCCTTATGTCCAACACTGTGTCCCAGGTGTCTTCTCCAAAAGGCGTAGAGTTAGATTGTCTGAACACTATGCCCCAACTCCAGTGAGATCAAGGACCTGGTCTTGGTTTCAGCAGCCACCCATCTAGGCTTCTTTTATGGTCCTGGAAAGAACTAAACAGACACACCACTGTCCGTACCAGTGAACACAGCGGAACATTACTTCTCAGGGGCCTCATGACCATGAAGAGAGGGTGTCCCACTCCAGTCAGCTGCTGTCTACTGAGACTTCTCTGAGGGATGCTTTTGTGTGGAGGATGGGCTAAGGACAGTACTAACAGGATTGCCGTGCTTCCTCCAGTACACAGCTGCCTATGAGGCCATCAGGACCACGTAAGCCTGTGAAAAACGTGTTAGGTCAGATGTCTCTTAAGCAAAATGTTCAGAAGCTTAGCTGGAGGGGAAGGCAGGTTAGAGCTGGGCTACCTGACTTTGGCAGGCCCAGGCTCCGGAGTCCAGTGTCCACACCATGCCTCTGGATCAGTAGTAGCTCTGCTTCAGTGTGGCTCTGAGGACTGGAGCTCTCCCTGTCCTGATGTCTCTAAAGTATGGTCTCCAAGTGAAAACACCTCCCCATTTCAAGCAGTGCTCCCCAACACAACCCACCATTCCTACTGCTTGCTGTTCTGTACATAAATCATACTACATCTTGCCTTCATCACCCTCCCCTCCTCAAGGCTGAGGCCTTAGCAGCAAAGGGTCCTCTCAGACATGAAAAATTCCTGTGTTCTTCTTAGCCTTCATGGTCCCCTTGCAAAGAGCCAGCCCTCTTCCCACCAGCCTCCTGTCCTCCTTTCTCCCGTTACCTTGTCACCCTCTGTGGTTCAGCATGGTGATCCACTCCAACCCGGGACTTTGAGCTTACTTGGGAGCTCTTACCTGGAACTGGGGCTCAGCCCATTTGGCCCCTTGCTTCTCCCAGCTCCTCTGGAGGCAGCAGACATACTGTCACTGTGGAAAGGGCCTGCCGGAAGCCAGGGCAGGTTCAGGTTCTGAGTTCTGCCCCCTAGGCAGGTGGCCACAGCTGGGGCTCAAGCCACCTACGTTACCTCATGCTCCTGGGCCAGTCTGTTGCTTCCCAGCAGCTTCTCCATCTCTGGACCTCCAGCCTCTTGCATCCCATTTTCAAAGTGTAGCTGTCTGTGCTGCAAAGCTACCTGTTGGTTCAGGGACACTCTGAACATGATGAACATGCCACCATAGTGCCCGGCCTGGAGTGGGAGTGTGCCCGTGTGTATGTGACACTGTTCCAGAAGAAACACAAACAGGCTGACAGCACCTAGGAGGCTTTGGGGACACTAACATTGCTATGGTCTTTGGTTTGAGGTTTCAGAAAGAGCCTGAGAACTTCACTTGTGTGTGCCCTCTTGACCCAGGGAGCCTGTGCAAGGCAGACTGTTGTGTATCTTGCTCTGTTGTGCCCCTTTCAAACTGTGTGTCCCTGCCAGGTGGCCTTGAAGCCTGTCACTGGCTGTGAGACTGGTAGCCCTCAAGAGAGCTGAATGCTGAATATGGCCCAACTTTACAGGGACTCACCTTCAGCCTTCAGTGTAGTAGCCCTTGGCAATGTCTTTTTCCCGTGAGACTGCAGCAGCACCTTCATTTTTGGTGTCACCTGTGGGTTTTATGAGGAAGGACAGTGATGCAGACCCTTCGTCACATCACAGAGTGAGACTTTCCCATAAGGATGGGAAACTCTGAGGTGTGCTCAGAGTGAGCTGAGACTGCATTTGGTGTCTGACGAAAGGTTCGGGTTTTCCTCCATCCCAGTCTGTGGCCACCTGTGACTGGATCCTGAACTCACCGGGAGGAAGGAGCTCCTGCTTGCAGCTGGCTGCTATCGCCTCCCTCATCTGCCTCCACACAGTGGACAGTGCCTCCACCCCCTCCGCCTGTTATCCTTAGCCTGTTAGTTACCAGTGTCCTCTATTCTATCTAGTGTCACCTGGGCAAGGATTAGAGCCTGGAAATGGCATGTGCCCAGAACAAATTTCTCTGTGACTCTCGAAGTGGAATCAACAGGTTAGCAGGCACAGGTATCGGCAATTGCTCATAGGAGTCAGAGGTGACTGAAGGCAAGAGAAGTATCCATGGTGAGGGAAGACTAGGACCAACCAGGTCAGCTCAAGACCTTCTGCCTGTGCTTAGCAGAGGTGAGGGGGGGACTGATGGACTGGGCATTAAAAAAGTGCATTAGGGTCTGCCACAGGTGGCCCTGTGTGATCCATACACATAGACCCACAGAGGGGAGCAGCATAGGGCCTGGCTCTTGGCAGGGCTAAGGAGGAGGAGGGGTGTGCCCCCACAGAGCACAGGAGCTGGCTGTGGATGATCACATGGTTTCCCGGTGGGATTCAGTCAGCTTTACTGGACTGAGATTGTGAGGCTTGAAGCATTGCCCTTGTGACATTTTAGAGTTCCCAGGCATGCAGATCAGGGCAGCCTTTCTCAGGACTAGAGGCAGCTGTCTTTGGGAAAGGGCCTGTAGGTCTCAGACACATGCCAAGGAGGGACTGTGCCATATGGTGTCCAGAGAGCAGGTGCTGCCTGAGAGGAAGGGGCTGGGCCGTGGAGCCTGTCAGGCCAGTGTGGATCAGCCTGGGTGGGGGTGGAGGTACAACATCCAGAGGTTAGGGTCAGTCTGGCTATCAGCCAAGCCAGATTTGGTGATACCAAGGACAGAGATAAGGAAGGGCTGGAGACCATTCTTACCCTGACCTTCGTTGCACCTGGTGACTTGGAGGTGGCCTGTGTGTCACAAATTGTCCAGACTCTTACCTTGCCCAGGCAAAGTATCCTGAGAGCTGGCGGCAGCCACGTCTTGTTTGTTGAGATGCAACACTGTGCAGAAGGTGAACTGAAAATCACAAACCATGCCTTCAATCCCAGCACTAGGGAGGCTAAGGCCAGAGGATCCTAAGTTTAAGGGCAGCCTGAACTACACAGAAAGTTCCAGAAAGGCCTGGGCTACAAAGTGAGAACTTGTCTCAAAAGTACAGTTCTGTTGTTCAACCCAGGTGTTGAGAGCTAGTTGTGACCTGCTGTGTGACCTGTCTGTTCTTCTGCCTCCAGGTAAAGGTCGGCGAGTACAGTCTCGGTGGTCCCCTCCAGCAGGGACTGAGCCCTGCAAGCTTCGCCTGTACAATAGCCTCACCCGGAACAAGGTAAGAAGGATGAGATGCCCTTGCAGAGCAAACTATAGCCTGTTAACCACATGGCATGTTCCCTCATCTTGGTTCAGGGTCCTTCTGTTACTCTTGTGCTGTGGTGTGGACTCTGCACCTTCTGTTACTGCTGTGCCATGACCTTTGCAGCCCAGACAGAGCTGTGCTCTGAAACTAGGGCACAAATACTTTGTATACAGTGCTTTGGGAAAGCTGCCTGCTGGCCTCTTGGCATTGCCCGGTCGTGAGTGCTCAAGGTCACCATCACAGTCAAGCCAAGTGCTGGCAGCTTTCAGGAAGACTCCTGGCTATCAACATTGTCCCAAGCCAAGCAGAGTAGGCAAAGTGGCCAACCTGCCAGGTGCTGTTGGAGCTTGGAGCCCAACATGTGCCAGGATGCCAGTACTGGCTCTTGACCTGATAGGCTCATCATGGTTTGCTCTGCTTAGCTCATGGCCATGGTGGCACAGATTTCAGAGAGCTCTCCAGTTGTGGGCTTGGTTTTTGTTGTTTGTTATAATGGTTTATTTTTAATTACATGTATATGGGGCTGGGGGTGGGCATATGAATACAGTGTTGAAGAGGCTTTAGATCCCTTGGAGCTGAAATTACAGCTAGTTGTGAGCCCCCCAGCATGGGTTCTGGGTACTGAATTCAGGTCATTTGAAGCAGTATGCACTCATCTCTCCAGCCCCCTGGCTGGGTTTTTGGTCAGTATACATGCTTAGCAAGCAGGAGATAGGTCTGGGACAGGTCCCATCTCCTTATGTGACTCACTGATGATGACACCCCCAGAGAAGTCTGAGTTTTGAGGTGTTCTGGTCTCTAAGCCAGGCTTCTGTGGGAGAGGAAGCTCACGGCCTTGTATTCTATCTGGAGAAGACAGCATCAGTGCCAAGCTCCTGAGGTGACTGTCTGGAGCAGGTTGTCATCAGGCTGGTACTTGTTGCTGCAGCTCCTGTAACTTGCATCTCATGTCAGCAACTTTGCCCCTTCCCTACTCTGAGGAGGAGGAAGGTTTCAGGAAGGAGGGGTTGAGGATGCCTTTTCCAGGCTACCACCACACAGCTCACTGACTGTGCCATGACTTTATCAGTAAAACAGGAAACAGGAGGATATTGGTGGTTTAGCTCAGGCCTATCATCTAAGTATGTGGGAGGTGGAGGCAGGAGGATAGTGAGTTCAAAGCCAGAGCCCAGCTCACAAATAAATAGCCCTAGGCAATTGGTTAGCGGGCTGTTTGTGGCTCCTTTCACCGTGCTGTGGAGTTTCTTGAGTTTCTGGTGATGGCATTCCTTGTTTTTTAACAAGGATGTATTTATACCTCAAGATGGGAAGAAGGTGACGTGGTACTGCTGCGGGCCGACTGTGTATGATGCATCTCACATGGGACATGCCAGGTAGGTCTGGTGCCTGGGGATCTATACTGCTGGAGGATTAAAGACAGCAGAAGGGACGTACACAGAGCTTGTGGTTGCCCTACCCCAGTGGACATGTGATGTGTCCACTACATGCAGACTTTAGATGTAGTGAGTTGTGACCCCTTCCCTGCCCCCCCCCACTTTTGTGGGTGTGACTTTTCAGAGTTGATGGCTGATGGGGTAAAGGTCATGGATCCTGCCCCTAACAAGCTGAATTTCCTTAGCCCAGGAGCCTGGGCTGGAAGTGCTGAAGATTGCAGAATTTTCCGATTTTGGACAAGAGGCCTTGGGGACAGAGCCCACACTGAAGCATGGCATCTTAACAGTTTTGTTCATGAAACATTATTTCATAGCATGAAAGTTTCTTTTCGTGGCATCATGTGGGTGCTCAGAAAACTTAGAATTTGGGGATGTTTCTGGTTTTAGGGTGCTCAGCCTGTGCATGTTCTTCCTGGAGTGTCCAGTTCATGGGCAGCGTGTGCCAACTGAGGAACTGTGCTTTCCTCTGCTGTAGGTCTTACATCTCTTTCGACATCTTGAGGAGAGTGCTGAGGGATTACTTCCAGTACGATGTCTTTTATTGCATGAACATCACGGACATTGATGATAAGGTAAGGGTGTTGCCTAAGTTAGCACTCGGGTCTGAATAGGTGACTTGAGAGGAAGCAGGATTTTCAGATAAGAAAATACAGCTTCAGAGCATCACTTAGGAGGCAGATTGTGAGCGCAGGGCCAGTCTGGGCGGCTTCAGGAGTTGCAGGACTGCCTGGACTACATAGATGGACAGATGGGCTGGAGGACAGACAGACTCAGGTCTGCTGTGGGTTGATACCACAGGTGATGCAGATGGAGGGTCTTGCACACAGGCTTGGAGATGCTGCTAGACGTTACACATTCTGATCACTGGCTAAGAGTTCATCATCCCTGGCTTTTTCCGGAGTAGGACCACTCTGTATCTCACTAGCTGAGGAAGCTGGGGCCTCAGTGACCTGTCCTTAGACACCCAGAAGTTGACAGACCTCAGCCCCACTTTACAGGTACAGATGGAAGGTGGTAATGGTGTCCCATAGTGCCGCACTGTGTGGGACCTGTGTCTGCCCCCATGGCCCTTCACCATCACTCAGAGTTGCAGTGTGAGCCATGTTCTGCACATGGGAGGGAGTGGACTCCGTCATAACCAGTCTCTCACCTTGGCAGATCATCAAGCGGGCGCGGCAGAACTACCTGTTTGAACAGTATCGGGAACAGAAACCCCCAGCTGCCCAGCTCCTGAAGGATGTCCATGCTGCCCTAAAGGTAGGCCCTGGATTCCACCCTACCTTCTTCTTGTGCCTCTCAGGCCCTGGGCAGGCCCCTCTCTGGGATGGTGTTTGACCTGGCAGTCATTTCCAAGACAGTACTCAGACCAGCTGCATTAGGGTATCGAAGCTGGTGTCGCCCCTGCCAGGTCCATGAGACAGTCTCCAAGGTAGAGTGCTGCAGGATATGATGTGGAATAGGTGATGCTCCTGACGCTTAGGGGAAATATCTGCTCTATCTCCATCCCTCTTGGTGGTACCTGACACAACTGCTCTCTGTCCTCAGTGTTTGGGGTCACAAGTGATACGATGCCCACTTTTGACCACAAGGCAGACACTTGATCTGTAAGTTCTTATCTCATCCACAGTGCTGTAACCCCCACTGAGGAAGTGTGTTCTCTCCAGTTTCACACCTTTATTCTGAGTGAGCTTCCTTTTAATGTGTAAACTCTCATGTTACAGTGTCTTAGGTATTTTTCTATTGCTGTGCTAAAACACCATGATGAGCAACTTGAGAAGTTGATTTTTGGCTTATGATTCCAGAGGGATGAGCCCATCATGACAGGGAGGCTTGACAATAGTTAGCAGGCCTGTTAGCAGAAGCAGGAAACTGAGAGTTCATATCCTCAAACCCAAGAACAAAACAGAGCAAACTGGAATAGGAGAGTGTGGCTTCAAGCTCTCAGAGCCTTACACACACACACACACACACACACACACACACACACACACACACACACGACATACTTTCTCCTGCAAGCATGTACTACCACCTTGGGACCAAGTGTTCAAATCCCAGAGCCTATGGGAAACAGTTTTCTTTTAAACAATCATACTTATGGTAAGGATGGATCATTCTGATTCCTGTCACACACCAACCTTAGCAACTACAATAACAGCTGCTGGGATGCTCAGGGCATTGTCCCTGGGAAGGAATTAGGCCTGAAGTTAGAGCATAGCTGTCTTTGAACTGTCAGGACTGAGAGCTGGGGGAGCTGGAGCACCTTTGACATGGGAGGTAGCCACCAGCTGTTGGGACTTGCTGGATGTACATTTTGTACCCATTTTGCATGGGGGGCAACTTGCTCAATAAAGTTAAGCATCCTGTGTAGCCACACGTGAAGAAGGGTAGCAGATCTGCCTGGGTTGGGAGCTAAAGTCTGGGCAGTGGGAAACACAGTGCTCTGATGCATTGAGTCAGCTTTAGGAAGCAGTGTTCTGCGCCATGCCTGACATATTTGGTGTATGGTTGTAGCCATTTTCAGTCAAGTTAAGTGAGACAACAGACCCCGACAAGAGGCAGATGCTGGAGCGGATCCAGAACTCTGTGAAGCTTGCCACAGAACCACTGGAGCAGGCTATGCACTCCAGCCCCTCTGGAGAGGAAGTAGACAGCCATGTGCAGGTGAGCTCTTCTGGGTTTGTATAAAACGTCATATTCTGCACATGATTGATCCACATTCAGAGTCAATGTGACCTGGACCCGTGGCTCCGTTCTTATGTGCTCAGTCAGTGTCCCATCCTACCTGGGAACCCCAGCCTCTGTAGTCCCATTCCCAGGCATGGAGCTCAGCACCAGGGATACGAACCTGGCTCCCTTGTGAACCCAGATTATGATTCCCTTTCCCCCATGCTCCCTCCTACCACTTCTCCTTAGAATGCAAGGGAGCAGCCGCCTGTTTTCCCTTTCCATAATTATCCACTGGATCTTCCCTCGCATTTCTTGGTAGCAGAAAGCAGCAATTGAAGGTGAAGTGAGCAGCAACTTGTATTGGCAGTGGAACTGGGGCTTTCACACTTGCCAACTGTCCTACCATAGCAGCTCTCTGAACACACAGGGCCCTTCCCCTTTCTGCTAGCAACCCCTGCCAGCCACTCTTTAACTCAAGGAAACCAGACTGGAGAAACGTGGCTGCAGGTCATTAAGCAGCACAAAGGTGTGCGCGGCAGAGACCTGGGCTTCTGTGTTACTGACTTGGGACCCCTGCCTGAGCTGACCATTCTACCTCTTGTTCACTATTTCTGTTCGGGTTTCTCTCTTCTGTGTTCCTACATGACAGAGTCTGGTGTTGATGCCGAGTCCATGTTGATAACCTGGGGGCCATGTACTTTGCCTCAGGTTGTATTTTTGAGGTTGGGCCCACATTGCCATTCCTCTGGGGCAAGTTTGTAGTGGCATTTCATTTTTATTTTAATAAATAAAGCTTGCCTGAAGTTCAGAGAGTAAAACAGCCATACTGGCCAGCCTTATAGACCAGGCCTCAATAACACACACCTTTAATCCCAGTAGCCACACTAGTTTGCCATAGAAACCGGGTGGTGCATGCCTTTAATCCCAGCTCTAGAAAGGATTATAACATGGGAAGAAGTGTCTCTCAGACACAGTCTCATTATGAGATTCGTGAAGGCAGGATTGCCATTTTCAGACTGAGGCCGAGGTAAGAGCCAGTGGCTGGCTGTTTGTTTTTCAGAACTTCAGGTTGAACCCCAATATCAGTCTCTGAGCTTTTATTGTGTTTCACAAGTTTCTCTCTCATGCTTTTGAGGCCTGCAGTCAGGTGACCAACAGTCCCACTAAAAGTCATTCCCCAAATTTTCTGCCAGTTCCCATCTTAAAAAAGTCACACATTCCAGTCTTCAGAAGGCTAAGGCAGGGGGATTGTAGCCAGTTCCAGGTCAGCCTGTGCTACAAACGTGTGCACATACAAAGTTCTGATGATATATGTAACATAAAAACTGCCATCTTAGCTGGGCAGTGGTAGTGGGCGCCTTTATTCCCAGCACTCAGGAGGCAGAGGCAAGAAGACCTCTGTGAGTTTTAGGTCAGTCTGGTCTACAAAGCAAGTTCCAGGACAGCCAGAACTGTTGTACAGAGAAACCCTCTCTTTAAAAACAAACAGACAAGACACACACACACACACACACACACACACACACAAAAAAAAAAGCTGCCATCTTAACTCTGCAAGCACACATATCTCAGTACCAGGATCAGCCATACTTGCGTGCCACCATACCCACCATCCACCACTAGAGCCATGTTCTCAAACTAAAGCTACCTATGAAGGACTGGTTGCCCAGCCCCTTTCCTAGACCCTGGCACTGCATCCTGCCTTCTTTGTCTGATTGTTTAGGGATCTTGAGTAAGTGGAGTCCTAATTCTTGTTGCTGGCTTCTCTCAACACAGTGTCTTCTGGCTTTGTCCATGTTACAGTGTAGGAGCTTCTATTGTGCCATGGACCCTGGCTATGCACTCCCGTGTCTGTGCACATTTATGTTGTTCTACTGTTTGCTGTTGTATTACTGAAAACATAGTGTGCAAGTGCTCATTCAAGACCCTGCTTTTAAAAGCATTTTGCCTATGCCAGAAGTGGAATTTCAGGATCCTACTTTGATTCTTTGTTCAGCATTCTGAGGAATGCCATCCTGATTACACAGCACTTTGTGCATTCTCAGCGGTGCTTGTTGCCCTGTGCCTTTGGTAAAGCCATCCCGGTGGATGGGAGGCAGTCCCTTTTGTGGCCTATGATTGCATTTCCCAGCCGCCAGTGGGGTTGAATGTCTGAGTGGGAGCTGTAATATGTTATCTCCGCAAGTGCTTCAGAGTTTCTTTAGGACATAGTCTAGCATAGGGAAGGGAATTACTGAATATTAGACCATATATTTGGGTGACTCTTGGGAGTCCCCAGCACTGACCATACACATCGCCAGGGTCTCTAAAGGGCCTGGGGACTCGGTGTGCAGTTGTATTGTTTCTGCAATTGGTCACAGTGATATAGTTAGGACACCATCATGATGAGAATAGGCAGATGCTGCAGGATTCCACACACAGCTTTAGGCAGAACATGTGCTGCCCTGGACAGATCAGCCGTGTAGGAACCGCATCTCCCAGGGAAGCCCACAGGACCCTCAGCAGTCAGGACTGCAGCTTCTCCACTCAGCACAGTCAACAGCTGAGACTCCAGGAAGCAAAGCAAGGGCTCCATCCCCGTGGTCTCCGGTGTTAGAGCAGAGCCCACAGGGGCTGCTGCAGCAGGGCTGGGTACCAGATGCTCAGNCATGTGCTGCCCTGGACAGATCAGCCGTGTAGGAACCGCATCTCCCAGGGAAGCCCACAGGACCCTCAGCAGTCAGGACTGCAGCTTCTCCACTCAGCACAGTCAACAGCTGAGACTCCAGGAAGCAAAGCAAGGGCTCCATCCCCGTGGTCTCCGGTGTTAGAGCAGAGCCCACAGGGGCTGCTGCAGCAGGGCTGGGTACCAGATGCTCAGCAGAGGGAACCTGGCCTTCCTCAGGGTAGCAGCCTTGTTCTTCTGCAGACACTTGTGAGTTTGCCAGTGACCACACCAAGCATGTGCACCTTCATCTGTCTCACTGGTGTTCCCTTCTTTCCTTTGTCAAGTGAGTGTTTAGAGGTAACACCTGTGACTTGAACATCTCTCTCAGAGTCTCCTGAGACAGTTCTGCTGCCTTCTTGTATGAGGTGATTTGGGCTTCTGTCATGTCCCTTCTCCTGCAGTTGGTGACTTTTTTCTGAATGGTTCATAAGCATTCTGCTTCCTCCTCTGCCCACTAAAGCTTTTCACTTAACTGCCTTGCTGACACTCCTGTCTAACAGTCTTCCTGCCACTGCCTTTCAGTGAGCAGAGAGCCTTAGTTTTCATCCAAGTTTATCCCTGTTTGTTGTTTCAGTCTGGGGTCTCACTGTATATCCCATGCTAGCCTAGAACTCTGTGGCCTGGACCTCACGCTCTCTGTGCCTCAGTTCCCGAGTGCTAGGATTGCAGGCCTGCTGCACTGTTGGCAGCCCTTTCCTATAGTTACATTTGATTTGTATTTTAATAATTAAAGCTTGTCTGACAATCAGAGTGCAAAACTAAGCCACTAGAGGCCAGGGAGTGGTGGCACACACCCTTAATCCTAGGACTCAGGAGATCTATCTCTCTGCCAGATCTCTGAAGTTCAAGGCTACCCTGGGCTATACAAAACCAATCCAGAAACAGATCCAGGTGGTGGTGACTCACACTTTTAGTCCCAGTGTTTGGGAGTTACACATCTTTAATCCCAGCACAGGTGGAAATAGGAATCATATGGCCGGAAGGAGAGAAAAATATAAAGAGGAAGAGACAGGAACTCCTGTGTGGGGTCTGAGGTTTGGAGGCACAGTGCAGTCTAGGCAGTCTGAGGATCACCCCTTCGGTCTGAGCATTGGTAAAAGGTCTCTATCGGCTTACTGCTCTGCTTCTCTGATCTTCAGCTTAATCCCTGTATCTGTCTTTGGGTTTTATTATTCATACTACACTACTTTCCATTTTTGGGAGTGACATTATTTTGTATGAAGAAATCTGCCCCCCCCCATTCCTGTGTTTTCTTTCAAATGTTGTAAAGTTTCAGAATTTCCCTGGAGGTCATACATATTGCTTTATGAGTAGCTGGAGGATTTACCTTCCCCTAGGATGTTTTCCTGTTCTGGAGGCTATAGCACCAGGAGGACATTTCTGCATGTCCTATGTGAACTCCGTCAGTTGTGCTGTCCAGCCCAGCAGGAGGCACCTACTGCCAGTCTGAGAGGATGCAAATTTTGATGGTGTCTGTGGCATGTGAAACGGTCCAGACCAGCCTGTACTTGGTCTGTTGCTTCACTGGATCTGTCTGCGTCATTGGCCCTTGTCCATTCTTTGTTACCTCTTTCCTTCATTTTTTTTTTTTAGACTTTCTGTATTTGTGTGTTTATGTGCATGTGCCTGGGTGAATTTATAAGCACCACATGCTCACAGGAGTCTGTGAAGTCTGACGAGGGCCTTGGATCTCCTATTACTGGAATTGCAGGGTGTTGAAGCTGCCATGTGGGTGCTGGGAACTGAACCCGGGTCCTCTGGAAGAGCAAGCCATCTTTCCATCCCAGCCTTCGTTCTCTACTCTGTGTTGTCTTATTCCTTAATAGGCAAAGCTCATTTACTGTTTTAAGTGGGATTTTTTTGTTGTTTTGGTTTTTGTTTGTTTTGTTTTGTTTTGGAGACAGGGTCTCACTATGTATCTCATGCTTTCATGAAACGCACTGTGTAGACCAGGCTGGCCTCGAACTCAGAGAGATCCGTCTGTCTCTGCTTCCCGAGTGCTGTGATTAAAGGCGTGCACCACCACCACCCGGCCTGGATTGCACTTTTTACATTAGTTTAGTTGCTATTTGGGTGAGACTCATCACCCAGCTGAGATTGTCTGTCCTGTGCACCTGAGCTGGAGGCTGGTTTCCTGTGTCAGGTTGGGGACACTGTCTTATGCCAGAGAGGATTCTGTAGTCTTTGTGCTGCGCCTCCTGTTCCTCAGCTGTGTTGTTGGGAGTCTATGTTTCTTTGCTAGTTCTCTTGACAGCCCATCCTATTGACACAATGGTTTAGAGTCTCCTGGGAAGAAGGTCCTCCCTTGCTGGATTGTTTGCCTCTCCTTTTCTAACCAGACCCCCTGCCTTCCCTCTCTTCCTTCCGTGCTGGACCTGAAACCGCAGGTGCCTGCTGGGCACTTGACTGCTGACTGCGGAGCACCAACCTTTTCTCCTCCCTCTTTTGAAGTGGGGGGATGAGTCTCCTTGTGTTACCCAGATTAGCCTTGAATGCTGTTTTGAGCCTTCAGTTTGGCTAGGATTGTAGGTCTGTGCTACTAGACCTATCTATTTGGTTCTTAAAGGTCTTCTTTTTACCTTGCCTTTAGACCCAGCAGGCAGAGGTCTGAGAGTTCAAGGCATGCCTGGTCTACAACGTGAGACTTTGTCTCAAAGAAATCAACAAACAAAAAGTATTTCTTAGAATAGACTCTGAGTCACATAGAAAATGAGAGGTATTAGGTATTTCCTGCTCTCTGCACAGCTGTCCCCATCAGCTGCACACCACCAGAGTCCTGCCTTTGCTACCATCTGGCAGCCTGCTGTAATAAGTGGTTGTTTGGCTTTGTGGTCAGCTTCCTGAACGTTGGGATTACAGATGTGACCACATGTCCTGTCTGTCCCGTGGGTTTGGACCCATGGGTGAGGACTTGGATCCATCATCACAGACCTAAAGCTATGTGTACTCCACCTGCTCCTCTCTCCCCTGAGCTCCTGGTCGCTGCTGCACTTCATGTGTCTCTGTAGACAAACCTTCCCCGGGTGTGACTGAGTTGCAGTTGCATAGAATGTGCCTTTCCAGCCTGGCTTCACACTGAGAGTTCCCCCTCCTCTCCCCATACACACCACCTCAAATGCACACCACCTCCAGAGACACCTGCTGGACACCCTGCAGTTCTCTCAGTTCTGACACTCAGCGAAGAAGGCCGCAGCCTGTGAGGCTAAGGCCTCACAACTTCAGCTGCCAACTCCAAGTTATAAGCTGTCACCGACCTTGTGACAAGTCAGCTGTAAATCTAGTGTCCCCACAATCCTCCTCAGCTTCAGTCAGTTTGCCGGGACCAGTTCCAGATCTCCCAGAATCAACTAAGATGCATTTACTGGCTTATTAGTACAGCGTGCAGAGGACGAGGCCCAGCCAAGGCCATCACTCCTGTGTGCACCAGCTTCAGCTACCAACAACTTCCCAACTGTGTCCTTTTACTTTTTTGTGGGTTTTGTTGTTTGTTTGTTTGTTGTTTTTGTTTACTGAGATAGGGTTCTTTCACGGTCTAGTGTGGCTTCAGCCTCAGCTTCCTAAATTCTGGGATTACACATGTGACCACCACAGCCCACTTTCTTCGGTTTCTTGTGAACCTTCATGATGCGGGTATGCTTTAATCTGTGGAAGGCCACTGATGATCACGCAGCCTCCGTCCGGTCCCTTTGTAACCTTGGCAGCTGGAACTCTCTCACAAACAGACCCCATTTCCAGGCTGTCCCCTCAATGAAACAAAAGATGCTCCTTCACACAGGGCATTCCAAACTATTTAGAGGCTTTGTGTAAGAAACCAGGGACGGGACTGGATGATGGCCCAGAGGTTGAAAGCATTGACTGTTCTTCCAGAGTTCCTGAATTTAATTCCCAGCAACCACTTGGTGGCTCACAACTATCTAGGATGGGATCTGATGCCCTCTTCTGGCCTGCAGGCAAACATGCAGACAGAACACTGTATACATAGTAAATAAAATAAATCTTAAAAAATATTTAAAAAAATAAATTTAAATAAAAAAGAAACCAGAGACAGGTGTTGTAATTAGTTCACAGTACCACTGCTTCTCTTAGAAATGTGTTCTAAGTCTCCTCAATGTCTTTGTGGCCTGAGAGCTCATGTCTTTTTAACACTGACTAATATCCCATATCCTACTGTCTAGAGGCACCCATTTGTTTATCTAAAAGATGTCTTGCTTCCAGGTCTGGCAATTATGAATGAAGCTACTGTAGACAGCTGTGTGTGGGCTTTGTGTGGACCTAGCTTTCCAGCTCTTTTGGATAAATAACAATAAGTGCACTTGCCAGATCATATAGCAAATGAATTCTTATTTCTTAAGAAGTCTCCTAAACTGTTGGCACCATTCTGAACTGCTCTGGCCTTGAGTGAGTCCCCACTGCTGTGTCATTGGCAGAGTCTAGAAGACTCTGCCACCATCATAGGTGTGGGGCTTTTGGTAACTGGGTTAGGTTTGTTTGTTTGTTTTTGGGTTTGTGTGCATGTTTGTGCAGAAGTCAGAAGAGGGAGTCAGATCCCTGGCTCTTCAATGACAGGATCTGCAGGGACTGTTGTGAGCTGCCCATCATGGATGCTGAGATTCAAATTTAGGTCACCATGGCTGAGCAAGTGATCTTAACCACTGAGCCAGCTTCCAGCCCCTGTGCTGTTATATTTTATTTTGAAACAGGACCTTTCAGTTCGCCCTAGCTGTCCTGGAACTCACTGTGTAGAGCAGACTGGCCTAGAACTCGCAGAGATACACCTGGCTCGGCTGTGTTTTAAAAAATTTGTAGTTAATTGATGCCATGTTTTATCAAGCACCTTTTCATGACTGTTCTAGATGGAGCTCCTTTAAAGAATACGTTTCAAAATGTTCATCTCTCAGGACTGCTCTGCTGGGTTCAGTTCCCCACACCACATGGCAGCTCACAACTGTCTGTAAGTCCAGTTCCAGGGCGTCAAACACCCTTCTATGTACATACATGCAGGCAAAACAGCAGTGCACATTAAAAGAAAGATGTTGATCTCCAGTTGTTCATTGGTACTTGTAGCAGTTACATTTCTGTTCCTGTGATAAAACACCATGAGCAAAGGCAACTTATGGAAGTAGTTTGGTAATAGTGGTGCAGGGTGATGATTTATGGTTCCAGAAGGAAAGTCCATAATGATGGGGAGGCATGGCATCAGGCAGCCAGAGCAGGAAGCTGAGAGAGCAAACTAGAAGTGGAATGAAGCTGATCTCATGAGCTCTCAGAGGGGGTTTTCTTTCTTCTTCTTCTTCTTTTTTTTTTTTTTAATAAGGTTGGTTGTTTTATGTTAGTTTTGTGTTACTGTCACAAGTTCCCGAGGGAACTGACTTATGAGGAGAGAAGTCCTGTTGGCTCAGTTTCAGGGGGTTGGTTCTGGGGTAGGACCACAGAGCATGGCAGGAGGTGGAGGATGCTGCTAATTTTGTGGCTGTTGAATTTTTGTTTTTGTTTTTGTTTGTTTGTTTGTTTTGAGACATGGTGTCTCTCTGTAGCCCTGGCTGTCCTGGAACTCACTCTTGTAGACCAGGCTGGCCTTGAACTCAGAAATCTCCGTGCCTCTGCCTCCCAAATGCTGGAATAAAAGTGAGCACCACCACCTAGCGTTTTGTGGCTATTGGAAAGCAGAGATGGGAAGGGATCACCCTAGTAACCTGATTTCCTTCTAAGCTCCATCTCCTCTTCTTCATAGCCTATCAGTGCTGAGAGGCAGCCCTACCTTCTTTGATACACACTGACATTGATTAAATAGCTCTCCTGAAGTGAGTGTCATAGGTCATTGTGTGTGACTGTACCAGAACACTTGAGTCTTGGTAAGCTGTAAAGTATAGAAATTATTTCATATAATTCCTGAGCCTGAAAAGTTCAGTGTCAAGGTATCATCCACTGTTGGGGATAGAATAGAGAGGGCATGTGTCGGGAAGGTCGCCTCTGGCCCTTCCACAGTGCACATTAATGTGTTTGCCAAAGGCCGATGACCTAAACACCTGTTAACCTCACCTTCTTACAGTATCAGCGCTGGCTGTGTCTGCAGCATAGCTTCTGGGGGACATGAAGCCCAGGGCAGTCAGCTAGGCAGGCCTTCTCTCTACTTCAGAAAGGTCCCTCCCTCCCTCTTCCGTCATCCCACAGGCAACACAAACTCATCTCTCTTAGTATCAGGTCTGAGAACTTGGTGGGGCCCCCGGAAGTAAAGCGTGGTGACCGGCCCTCTGGAAGCTGTCCCTGCTGAACCACCCAGTCTCTTTAGTTATTTGTTGCATTGCTGGCTTTGCTCTTCACACTGGCTCCATGGGCTGTCAACTCATGTGTCTGTCCTCTTGGCTGAACTCTGCTCTCCTGGCTGCTGTCACGACCTCCCATTCCCTCTAGAGTCTAGAACTAAGAGGAGCCTGTGCTTTTGTCTCTGCCTCATACCTGCTGTGTGGTGGCATAGCACTCTTCTGTACTTCACGCAGGTCCTCACCGCTGGTTCTGGAACTGAAATCCAGTCTTTATCACTTCCCTAGTTATACATTCGGAGGTCATCTGATTATGATTCAAGTTTCTCGTTGGTTTTGCTATGCGGTGTTTCATCTGCTGTCATGGTGAAGGTGACTTAGTTCCTAGAGGTACCCAGGCCAAGAGGCCTCTGTGCTGGATGATGACCAGCATGGGCTTGAAAGCCTACCTCTGCTTTCTCTCAGCTTCATGCCCCTTTCCCAGGAGGCCAAATTCCTGAGCCTACCTTTGGCCCTCACTTAGTGGCCTGTTTCTAGGACAGCTGTTAAAATCTAGCCACCTGCTTTCTGTCTGAGGAATGATCTCAGCCAGTCCACCTTAAAAATCAGTGTAGCCCAGGCTAACCTCTGTTCTCCTTCCCAAGTCTCCCAGGTGCTAGGATTACAGGTTGGGAGGCCCAGTGTCTCAGTTTCTTTTGGCCTCTGTGTGGTTGCTGCATTGTGAGTTTCCAGGTAGTACAGTTCAGATCTCAGAGCTCCCTCCCGGCTCCCGGCTC
>LOEQ01001568.1:262981-277614 GCA_001685075.1 Bramus lutescens
GTGGTCGCTTGTTAAAGCTTGTTAGGTGTCTCAGCCGTCCGCCCTCTTGCACCTCAGTCTCTTGTCACTGAGGTCAGATTTGCTTTCATGACTTCCATCCTCTGCCCAGCACTTCCTGAACATCCATTGGTTCCATCACCTGTAGCTGTTAAATGCAGGTTTCTGGGCTAGAGAGGGCTTAGTGGTTAAGAGTAAGTTTGGTTCCCAGCACCCACGCTGTGGCTCATAACGACCTTTAATTTGACTACAGCTCCTGGGGATATAATGCCCTCTTCTGGTCCCTGTTTATCCCTGCACTCACATGGCAGACGCATATATGTATACATGTTACTAAAAATAAATCTTTTTGTGAAAACACAGGTTTCCTGCATCCCCTAGACCCCTGCTGGTGGGTGTTGACTGGGCTCTGTGGCCCGCCTTCCCACAGTTCCCTAGAATTCTCTCACTGTAGGTTTCAGACCACATACTAGCTTTGGTAGCACAACCTTTGAACAGACTAGATTTTGATGGCACCCACTTTCCTGGGGATGGGATGCACATGGAGACAGCTCTCCCCCGGACAAGACAGTTCCTGTTAGACACACCTAGATGGGGTGTGACTAGCCTCTGAGTTGTTTCTGCTTTGGCAGCTTTGAGAAGCACAGTTTGGGAGGTCTAGTGGGAGGCCCGGCTGTTGACTGTTTGGAATGGTGTCCTTTTCAGTGTGGTCTCAGAGGTGGTTTGCAGCATATGCTACTTGGGTACACTTTTCCTTGAGCCCCTGGGGCTGCCCTGCTGGCTACCGGCTCCCGACGTTAGTGGGAACTGAGGACGGGATGCTGTCCTATAAATCAGTTTCCTGTTTCTTCTGTCTAGCCCTTCGTAAGACACTCTTGTGGCTTTCTGCTGTCTCATAAGATGACCAAGTGTGCATGCACTGCCAGCCTGTAGCTGTCACCTGAGTTCTGAGAAGTCCTTGGGTGTTTCCCCGGGTTCCTACTGCTTCCATTCCTCCCTTTGGGATTCCTGTCAGAGGCCCAGCTCTGTTCCACCTTTCTTTTCACTCCATTTTGGGTGACTTCAAGTTGTAATTGAACTTTCTTTTGGGCCTCCAGCTCAGAAATAACAACATGGAAACTTATTATTAATTATAAAAGCTTGGGCTTAGCTTAGACTTCCCCCAACTAGCTCTTATAACTTAAATCAACCTGTTGTTATTAATCTGCATTCTGCCACGTGGCTTGGTTACCTCTCCTCTGTACCATATGTCTGACTTATGCAGTGTCTCATTGGTGTCTCCACCTCTCTTCTTAGAGTCCTCTCTCTCCTAACCTCTTTGTGCCTAACTATTGGCCATTCCACTCTTTATTAAACCAATCAGAGGGCACCTTGGCAAAGACATATCTTCACAGTGTAAATATATATTCTGCAACATCAAGTCCCCCTCACCTCTGGTCTCCAGCCCTGTCCGGTCCTCTGGAATGTTCAGTGGTCAGTAGACTTCGTCTCAAAGTTCCTCTGTGCACACCTGCCTGGACTGTTTCCATGTTATCTTGTAGCTTGCTGTTGTTTGTCATCTGAAGGTTATAGTTTTCTAGATATGACACTTGTAGACGCTCACTACTTATCTGGAAACTCCCCTCCTTCCCTCCCTGCCTACCCTCCTTCTTCCTTCTCCTTCTCTTCCTTCCTTCCTTTCTTCCTCTCTCTCTCTCTCTCTCTCTCTCTCTCTTTCTTTCTTTCTGTGTTCTTGTTTTTGTTTTTGAGACAGGGTCTCTCTATACAGTCCTGGCTATCGTAAAACTCACTATATAGACCAGGCTGGCTTCAACCTTACAGAGATCCTCCTGCCTCTGCCTCTGCCTCCCCCTCCCAAGTGCTAGGGTTAAAGGTGTGCCACCACATCTGGCTTCTTCATTTGTTTGTTTATGAGGCAAGATCTTGCTGTATAGTTCAGGATGGCCTTAAATTCATAATAGTGCTCCTGCCTCAGCCTTCCTAGTGCTTTGAGTAAAGGCATGAGCCACTGTGCCCAGCTTCTTTTTACCTTTTCTGTACCCTTGCTCTGCCTGGTCATCTGCTCTTTGTTCACCTACCCTTTGCCTCATGCTTCTGTGATAGAGTGCAGACTGCCAGTGGCCTCATAACCTACACTGCTGAATGTTGGAGACATTCATCCTAGGAGGGCTAGGACAGTCATTTTCTCAGCCAGCACGAGTACAGTTGGAACATCTTTCACACCAACAGTGGGAGATGGCAACTCATGGATCCTACTCTGCAGGGCTTGCTTTGACCTCAGGGCGCTGATCGGTTCCTGCCATATTGCCATGTGTGCTTGCATGAAACCTAGCCCATGTGTGGATATCCTTTCTCTTAGGTATTGCTGGAGGAAGCAAAGGACTTGCTTTCTGACTGGCTGGATTCTACAGGTGGCAATGAGGTGACTGACAATTCTATTTTCTCCAAACTGCCCAAGTTCTGGGAAGAAGAGTTCCACAAAGACATGGAAGCCCTGAATGTGAGTGTCTTGGATTGCCTGGTCCTTGCTTTCTCAGGCCAAGCCCTGCTTTCCAAGTTCTGATTTTGGTAAAGCCACAAAGCCTGTGATCCACAGTGTCTTCATTTTGCAAGCTCGGTGAGTGGCTAAGTAAACGTTGAACTTGAATGAGGGGTGAGGAGATGCTTCTCCATGTTTAGTGGTTTCGGGTGTATTCCCATGCCTGGCACTTAGGGCTTCTTAGAAAAGAAGTCAGAAACCTGGAGTGGAAGCCAGCTGTGACAACACACTCCTGTGTCCCCAGCACTCAGGAGGCAGAGGCAGGAAGATCTCAAGTTCATGGCCAATCTGAACTGTGTTGTGTGATCCTGCCGCAAAAATAAAAAGCCTTTAATCCCAGCACTTGGAAGGCAGAGGCAGATAGATTTCTGTGAAAGACCTGGTGTCCAAAAAGAAAAAAAGATAAGCAAGCAAATGGGGGATCAAGTGGGATGAAGGACTCTCAGAAGGCAGGACAAGTCTGTGTCACACACAGTCTTCATGACTGCCCAGAGGCCAATGCTCAGGTATTCTAAGCCTTCTCCACCAGACAGGGAAGGACAAGTCTTTAGTCTTCCCTGTGTTTCTTTTCCTGCTGAAACATTTTTCTAGCCCCTTACCTTTTATTTTGAAACAGGGTTTCTATGAGCTTTCCATGTGGGTTTGAACTTATCCTCCTGCCATGGTCCCCCAAGTAGTCGGGATGATGTGTCTGTGCTGTTGATTCTGGCAGTCATGTGGTTTCCAGGGAGTGTACTCAGTGGAGGCTGAGGTCTTCAGACTGGTCGGGAGAAAGCGCTGAGACTCTGTCCTCACAGGTTCTCCCTCCTGATGTCCTGACCCGGGTCAGTGAATATGTGCCAGAAATTGTGAATTTCGTCCAAAAGATTGTGGACAATGGTTATGGGTAAGCATGAGAAACCTCCCCTCCCCTCCCCTGCCAGGCCACTCAGCTCCACGGGGAAAGAGAGTCTAAATGCGGGGCCACACATCCCTCCTCTGCACAGCACCTGACCTAACTATGCATTTCACTCCAGCTCTTCTGCAAGAACTTAGATTTCTATAAGGATGGTTCATGACATACATGGTACATGCCATTGTCACAAGTATTTAACTGGGAAAATTGAGTCAGGAAGCTAGCTCCCAATAATCATTCTTTTGAATGTCGGGAGGCCTGTGCTCAGGTGTCCTAAGGCTCCTCCCCCTGTAGGCTCCAGGCTGGAAAGAAAGGTCTTTCTGTCTACCATGTGTCTCTTTTCCTGCTAAGTCAGTCAGGGTAGGGAACATCATGCTACCGAGCAATGAGAATTCTTCTTAGTGGCCTCTCCTGGGTGTTACCAGGAAGACCTGGCCCCATTTATGCTTGAAAGCTTTTAGAGTTAGGGTTAAGTCATTGGGGCCAGAGCAGCATGATAGTAAGCTTGGACACTGCAGGGCCCCTGGAAACATCGGTACTATTCAAACCCTTTGTGAGTTTGTGTCCTATTATGTTACATGGCTGTGATTTTAGTGTAGACATTACCCAGCTCAGGGTTACTGCTACAGCATGTCCAACATGCTAGAAATGCTGACGACATGTGTGGGAACTTGCCCACATTGCCAACATTAGGAGTTATGGACAGGACCCTGGTGCTGCAGGCAGCGCTAGGCACCCACTGACTGCACTACTGGACCTGGCCTTAGGTCACTACTCATTGGCTGCACAGGCTAGAGAAGAGAGGACTGTTGACGGTGCCTGCTACAGAGCTACCTCCGAAGTGACAGTGCTACCTCACCCCATGTGACACATGGCTGCAGGGCAGCAGGAGACACTGGTCCAGCCAAGTGGCAAGCCTGGATCAGAGAGGACACTCCTGTGCTAGAATATGCTAGAGACACAGGATCATAAAGTAGAATACACACACGGGGTGGGGGGGGTGTCATATCAGGTTGTGTGCTACAGTACACCAAGCAGAGGGTCTGTGTGGGACACTGAGGCTGGCCACCTCTGCCTCAGGCGGCATCCCTGTTCCTACTCAGCCCTTAGAACTCTGGCTTCTAACCAGCTGCAGAGAGCAGAGACTCGGTGACCTTGGCCCTTAGCCCTTCCCTACCCTCCAGACTTTTCCATCAGTGCTGTGGTGTGTCTGAGAGCCTTTCCTCTTGTTTCCAGCTATGCTTCGAATGGGTCCGTCTACTTCGACACAGCCAAGTTTGCTGCTAGTGAAAAGCACTCCTATGGGAAGCTGGTGCCTGAGGCCGTTGGGGACCAGAAAGCTCTTCAGGAAGGGGAAGGTAAGAGCTCCTGGAGCACATGTGGAAGCAAAGCTAAGCTGCTCTTCCTCACTCACAGCCTACACCAGGTCTCTACCTCTGGGTCCTGGTGGTTGCCCAGGTACACTTCACAGACACATGGAGAGCAGGCTGCTTCCCATAAAGGAGTCTCAGGGGTTTTCTGCTCAAGATAGTGTCGCTTAAGAAACAGAGTTTAGCACTGCACTGTCCTGACACAGGAGTCCTGGGCCTTCAGCTGCTGTGGCAGGCACTTGGCAGAGAGGCCCTGGGCCTGGCCCTAACCTATTCTGATGTGGCATCTAATAAGGAGGCCTCAGTATGTGGCTTAGATATGTGTGCAGTGATGTGTGTTTAGCGATCTTTTTTTTTTTTAAGATTTATTTATTTTTATTATGTATATATACAGTGTTCTGCCTGCATGTATGCTTGCATACCAGAAGAGGGCACCAGATCTCATTACAGATGGTTGTGTGCTAGGAATTGAACTTAGTACCTCTGGAAGAGCAGTTAGTGATCCCAACCTCTGAGCCATGTTCAGCACCGTGTTTGGCGATCTTGTTTCAAGTGTTTTAAACATGGGTGTCAGCGTTTTCCTGGATCAGGCAGGACCATGTGACAACATTGTTCAGAATTCTTTACCCACAGTGAAGCTAAGGACCGTCTCACAAAACCCAAGGTTGGGAAAGCACACCATTAAAATGAGGAGAAACTTTTATACCAGGTATATCTCCCATTGACCATTTATTTATAGAGGTTGAATTAGCCATGAAAATGTAGGCTTTGTACAGAAATATCAGCTGTGGGGCTCTGTTCTAAAGAAATATCAGAATTTGAAAAAACAGAAAATAAAAAAATTAGAAAAAAACTGGGCGGTGGTGACGCACGCCTTAAATTCCAGCACACAAGAGGCAGATCTCTGTGAGTTTGCAGGCAGCCTGGCCTACAGAGTGAATTCCAGGATAGCCAGAGCTGTTAAACAGAGAAACCCTGTCTCAACACCCCCCATCAGAACTGAAAAATTCAACAAACAAAACACAGAAACCTTGACAAGAGAGAAGCTAAGCCAGTTTAGCATTGATACTGGGCCCGTTGGTGAATAGGTGTGTTCACTATTAAAGAGGTAGCTTTACAGTGATAAAGATGAGAGGGCTCCAGGGCCAGACACCGACACAGCCTAGAGTCAGCCTTACATACTTTGCAGAAACACAGAGGCTGGGAGGCAATGATTAACAGCGGAGCAAAATTTCAAATATACTAACAGACATGGTTGAAGGAATCAAATTGCATCTTTCCCTGTTTAAATTTTGTTTTTGATGTATATAGTATTTGCTTGCATGTATGTCTGAGCACCATGTGCGCCTGGTGCCTGAGAAGGTCAGAACATAGGGGTGTCAGACCCCCTGAAATTGGAATTACAGATGGTTTTGAACTGCCATGTAGGTGTTGGGAACCGAACCCAGGTCCTCTCAGAGAGCAGCCAGTGCTCATAAACACTGAGCCGTCTCTCCAGCCTCTGAGATCTTTCCTTTTAAGCCCCCAGACCACAGGCCAGGTACAGAAGAAAGTTTGAGAGTAGTCCTAAACAATCCTTTTATTGTCCGACCAAGGTGCAAGTGTGCAGGCCTTCATGCTACAGGGATGGGAGACTGGCAAGCTACCTGAGGTTTCTACTCCTGAGTCCCTCAGAGGCACAGGAGGCAGGTGTAATTATGACCATTGAGCATGTGTGGCTGTGATAAGCCAAGAGAAAGGAAATGAGCCAGGTAGTCAGGCAAAAAAACTAGCAGGGAAGGACAATGCATGGAGAGCCAGCAGAGGAGCAAAGGTAAAGGCAGGTTAGTGGACAACTTTGTAAGCTAGAAGCTGGCTCTCCGTAGACAGAAACATGAAAAACATGGCTACCACCTAAAGTGTGTGAAAGAGGCCAGCTGAAAGAGCTGATGTGGAGCCTCAAGAACTGTGGTTCTGGGTGCTTCTTGCTGACAGGGGAACAGCAGGAAGAACTGGAGCCAGGCTGAGGTCTGTCCTGGGTACCTCATGTATCTGCATTTCTCTTGAAAAGATGATTTTCATTCTGCAGATGAGTGCACCAGATTGTCTCTGGGCCAGGAGGTGATGGCAGAGTCCTGCCAAGTGTTCTGCATTTAGTACATATCCCACATCTGGAGCTGGTGTTTCAAGATGCCCTAGCAGTGCCTCCCTCTGCCACAGCTCAGGGGCATCAAGCCTGGGCACTCAGTTCCTGAAAGATGGAACTGCATTCAGATCCCAAGTTAGCCTCCTAGAATTCCAAGTGTCCTTCCTATTCTGGGGCTTCCAAAGGACTCCCTGGATCCAAGGATCAGGAAGATGCTGCAGTTCAGGGCCTAAGTCGGCTGGAAAAAGGCATTCACTCTATCCATTCACCTAACATAGGCTTGTTCATCAGTGTTGGGGACCAAGTTCCCATCTCCACAGCAGCTCTATCTACAGGTCCTTCATGTACTTGGTGACAGTGCTATCCTCTTGGATCTCTAGCCATCTTTTACTTGTTTGTTGCTGTCCAAGTGCCTCTGGCTAATGGTTCCCTCCACTACCTCATGGGGGTCTCAGGATCTGGCTGGAAATACACCCAGCAGGCACCTTGTTCACATGACTGAGGTGTTCACCTGGTGCTTTGGGAATACAAGAGGGAGTGTCACCACTGACCTCCACTTCCACAAAGTGGTGCACAGCAACTCAGTCACGCCTTCGCACTTCTGGAAACCAGCATACTGGTAGCTATGTGTGTTATTGACCCTAGGTGCACCAGTGACCCACACACCTTAGCTTCAGCCCAGAGTGCAATAACCTCTCCTACAGATAGGGAGTTCAGAGCTGAAGAGGCAGGTGTGTCTCTAGGACTGTCAAAGTAGCTGAGACCCTGGCTCAGAATCAGACTCAAGAGCTGATAGGTAGTGATTGCTGTTCATGTCTGTCACAAGTTAATTGGTTAACAAGAAAGATTGGTCATAGACACACAGAGTGGCTATGAGGTAAGGTGCTGATACTCCTATAGGCACCTGTAAATGACCTTGCCCGCTTCTCTTAACCATTCATATTCACAGGTGACCTGAGCATCTCCGCTGACCGCCTCAGTGAGAAACGTTCTCCTAATGACTTTGCCCTGTGGAAGGCCTCCAAGCCAGGAGAGCCATCCTGGCCTTGCCCCTGGGGAAAGGTGAGTGAGCCACTGTTGGGATCAGGGACAGTGAGAAGTGGTGGTGTCACAGGCTGCTAACATAGCTTTCTTAGTCCCGTAATAGCTAGCTCTGGCGATAGGGTGGGTACTGGGACCAGACCAGGTGTCAGAGCAGCGCAGAAGAGCTGCAGGCTCACAGATGCTCGGCCTCAAAGTTAGCAGCTTATCTTCTCAGGACTCGGTTTCCTGATCTCTAAGTGGGTGCAATCCAATTAGTTGCCTCAGGCTTCTGCTCTGGGTATCTGTGCATGTTAAGTTGATGTTGTTGGCATTGGAAATTGTAACAAGTATTGTGTGTGTGACTATTTGCCATTTGTTGAGGGCTTGGGGATCTAGAAATAATTCCCAGGATTTAGCTAAGCCACAGCCACAGAGACTGACTTTGAACTGTATCAATAGATTCTCCTTTAGTTTGTCCTGTGAAGATTTGAAACCACTGCAGTGAGATTCAGAGGCTTAAAGGTCATTTCCTTGAGGAGTAGAGTCCTGGGCAGGTTTGGAGTGGTCAGCAGGGCCCTTTGTGTCTCTCTAGGGTCGTCCGGGGTGGCACATAGAGTGCTCCGCTATGGCAGGCACACTCCTAGGAGCCTCAATGGACATTCATGGCGGAGGGTTTGACCTCCGCTTCCCCCACCATGACAATGAGCTGGCGCAGTCAGAGGTAGGTAAAAACAGGTTGCCGTGCTAAAAAGGGAGCATGATGTCCTTCCTGCTCTGCTAGAGAGACAGCAGCAGCACCCGAAGAAAGAGCCTCCATCTTGGGAGCTGGGGGAGAGTTGTATCCTAATCTGT
Source organism: Bramus lutescens (assembly GCA_001685075.1). Taxonomy (NCBI): domain Eukaryota; kingdom Metazoa; phylum Chordata; class Mammalia; order Rodentia; family Cricetidae; genus Bramus; species Bramus lutescens. The sequence continues at coordinate 271,783 of LOEQ01001568.1, forward strand.
CTGAATCACAGTGGTAACAGCTTGGCCTTCCGTAACAGACAGGCTTAGGGTCAAACCAGTTGTATCCTGCTGGCATTGTCATCAGGGTGTTCCCTTCAAGCCCCTGGTGCCCCCCTCCCCACTTAGGAGAGGTGCCATCTACCTCATTCATGGTGCACACAGCAAGACACCATATGCATTCATTGTCCAGAACCTTCTGACAGGTGAGGCCTCACTACAGCAGCCAAGCCTTCCTCCTGTCTCTTTGTACTCAGGCTTACTTTGAAAATGACTGCTGGGTCAGGTACTTTCTGCACACAGGCCACCTGACGATAGCAGGCTGCAAGATGTCCAAGTCACTGAAAAACTTCATCACCATTAAAGATGCCTTAAAAAAACACTCAGGTAAGCAGAACTCCTGCAGAAACCCATGGTGCGGGCACTGGCAGCTGCTCAGGAATAATGGCGGCCATGTGTCTGCTCCCCAGCTCGGCAGCTGCGGCTGGCATTCCTCATGCACTCTTGGAAAGACACACTGGACTATTCCAGCAACACTATGGAGTCTGCACTTCAGTATGAAAAGTTCATGAACGTGAGTGCCCAGTTCTTGCTGGAGGTGGAGGGCATTGTGAGTGATATGGGTCTTCTAATATAAGCCATTTGGTGCCCCTTCCTGGAACTGATAGCTGCAGAGTGAAAGCTATGTTCACATGTGGGACCTTTCATTCTGACTCAGGCTTCCTGCCCCAGGAGTTGTCATGTTTCTGTCCCAAGGAAGAAGTGTTCTATGTCTTTTGGACCTGTGTGCATTGTGCTGACAGATCTCCCCTCAAGTGACATCATGTCAGTAGAATGTCAAGTGTCTCTAGGTAGAAGAGTCTTCAAATACCATTAACCTGACTTCTGTAACTTTAGGAGTTTTTCTTAAATGTGAAAGACATCCTCCGAAATCTTGTAGACATCACTGGCCAGTTTGAAAAATGGGAAGCTGAAGAAGCGGAGCTCAATAAGAGGTAAGTTGGAGTCTTTTCCTTGGGGGGAGGGGGAGAGAAAGTTGTGTATGTGTGTGTGTTCTGGGCCGCCAACTGAGGGTCNNNGCTGATGATGAGGCCAGCCCTGCCTGTCACATGTCAGAAAATGCAGCTGCTGGCAGTGATTCTGATTGTTGGACTTGAGAACTTCTGCGGTGGAGCGTCAGTTTGACCACTGCTTTCCTTTTTCTTCCTTACTCAGCTTCTATGACAAGAAGACAGCAGTTCATGAAGCCCTGTGTGATAACATTGACACGCGCACTGCCATGGAAGAGATGCGGGCTTTGGTCAGTCAGTGCAACCTCTACATAGCAGCCAGGAAGGCTGAAAGGAGGAGGCCCAACCGGGCTCTGCTGGAGAACATTGCCATGTACCTCACCCGCATGCTGAAGGTGAGCCTGGCGACAGGCCCATGGGGGGAACTTAGCTGCTGAGTGGTGCTGGAAGCTGCCCAAGCTGCCTAACACCATCCTGGTCTGGGGCCTCTCTGAACTGTGGTTAAAGCCTCAGAGCCTTCTGTAGTCACAGCTATTGGTCCCTGCTAAGCAAAGGCCAGTGATAAGACCTTGACTCTGAGCAATTCTGGCTCCAGGCACCACCCTGAGACAGCACTCCCTCCCAGGCCAGAGAAACGTTCCCTGCCTCTCCCTTCTGTCCTTGTCATTAGTCTCTGGTGACTTTTAGATGGAAGAGGGTCGGATCTGTAGCTCTGAGCCAGGGCACATTGTGAATAGATGCAGGTACCTTGGGATGCAGTTATAGGGCTTGATGCTGCTCTTTCCTGTTTCTCCGCAACCAGTCGTGGGAACCCACCTGGCTGCCTGTCCCCAGAGACGTCAGGGCAGTTCTTGTGCTACTGGCCATAGGTGACAGACACCTCATCTCTACATATATCTTGTTCACCCTACAGTTTAAGTCCTATCTGTTTCTTCCCTCAGATCTTTGGGGCCATAGAGGAGGAGAGCCCCCTGGGTTTCCCAGTTGGTGGACCTGGAACCAACCTGAATGTAAGTAGAGTGCCCAAAAGGGTCCCCAAGTGGCCCACTGCTGCCCCCCTCTGATTCTCCCTTGTCTGCAATACTTTGAGGCCACCTATCCTTTTTCATAGTAATTCTCTGTATGCATGTCTGCCTGTGTGTCTTTGTGTGTGTGAGAGAGGTCAGAGGTCAGCCTCAGAAGCTACCTGCCTTGTTTTTGGAGACCAGGTCTGTCATTGACCTGGAACTATTAGGCTAGACTATTTTGCCATCAAGCTCCAGGTATTCTTCACCTGTCTGCATCCCCGGCACTGGGATCATAAGCATGTCCCATCACCCTGGCTTTTTCATGTAGGTGGTGGGAATCAAACTCAGGTCCTTATGCTTTCCCAGTAGCACTTTACCAACAGCTGTCTCCTCAGTCCTGCTTTAGAAATTTTAAGTCACCTCGACGTTGTTTATAATCCTGTGTTATAAATGTGTTATAAATGTGGTTACATTGTGTAGTTTGGGGAATGATGGTACATGTTCAGTACAAACACACAACTGTTTTTCCTCCGAGTATTCAACCTGAGAATGTGGAGTGTGGATGCTGTAATCAGTGAGCATATTCTAAAAGGTCGTGTGATCACATACTACACTGGTATCTTGGGGGAATTCCCACTCTCCCTCTGCCACTCAGAACTGGGCAGAACCCTGTGCCAGGCTAGGTCCAGTTCTCACACCAGCCCAGAACCCACCACATAGCCCAAGCCTCTGTTCCAGCAGCCAGTGCCAAGAAAATGGAAAGCCATGGTCCCATAGAGCATCCATGTACCATTCTTAAGCATACAAGGAAGCCCCTGTTAGAGCAGACCCATGTCCACAGCTGGCTTCAGCATTTGCAAGTCTAGTGGGCTGACAAACACACGTGTCAGGAATGGTCCTCTGCAAGCTGAGGACAGCTCATTTAAGATTCCCCTCCGCCTTCCTTCTGCGGAGAGTGCTCTTTAATTACGGAATTAAAGACAGCGGATATAAATATTTAGATGGAGCATCTGCTATGCATTGCCAACAGTAGCTCAGTACACACTGGAAGATGAAGCTGTCTCAGCGCTGCTTCCTACCGAATAGCAGCCAAGTGGTCCCTCCTCCTCCTCATAGGGCTGTCAACCTCGAGTCCCGGTCCCATGAAGGAAAAGGTCTGTTATTCTCAGAGTGAAGCTGTTTTGGGGGGGAGGGGGTGGCTTCTGGACTTTGCCGATAGGAATCACTGCTGGAGGCTGGAGCTTTTTAGAAATTCATGCAAAGCTCCTCTGTCCTCTTAACAAATATGCTGCCAGCTTTCTTTTTTAATTGTGTGTATCTAGGGGCGGGGTGTATGCATATGATTATAGGTGTCCTCAGAAGAGGTCATCAGAGTCCCTGGAGCTAGAGTTACAGGTGGTAGTGATATAGGTGCTAGGAACTGGATCCTCTGCAAGATGTGTTGAGCCATCTCTCCAGCCCCGCTCTTTTTTCTGAAAACAGAAAACAAGATATAGCTCCCATGGAAATCATTCTGCCTCTGAACTTAGAAGTAGCTTTTAGTCTCCAGCAGTGCTATGGTCCCTAGGAGGCATCTTAGGGTATGTCACATTATACATCCCAGATGGTCTCATTAGCCCCTGAAGTTGACTTATAGGAAACAGCAGCCACTAATGAATGTGGTAAGCCTGTGAGGCCACGCATCCTGTCCCATAGCTCCCATTGTGAAGATCAGGGGTGACTTCCAGGGTAAAAGTGCTGTGTGAGCCAGAGAGGCTGACTTGGGCCTAAACCTCTTCTACCCAGGTAGAAGCCAGGCAGCAGGATATCAGCCCCAGAACTGTTGGAGACAGACCCTGCCCTCTGCCAAGAGGCCTCTTTGGGTACTGGGAGCCAAGTTGCTGGTGTGGTGATTGGCCTATTTAAGCTGTTCAAGGTGGTTGGAGATAAAGTCTAATTCCACAGCCACTGCTTTAATGAGACAGTTTCCCTCAGTCTGTTTGGTGGAAGGTCAGGCCTACTTAGCTCAGACTTCAGTTCTCTCCTTCCAGCCACTGTTTCTACCACTTCCTTATCTTGGTTCTTGAGCTGTTATGTAATTGAGACACAGGAAGACCCTGCTTAGAAGTCCCAGACCTTTTTGGTCCTGGAGATAGAGAAATACACTGAAAGATGGTTCTAGATTCAGATTACTGATTGGGAATGGCTCTAGGTCCCCTGGTTTTATCCTCAGTGTCATTGGAGGTAGTGGCCCTTTGTACAGCTATTAGTGTGTGTGTAAGTTAATATGATGACTAGCCCTCAGCAGGCCCACAGGTGACCACAAATGGTCAGTGCATCCAGACAACCCATTGGAGACTGATAGGATAGGTGTCTGACAACTGTGTCTGTCCTGAGGAAAACATATGTGTCTGCAATGGACAGAGTGTCTGCTGAATGTATCCAGCTTGAAGCCCAAAGGTGCTTTTTTTTTTCTCCTTGGCCCACATCACCTTTATTAAATACTAGGAGCTGAGGTCAGTATTATGGTGGCTAGTTTCTTCAAGCAGTCCAAGAGGGCTGTAGATAGGGTCTAACTCTGCTCTAGCACGTGTAACTCTCTTACCCCCTGACATGACAAGGACTTGTGGGCTTCAGGACACAGGATACAGCGGCATGTAACCTGTGGCGTATCCACTGAACTGCTAGGTATTCCTTTACAAATACAGAAACAACTCTTGTGTCATTCTTTCCACAGCTCGAGTCCACCGTCATGCCCTACCTGCAGGTACTGTCGGAATTCAGAGAAGGTGTGCGGAAGATTGCCCGAGAGAAAAAAGGTGAGGCCCCATGCTGGGTACCTCGCCCTTGCTGCTCACCCTCTGCTGGGTTCCCTGGGATAACTGCCATGTTCCTTTAAGTGTGTATAACCCCATGCCTAGCTGAACCTGTTTTATTCCATTGGCCCTTCAGGGCAGCATTGTACTAGGTCAGAGTTTCCTTTGACTTAGAACATCTCAGGCAGAACTGTTCCTTGGTCCTGAGGTCCAGGCATCTGCATAGCTCTTTTCTAAACAGAGGCAGGATAGAGGACTGTTCACAGCTAGCATGCACTTGCCCTTTGGCTTGCATTGGGTCTCCTTTCTGTTCCCCGTGACCCACAAGTGGCTTATCCTGCTGCAGTCTCAGGTTGCTTGGAAAAGCTCCTGCCTGGGGCCAGAGTTAGAGTCAGGTCTCTACCCAACCTGGTGCATGGTGGTGCCAGGCTGTCTGTGCACACCCACCCCTTCATCTCCAAAGTGAGGAGGTGTATGGTTTGAGAGACACAGGATTACTCAGGGTGCCAAGAGCCACACCATCATTTGTGCCAGGGGAATCTCTTGCTGCTGGCACCAGTATCCCCAGGAGGTACCCTGACTTGGAACCTTGTCCAACAAAGGTTTCTTTGCCTCATTAGGCACCACATTGATTACGAAGTGGCTTACTCCTCAGCAGGAATGCTACTGGCTATGGCAAGGGTGGCCTCCAACTCAAAAGAGCCTCTCCTGCGCAATCCTCTAGTTGACTTCCATCCTGGCCCCAGACTCTGCAGCCAAATTCAAACCTAAACTTCCATGGCATTGGGGACCCCAGAAGCCTGGACTGTGTCCTCTGTGTCATGTAGGTGGCAGTACCAGGCTTCTCCCAGTAAGGGACTAGACTCAGGCAGGCATATAATTTATCAAGGTGGATAGTGTATAACAAAAGCAATCTTCAGATCAGCTCTCTTCATTCGGTGCAGCTTTCTTGTGCAGCTCCACCACCCATGATGTAGGAGGGTCATTTGTCTATTTGTTACTTTCATTGGTTAATAAAGAAAC
>LOEQ01001568.1:303949-319745 GCA_001685075.1 Bramus lutescens
CTCTTCTGGCCTGCAGGCATACACACAGAATATTGTATACATAATAAATATTTTAAAAAAATAAAAAATAAAACACATTTGTGGTGGATTTAGCCCCAGGGCTTCATGTGCTAGGTAAGCGTTTTACTATTGAGTTATAGCCCTGGCTCTCTTGTGGTTTTTTATTTTAAGACAAAGTCTTGCTTGGCATGGCATATCCCTGCTCGGCCTCTTGAGTAGGTAGGGTGACATGCCTGAGATCTGTGTTGGTGTTTGGGTTCTTGGCTGCTGAATAACTCTGGTGTCTTTCCAACTCATAGAAAAGCTCACAGACCAGGTGATGCAGAACCCACAAGTGCTGGCAGCTTTGCAGGAACGTCTCGACAACGTCTCTCACACTCCTTCTAGCTACATAGAAACGTGAGTACATTGCCAGTGAGATGTCAAGCAACAGAACAAACACCTCCATGCCTCAGAGTAGGAACAAGTATGGTTTTCATTTCTCAGGATCAGCTAGCTCGGCTTGTCTACTTGGTGATGCACAGTGCCACCTTGTGGATTGTAGAGAACTCAGCTAATAAGCTTGTGCTGGTAGAGTACTGGCTAACTGCTGGACACCTACACCTTTACCCTTGTTAGGAGGTCCATGTTGTGGCCTTGCTGTACAGTACAGATGAGCCATCTCAGATTCTGAGGCATAGTTGCTACAACTGGAGGAGACACTGCACATTTCCTTGTGTCCATTTCTGGCTTTAATTAGTGGATACAGGTTGTTTTTGTCCTGTTTTGCTTTTCTTATGCTGGGTTGAGTCCAGCCTCTAATGCACAGGTACCTTATATGCAGTTGTTGTTTTGTAGAGTAGGTGTAGTGAGGGTGTAGTCAAGGAGTTGAGAATGATGTCTGGTGTTATGGCTATTGTAAGTGTGCATATGGAGTGGCATTTGCTCACTAGGATGGAGCACAGGGTTGTGATAGCTTGTGAGCACAGCCTCACAGATGTGTTGGTTGGCCTTGAATGGTGTTTGGGCCAGCACTGGGTGCTTATATGGACTCTGCATTCAGATTTTCTGTGAACAAGTTTTAACCTGGGGACACTGTTTTGGGGGATTTTAAGTAATTTTATAAAGTTAATTTTTTTCTTTTTATTTGTTTATTTATTTATTGGTTTTTTGAGGCATGATTTCTCTGTGTAGCCCTGGGTTTCCTTGAATTCACTCTAGACCAGACTGGCCTCAGAACTTAAAAACTACCTGCCTTTGCCTCCTACGTGCTGGGATTAAAGGCATGTGCCACCACTCTCTGGCATGTTTTTTTCTTTTGGTTTTAGGAGTGTTCATACAAACAAAAAATAAATTCTGCAACAGAGGCAAAGAAACTCTTAGCAGGTGTGATTAGAGGAAATTGTATGTGGGTGTCTGTAGACTTCATGTGTCCATGCAGTTTTAGATAGCCAAAATCTGGGCCCTTGTGCCTGTCAGCTTGCCTGTGTCTGGTCCTTGTCTGTGATTTGGCTTTTGCTGTTTATTATTTCATCCTATTGTGTACATGGAGAGGTTAGAGGACAGTTTGAAGGAGTCGATTTTCTCCTTCCATCTTGTGATTCTTAGGAACTTAACTCAGGTCATTCATTATGCTTGGCAGCAAGTGCCTTCACCCACTGAGCCATCTCTTTGGTGGGTTTTCTTTATTTTAAATTATAAATGCATATGTATGCACACACATTTGACTGCAGGTGACCATTGGAGGCTATAGGTATCAGATCTTCCTAGAGGTGCAGTTTTAGGTGGGTAAACCATTCCACATGGGTGCTAGGAATTGAACTCGGGTCTTCTGTAAAAACAGCAAATACTCATAAATGTTGAGCCATCTTTCCAGCTCCAGTCTTTATGTTTCTTTTAGAGACAGAATGAATCTCTTGTAGCTCAGGCTGGCCTTGAATTCATTAGTAGCCAAGCCTAGCCTTAAATAACTGACCTTCTGTGTCGACTTAAGATTAGAGGTGGGGCTGGAGAAATTGCTCAGCGATTAAGAGCACTGACTGCTCTTCCAGAGGACCCGGGTTCAATTCCCAGCACCCACATTGCAGCTCACAACTGTCTGAAAATCCAGATCCAGGGGATCTGACACCTTCACACCAATGCGCATAATATATATAAAGATAAATAAATCATAAAAAAGATTAAAAAAAAGATTAGAGGTGCTTGATACCATGCCCAGCTCCCGTGTGTGTGTGTGTGTGTGTGTGTTTTCTGGAAATTGAACAAGGACCATCTGCATGTTAGGTTAGTACTCTACCTGTGACTACACTCCTCCTCCTTGGTCTCTGTGTAGCCCAGAATAACCTTCTACTCCTGCTACTCTTACTGCTGTGGCCTTTTACATGGTGGGATTGCAAGTGTGTCCAGCTTCCTTTGGTCTGTTTTCATCACCAGTTAGGTTGGGACAAAGGAGCAGTTTTACAAACTGATGCCCTATTTCTACTTTTAATATGAGATGACCCTCTTTTTCCATCTGGCAGTTTGTGTCTTTTCTGGCTTCCTTAGTCTCTCCTCTCTCCCTTTCCTGTCCCTCTTTCCCTCTCCTTCCCTCTCTCTCTTTCCCTCCCCCCCCCTCAGTATCTCACAGGATCTTTCTATGTATCCCTGGCTGTCCTGGAACTTCTTAAATAGACCTGGTTGGCAGAGATCCACCTGCTTCTGCTGGAATTAAAGGCGTGTACCACCTGGTTTGACAAAGTGTTCTTTTCTGTAGGTTTGTTTGCATGTAGGGTTTTAGCAGCTCTTTATAGTCAGGGTGTCTGTTTATGTGCTGGTTGTTTGCTGGCACTCAGTGCTTTTTTTCTCATTGTCTTGTAGTTTACCCAAAGCCGTCAAAAGGAGAATTAATGCTCTGAAGCAGCTCCAGGTGAGGTGTGCGCACATAGAAGCCAAATTCTATGAGGAAGTTCATGACCTGGAGAGGAAGTATGCAGCCTTGTACCAACCTCTCTTTGACAAGGTGTGTACCATTGATGTGTTTGCCTCATGTGGTCGTTCCTGTGGTGTGAGACACAGCACAACCCAGGGACTTTGTCTTTTCAGAGTCCTGTATAAGCATCTTAGCTTTTGAGTTTGCAGAGAGCCTAAATTGCTGATGGACTCTTGGCTTTTAATGCAGAGAAGAGAATTCATCACTGGTGATGTGGAGCCCACGGATGCAGAGTCAGCATGGCACAGTGAGAATGAGGAAGAAGACAAGTTGGCTGTGAGTTTCTGTTGTGGAATGTTTAATCCTAGTTACTTTTGTGGTATTGGAAGGTGAACTCAAGGCCTTGTTCTTCTACAAACCATTGTGTTTCTCTCAGCAAAGCTTTGTAGAGCAGTCGTGCAGTTGTTCCCTTCTCTTTCACTGGGTGCATGGTTCCTTGGTGACACTCTGACATCTGAGACAATGCTGTTGGTTATCATAAGTGAGTTGTGGACCTTTCTCAGTGGTTAGGCAGGCAAAAATTGCTTGTAGTGAGCCAGACATGATTGAACATGCTTCTGATCCCAGCACTAGAGAGATAGGCCATCCTGGTCTATATAGTGAGGCCCTGTCTCCAGAACAAAACTAACTAACACCAGTGAAAGTCTGAGCCCAGAGAAGGTAGAAGTTAGCATGGGTGAGAACTGTACATGTTCCCCCTTACTAGGGAGTAGGCACATGTGGAGGGGGACCATCTGGAGACTTCAGGCTGCTCAGCTTCACTCTGTCTCTAGACCAGCAGGTAGGTGAGTGACCAGCATCATGATATTGTATTTATTTTCTATGACAGTCTCATTCAAATGCCATGTAAAGCTCCAGCATGGTGCAGAGTTAATTTTAACTTCTGTCCTGGTTTGTTTGCTTTTTTAAGGGTACTAGGGATGTAATCCAGAGGTTCATAAGCAAAAGGCAGGTTCTCCATATCTGAGTCACACCCAAGCCCCTGTCAGCCTAATTTTGTGGTTAGATAATAGGTAGCTTTGGTTTAGTAGAATTCTTTCTTAGGGATCTATTTGAAATATGTTTAATTTTTGTGGCTGTATGGCTTTGTTTTTTTGTTTTGTATCCCTGCCTGACATGGAACTTACTATGTTTATCAGACTGACCTCAAACTCAGGGATGGCATATGCTACCATACCCAGCATAGCTATGGTTCTGTATTAGTTTGCTCCGTATGACCCATGAAAAGCCCATTTTGGTGGTTTAACAGTCTCTTCATTTTGCTCCATCATAGACTGTTGTAACAAGCAATCAGAATTCACTTGGTTCAACTTCCTTTGATCAACTTTCTTCCTGAGGCTATGTTACAAACAAGTCTCTCTTCCATGGTGCAATGTGGCTGGCCTTTGTGGTCACAATGCTGGTGTTTGCCCAGTATGTCTACCCTTACATGCTCTTTCTCCTGGGAGCTGCATGCCCAAATTACTGAATAGTTTTCTGATTACAATGCTGCTGCAGCAAACAGGTTTTCTTGGGGTTTGTTTGTGACAGGATCTCATTATAAAGCCTTGGCTGACTGGAACTTGATCTGTAGACAAGGCTGCTCTCAAATTTATAGTAGTCCTCATGCCTCTGCCTCTCAGGTGCTGGGATAATAGGTGTGTACTACCACTCCTAGCTTGAACTAGGGCTTTCTCCACCCTTATAGTAATCATATGGATATGACTCCATGTGTGTGTCTGCTCGAAGCTATTGTAGTGTTCATTGTATGATGACAGGAGGCTCACCAAGACAGACTGGACATTCTTTCACAAGTCTGGTAGCAGTTTGCCACCTTTTCCATTTTCTCCCCTTGATAGGATATTTCATTGTGAAATTACATGTAAACAGAGTGCCATGAATGCCTTTTCCAACTCCATGGTTTGAAGACACACAGAAGGAAAAGGAAATGTGTGATGGACCCTGAAATAATGTCTTTCAGTAAGACTTTGAGCTGTGTGTAAATTTGTGTTTTCAGTGACTTTTGTGTTTTGACTCTGTTTTGTAGGGAGATATGAAGAATAAAGTAGTTATAGCTGAGAAAGAAGCAGCAACAGCAGAAGAGCTGATCCCCAAAGGCATCCCTGAGTTCTGGTTCACCATCTTCAGAAACGTAGATATGCTTAGTGAGCTGGTGCAGGTGAGGGGCTTCTGCCCAGTGGATACAAGTGGGAAAATATTGGGGTGATACACTACTCCTGCAGTATGTTGAGGGACTTGCCTGCTTACTTGGGTGCTGGGAGGTCCTTTTAGAGGATGAAAAGTCTCCTCTTGGGGGCTGATCCCTAGGGGAGTGGTCTTTGTTGGAGGGACTGCATTCTCTTTTGCAGTTCTTGGCAAGGCTGACAATTCTGTTCACACCAAGCTTGAGAGGCAGTCTCCTGCCAAGTCCAGCACTGCACCTAAGACCTTGTTCATGATTCTTCCTTTGTGAAAGCAGGGAGCTGGGGGAGATTCTCACCTCCATATTGGTTCTCATTTGTGCCAGTTAGATGGGTGATAGGCTGCTAGATATTCAGATCGGGTGCGTAGTGTGAGGCAGTATCAGTGGAGAGCTCCATGCTCCGTCTGTCAGCCTCAGAGATGTGACTGCTTTTTATGTAGCCTGCTTCCAGAACTGTCTTTGGATTTTTTTTCTTCTTTTAAATAACTACTAAATGACCTCCCCTTGCTAGTTTGGTTTTATCCTGTTGTGTCAAAAGAACTTAAAATCGGGAAGGTAACCTTTAGTGGGCTTAATTCCTAGAGCTTTATTCAATGCCAATCTCAGAGTGAAAAAATTAATAATCTACACCTGTCACAAGTGTGTGTCATTTTGAGGATCCAAGTCTTTTCATTCCTTTAGCCTTTTCTCATGCTTTCACAATGACTATTGCTTATACTTGTACTATACAGCATAGGTATTTACAGTACAGGTGTAAGCAATAGTCATTGTGAAAGCGTAGAGCCATGCAAGTCGTTGGCTCCTGTATGTTAGGCTTCGACATAATCTGTGATCTTTATAGAAGTGGCATATGAGATTTGGGATATTTATTGTCACTAGTGGATATTGTGCAGGAAGACCCGCAACAAACTTGAGCCATCTCTTTATCACCAAGCCTTTTGCCTTGTCATCTCAGATGCCAGAAATCTTGGTGACACTGGGCCAATTTTAGTGTCAAGTAGTGGCAGGAGAGCATGGGGCTTTCCTATAGCCAGCATTGGTAGCATTGGTGCCGCTCTAGAATCAGGTGGCAGCTGATTCTTAGCATGTTGTTATTGCCACCAGAGATACATAATGAACAGATTTGCATTGCTTTCTACAAGTTAATACTGGACAAAGACAGAATTCCAAAAGGGACAATTGCCCAACATCTGGGACACTTAAACTATGACTGCCATGAATTGTGGGCTGTTCAAGGTTCTCTCTCTTTTAGGAATATGATGAACCAATCTTGAAACACCTGCAAGATATTAAAGTCAAGTTTTCAGACCCTGGACAGCCTATGGTGAGTACTGACCAAGCTCCTTCTTGATTGGCTAAGGTGCAAAAAGGTGTGATTCTTGTCATTCAGAATTGGCAGTCTTCAGCATGTGTGCTCATCAGACTTCTCTTGGTGCTACTGTTGGCAGTATGAGCTGGACTTTTGGCTAATAACACAGACCATATCCTTTCCCAAGGCCGAAGAGTCAGCTGGATACAGACTAGTGACTACTAGCCTGTGGTTATCACCTGGTCAGGCTCCAATTTAGTTGCTAGATTTTCTTGTTTGGTGGAGATGATCAGCACATCATACTTTTCCCAAGTGTCACGTGGAGGTAGCAGGGTGTGGTGGCATGAGTTTATAATCCTGGGAGGGAGGTAGATTACTTGAATATGGTCAGGACTAGCCTGAATCACAGCAGTGAGATCCCTTTTTAAAAGAATAGGAAGAGCATAAACAAACATGAACAACAGTAGTACAGAAGTCTAGATACTAAGGAGAGTGACCTGCTGGATTTAACCTAAAATAACCATTAGTAGATATGACTGAAAACTACCCTAACACGGCTTAAAACATGGGAGGTAGAATGTGTGGGGCTGGTGCTTGCTGAGTCTGACCCTCTCCCCAGGAGCACTGTTCGTAACCTGTCAGTCTTGTTGTGGTTGGTGGGTTCCATTCCAGTGCTACAGGATTTCCAGTGACACATGACTGACTGGCTGGCTGGTGGCTTTCAGTTTCAGGTCTTGGAGACACACGTGCTATGAGGGGCTAAGTAAAGGACCTTGAGAGGGACCTAGATCTGTCCTTTCATCTCTACCCCAGGCCCTGGTATACAGATGGAGATAGGCCAGTGTAGGTAGTATTTCTTTATCCGCAATCCTTCAGGGGCAGCCTTGCACATCTGTCTTTGCTTCGTGAGAGGTGACATTTGGCTGTTGTTCTGAAGATGGAGTCATGGGTAGTGGGAGCTTAGCATGCTTGCTGCCTCCCTTGGTCAGGGGCTGCCCTCTTACTCAAGTGGCTGGAGAAGGTCCCTTCTTACCCAAGGCTCTGACTGCTGCCTGAGCTCTTGTCTTTCCTGAATAGGCAGTGTTGAGGTTCTCTGTGGTTTTTTTTTACTTTCAGTTCATCCAAATTCAATTGTTATACTTTCGCTTTCATATAAATCTTTTTATTATTGTGAGATAGGGTCTTGCTGTGTAGCCTGGACTAACCCAGAATATAGAGTAAGCTAGCTTCAAATTTGTGGCCCCCTCTTGGCTCTACTGCCCATGTCTTTGGGATTACAGGCATATGCCCAACCTTGTCTGGCTGGTTTTCATCTGTTTGTTTTTTGTTGTTTTTTTCCAGACAAGGTTTCTCTGTGTAGCTTTGGAACCTATCTTGGAACTCGCTCTGTAGACCAAGCTGGACCTGAACTCAGAGATCTGCTTGTCTCTGCCTCCCCAGTACTGAAATTAAAGACGTGTGCCACCACTCCCAGTTTTGCTAATTTTTTTTTTGTTTGCATGTTTGTGAGTTGTCTTTTTTTCTTTTTCTTGCTGCCATGTGGCTTTGGTATACCTATTTTTCTGCAAGTATTGTCTTCTGTGTGCTCTCTTGAGTACTGTGCAGCTTCAAGGGAGCACTTGACTCTGTCCTCTCTCACCTCCTTCCATGAAGGATCCTGTAGAGAGGGAGGAGAAGGGCGGGGCTACCAGTGCTGATTTCAGTAGGAAGGTCTGCAGCCATGAGATGGTTCCTTAAGTTCTGTTTGCAGACGTTAGGTAGTTCTGACTCTGCATCTTTGCTTCAGTCTTTTGTGCTAGAGTTTCACTTTGAACCCAACGACTACTTCACCAATCCTGTCCTGACGAAAACATACAAGATGAAATCAGAACCAGACAAGGCTGACCCGTTTTCTTTTGAAGGTCCTGAAATTGTGGACTGTGATGGGTAAGAACATGTCTTTCTAAAATGCTTTTAGAATTTCAAAATGAAGACTTGGGTGTAGTGGGTGCATGTTCAAGGTCAGTCTAAGCTGTACAGCAAGATCTATGTACAACAAAGAAAAAAGATAGAAAATGAGAGTGATATTAAAAATTAAAAAGTCTTAGGGGTTGGAGAGATGGCTATGCAATCAGGAGTTCAGACCTTAGTGCTCATATAACAAACCAGGCATTCTATAACCCCAGCTTTGAGAGGCCAGGGGACAAAGATTGCTGGGACTTGTGAACTTCCAGCTTAGTCAAGAAAACATGAGCCCCACATTCCAGGATACCCTGCTTCAAAGAGATTAAAGGCATATGCCACTATCACCCAGCAATAATTAAATATATATATATATATTATACATACATACATATACATATATTTAAAAAGTCTGTATTGAAGTTCAGATGCACTTTCAGGCTTGTGCTCAGTTTCTGTTTGAAAGGGCCCAGGCCTTGAATTCTCTAGACACCATGATTGAAGGGATTTTGTTGTTTACAAGTCAGGTTTTTCTCTGTAGCCTCTCTTGGCTGTCTAGAACTCACTCTGTAGACCAGGCTAGCTTCAAACCCTCAGATTCACAGAGATACTCCTGTGCTGGGATTAAAGGTAGGTGCTGCCACTGCCAGATTTATTTGTTTATATTATGTGGCACTCTGGCACTAGAGATTTAGCACAGGACCTTTACACATAAGACCAATTGCTCTACCACTGGATTGTGTCCTCAGCCCCAAGTTTTAAGATTTATTTTTATTTTTACTTTGTGTGTGTGAGTGTTGTGTCTGCATGTGTATCTGTGTGCTACATGTGTGCCTTGCCCACAGAGGTTGGAAGAGGGCATCAGATGCTCTGAAATTGGAGTTAAAGATGGTTGTGAGCTGCCATGTGGGTACTGGGGGGCAGATCCTGGTCTTCTTGTTTAGCCCACCTTGAAGTGTTATTTTTTTTTTTCTTTTTGATTTTGAGACAGGGTCTCATGTACCTCTGGCTGGCCTCAAACTTGTTTTGTAGACTAGGCTGAGCTTAGAGTTCCACATACCTCTGTATCCCAAGTGCTGGGATTAAAGGCTGTGGCACCAACATGCCCAGGAAAAGCCCCAAATTCCTAAGAGCATTAATATTTGTTAAGTGGTGAAATTTGATGCAGGTCACAGTCCAGTGACAGCTTTGGAATTTGGCACTGCATCTGCCACCTGATGCCTGTCAGTTTTAGTCTCTAGGCCACTTGGTAGAGATGCATCTTAAATTTGACTCCTATGGGTATGTCTCACTGTTTGGGAAATTGACTGTTGAAGAGCCAGCTCGGTGTTGTTACTGTCATTAAATGATTTGGGCTTCATTAAAATCCCACTTGATTCAAAGGCTTGGAGTAATGAGGGCTAGGGAACATATTTTCCTGAGGACAGTCTGTGTTGTAGGAGTCTGCTTGTTTGCTCTCAGCTGCCCAGACTCCTAAAATAATCACTCAGAAACTGTATTAATTAAATCACTGCTTGGCCTATTAGCTCTAACTTCTTATTGGCTAGCTCTTACATCTTAATTTAACCCACTTCCATTCATCCGTGTATTGCCACGTGACTGTGGCTTACTGGCAAGATTCTATCCAGCATCTGTCTCTGGTGGGGCTTCATGGCTTCTCTCTGACTCTTCCTTCTTTCTCTCAGCTTTCAGTTTAGTTTTCTCCACCTAACTTTGTTATATCCTGCTATAGGCTCAAAGCAGTTTCTTTATTCATTAACCAATAAAAGCAACACANGGCCTATTAGCTCTAACTTCTTATTGGCTAGCTCTTACATCTTAATTTAACCCACTTCCATTCATCCGTGTATTGCCACGTGACTGTGGCTTACTGGCAAGATTCTATCCAGCATCTGTCTCTGGTGGGGCTTCATGGCTTCTCTCTGACTCTTCCTTCTTTCTCTCAGCTTTCAGTTTAGTTTTCTCCACCTAACTTTGTTATATCCTGCTATAGGCTCAAAGCAGTTTCTTTATTCATTAACCAATAAAAGCAACACATATACAGAAGGACTTCCCACATCAAAGAGGACTTGGCTTTATCAAGTGTTCCTGAGCAGACATCATTCAGATACTACCAGACTTGAGAAAGTGGCTCCTCATGTCCTATTTACTTAGTTGACTTCTGAGTTGAGTACTCGAGTGTTGACAGATATTTCTGTCCTGCCTGGTCCTGCAGCCATTTAGTCTCAAAGAAACACACAGAGATCTACATTAATTATAAATTGGTTGACCTATTTGCTCAGACTTTTATTAACTAATTTTTTACCTCATAAATTGGCCCATCATTCTTGTCTATGTTAGCCACGTGGCTTGGTACCTTTATCAATGTGGTGTTCTCACCTTGCTTTCTCTGCATCTTGGCAACGATTGTAGACTGAGCTTTCTTCCCAGAATTCTCCTGTTCTTGTTGCCCTGCCTCTACTCTCTGCTTGGTCGCCCCACCTATACTTCCTGCCTGGCCAATCAGTGTTTTATTAAAAATACAAGTGACAAGTCTTTACAAAGTACAAGACCATTGTCCCACAGCAAGTTAGTGTGGTAATCCTCAGTTTGTTCAGGGATTGCAGGTGATGCACTCTTGAACATTATACACACTTGGCAGGGTCTCGCACCAGATACATTTCAGAATCCCTGTGGAGAAAATGCTTTTGTCATTTCAGAGCTGTAAGATTTTTGAGCATTGGTTACTCCAGGATGATGGGACTGAGCTAGCTTTTGTAAGCTGTCATACAGATGGGCTTTGGGTTTTTTTTCTTGGTTTCCAGATTAGTGGTGTCAGAAGTTCCACAGGGCTGTGGTTTCCTTCCTAGATAGTAGTGGGATTTCTCTTGGAGCAAGTGTCTATAACAGATGCCTTGTCCCTGCAGGTGTACAATTGACTGGAAGAAGGGAAAAAATGTCACAGTCAAAACCATCAAGAAAAAGCAGAAGCACAAGGGCCGGGGCACCGTGCGAACCATCACCAAGCAAGTGCCCAATGAGTCCTTCTTCAACTTCTTCAGCCCCCTAAAAGGTGGGCAGGGTCAGCTCAGTGTGTTATGTGGAGTTGTTCCCTCATGTTGGCTTAGTTCTCAGGAGTTGTGTGTGCACCTCAGGAGAGGATGATCCCTTTCCTAAGCATATAGAGGGTAACAGGCCAGCTTCCTAGGCAAGTGGCAGGTACAGTCTTTAGGACCCTTCCTGGCTCAAACCAGTCACAATGCAAAGCTTCAGAATCAACCTGTACAGCTTCTTTTTCCTATGATTTCAGTTTTTCTTAGTTTTACACAATTTAATAGAGCATAGGGATTTAGTTATAATTTCTATGTGATAAACACAAGTACATAGATTTACAGTTTTTAAAGGCTGGGAGCAAAACCACAACACTGAAGCTTTTTGTTTTCGAGCTATGCAATGAAGATGAAACCTTGAGCCTTGTAATAATTACTGCACTCTTGGCGGTTCTGAGAAAGTTTTTTGACAGACCCTTTTTCAGTATTAGAGCATGGGTTTGAAGGGACAGGTTTTTTTTTATCCTTTTCCGTGAAGGGACATTTATATAGTTGGATATAAATGTCCATCCCTGAAGCCAGGGTCAGCACATATAGAGTCATGTGTGCAATGTTAGGTGGGTCCCTTGCTGGATCTGGGCGCTTGCCATGGTTTTGTCCCAGAACTCATTGCTGTTATCTACTAAAATACCCCTCATGGGACATTAGGGTGTTACTATTGTAATGGCCATTTCTATGATTTCTTTGAACCCAGAAAATACAAAGTATATTGATTTCGTAAATAAAAACACCCATAAGCTTAGTGCTCAAGTTTCCTGTGTAAGGAAGTTCCTTTTGAGGACACTGACGTGTTGAACCAGGCTGGCTCTGTGGAGCTCAAGTAAAGGATTCTTGAGCCTTCAAGAGTCAGTTCACTGAGCATAGTGGTGCACTGCACACCTTTATTACCAGCATTTGGGAAGCAGAGACAGGAGGATTTCTGTGCGTTCAAGGCCTGCCTGATCTACATACATAGTGAGTTCCAGAACAGCCAGGGCTACATAGTGAGACCCTGTCTTGAAGAAAGATGAGAGAGGGAGAGGAAGAGAGGGAGAAGTTGGCTTCTCTGGGAATTTTCTTAAACCTGTTTTTAAAGCATCAGCGAAAGTGGGATTGATAAGCAGACATGATGTTAGGGGTGGTGATTGACAGTAGCACAATTCTGAAATTAGCCCATTCAGTTTCCAGTCTGAATTTTCGTCAGGCTCACATAACAGGATCAAGAATGAAGGATGGTGGCAGGGGGCGGATTGGTCTAGAAGGGAAGTGCTGGGGTGCTTGCCCCTGGGGAGTTGGGGTTCTAGCCTTCAGACCCTGTCTGTGCCTTGCCCACATGGCAGCAGTCTCTTGTGCATAGTGCTCATACAACCAGCACTGTCATTGTAACAATGGATAATGCCAGGCTGTGCCACTAAATGGTGTGAGCCGTGTGAGAAGTGCTGTCACCACAGGTTGAACAGAGAGGATTGGATTAACTCAGCACATTGCTAGTTAGATCTAAATCATCTGTCAGGTGATGGTTCCTTTAGCTTCATGAAGTATGTATGACAAGAAGCCCACATCTCCTTTTGGGCTGGTGAATGTCAGCACCACTCTGATGGTCTTGTGTGTAGACAGATCCTCATGGATGAATCAGCCTTTGACAAGCTGTACTCCCTCTGCAGGGTTGTCAGCCGACTGCACATTCTTTCCTCCATAACAGATAGGCATGTACAATTCAGCATTTGTACAGTACACAGACTGCCAGCCTAGGACAGCTGGTTCACCTACTTCCTAGTCATCCTTCAAACTCTCAAACTTTTTTGACCCACAGCCTTCTCTAGCTGAAGTAGTATATGGAGCTTATAAAATTATTTACAAGGTGCCATGGTGCCTCATTGGGGTATGATAGAGCTGTCTGCCAGCTGGGTTCCTTTCAGTGTGGATGTTAAGATGTTGGTTGCCATTGTAATGTGTGTTGTCTTTTCTTTTTCTAGCCTCTGGAGATGGAGAATCTCTGGTAAGGTTTCCTGAATAGGCACTCTGAACCCTTCCTGCTCTGTTTGTTTCTGTAGTTAAAGTGAAGTCATTATACCTTGGACCTGGAGAGAAATGTTTGGTTTTTTCATGCTTGTCCTTCACTCTTCACTAGAGACCCCAGTGTCCCTACTCTGAAACGTAGACAAATGGCAAAGCTGCAGCCCATCTGTTCTTTTGTTTTGCCTTCATGTTGTTTCATAGTATAATTTGAACATTGACTTTAAGGTCATTTTAAGTGGCTTTGAATGTGGTGACTGTTAGCCAGCAGTGTAGATGATTCAGAGTAAGGGCTGAAGGTAGGGAAAGGGTGCTAAGCATGTCTTTACTGAAATGAGTTAATGTGTTGGTTTTCCCTCTCAGGATGAAGATTCCGAGTTCACCTTAGCCTCTGACTTTGAAATTGGGCACTTTTTCCGTGAGCGAATCGTGCCACGGGCTGTCCTCTACTTCACTGGGGAAGCCATAGAGGATGATGACAATGTATGTGGGCTGGGGGGTATGAAATGCCCAAATTCCTGTATGCAGCTAGGCAGTTGATTTACTTAGTTTAGCCTTAGTCTTAGTTGGGGCATTTGTTGCTGTGATGAAAAATCATGACCAAAAGCAACTTGGGGAGGAAGGGTTTGTTTTATCTTAAAGCTTGTTGTTCATCATCCAAGGAAGTAAGGTTAGGAGCCTGGAAGCAGGAACTGGTGCAGAGACCATAGAGGATTGCTGCTTACTGACTTGCTCAGCCTTACTTAAAACACCAGAACCACCAGCCCAGGGGTGGTACCACATTCAGTGAGCTCGACCCTCCCACATTGATCATTAACCAAGAAAATATACCTCTGCTATGCCTCTAGGCACATCTCATGGAAGTATTTTCTCAACTGAGAGTCCAAATGGCTGTAATTGCCTCTGTTTTAGTCTGAAGATAGAAAGGGAGCTTATCCAGCATGCTCCAGCCACCAACTCTGTTACTCCTCCCCATCCTTAACTCTTGTTTTGAGCAGCTTTCAGTACTGGAAAGTCCCTCATCATACAGCACAATGCTGCTCTGCTGGGCTGAGCTGGGCCTGCAGCTAAAGCATGTGCCTCTCGGACACCTGGATGGAGCGAGCCATCACTGCTTCTGTAGCAGCAGCGCCAAGCTTCGTGCTACCTTTAGCATAGCAGGGTGCTTATAAGTTTGGTATTGGGGCTACATCATGGTTCTAGAAATTTAAGTTGTTTCTGTTTTCCCCTGCAGTTTGAAGAAGGCGAGGAGGGAGAAGAGGAGGTAAGGAAGAAGTTATATACAATGTTCTCCTCTCAGCCTTGTGTGGCTTTGATGTCTTTGAAGTTAAGAGGTCAAAGGGCCTTGCTCTGATTTTGACCTTGTTAATTACAGAACTGTATCTTAGCTAGGTGGTGGTGTCACAGGCCTTTAATCCCAGCTCTTGTGAGGCAGAGACAAGAGGATCTTTGTGAGTTCTAGGCCAGCCTGATCTAACGATTGAGTTCCAGGACAGCCAAGGACAACTACTCAGAGAAACCCTGTCTCGAAGTACCTGCCCCCCAAAGTACCTTAGTAAGCATTTATAAGCAATATCTTAAGTTTTCATAAGTGTTTCCAAATTATCTATGAAAACAAAAAGATATGCAGAGTAATTGCTAGTGACTGGCCCAAAAGCAGGTCTCCACTGTGATTATTTGCTTTTGGAAAGCAGAAACCACAGGAAATAGCCTCTGGATCAATCTATTCAGCTAAATCTGTCATCATCTCCTTTTATTTTTAAAGAAATAATTTTCTAAGGTTTAAAGAAATTTTATTTATGCTCATGTGTCTTTACGTATATGTGAACTTGCTGCTGGTTCCTGTTTAGTGCAGAAGGCATCAGATTTGAGGAGAAATTTCCAGTGGTTATGAGCATAGGTACTGTGGACTGAATTCAGTTCCTCTACTAGGGCAATTAGTGTGCTTAACTACTGAGTATCTATCTCTGATTCCTTTGGTAAGATTGGTTTGAGTTAGTTGTACAGAATAAGCTGTGTGTCACTTTCTACATTTTCAGGTGATGCCCTTTGGTCACATTACATCCCTAGTCACCTTTTACTTTTGTCTCCTTTTAATACAGGAATTGGAAGGAGATGAGGAGGGAGAAGAGGAGGATGATGCTGAGGTTAATCCCAAGGTTAGTTATTTGAAGACTTCCTGAGCTTACCAGTACTACACAGTGGGACTTTTGAAACTGTTCCCAATTTGAGGCAGTGATGCTAGTAATACTTATGTCCAAAAAAAAAAAATCTGCAGTTGAGGGCTGGAGAGATGGCTCAGTGGTTAAGAGCATTGCCTGCTCTTCCAGAGG
>LOEQ01001568.1:349224-359696 GCA_001685075.1 Bramus lutescens
GCATACACACAGACAGAATATTATATACATAATAAATAAATAAATATTAAAAAATAACCCATGATGTTATTTTAGCAAACTGGTGACAAGGGAGGGTAGGTGCCAGGGTGCTAGGTCCCTTCTTGGATCCTGTCTGTCTTCTGAGAGGTGACCCGCAAATCAAAGATCAGTACTGCCCTGGGAATGCAGGTCCTGGGGCTGGGGTACTCTGCAGACTCCCAGGAGAAGCTGGGCCCACGAGTTTCCCCAAGCCTGAGTAGGCTGCTGCTGTGAAAGCTGGGATGCACGCCACTCACTTCAAACTCAGAACTCCACAAAAACACAATAGTGAGAGGAAAGCAGGAGAGAAGGAAAAGCCAGAGCTGGGAGTAGGGACGTGTGGCTTAGGGCTAATATTCTTACCGAGTGTATGCAAGGCCCTGGGTTCAATCCCCAGTCCTGGGGGATGGGAAGTGAAAGTCAGGGCCAGTGAGATGGTTCAGAGAGTAAAGGCATCTGGGGTCAAGTCCGCTGACCCGAGTTTAAGCCCCAGAACCTACGTGCTAGGAGGAGAGAACTGACCTCTACAGTCTCAGCACGGCACATGCTCCCACCTATTAACACACACATGATGCAATACAAAAACTTAGGGGCTTGGAGAGATGGCTCAGCAGTACTTGCTCTTTCAGAGGAACAAGTTTTTTTTCTGGGCACCCATATCAGGTAACTCACAATTGCCTGAAACTCTAGCTCTAAGGGGCACGACATGTTTCTCAGACTTTTCTGACCTCACACTCACACATGGTACCCATCCTCAAATAAAAATATATAATTGCCAGGAGGTGGTGCAGGCCTTTAATCCCAGCAGAGATAGGCAGATCTCCGAGTTCCTGGCCACTGTGGTCTACAGAGTGAGTTTCAGGACAGCCAGGGCTACACAGAGAAACCCTGTCTTGAAAAAGCAAGCAAACAAACTGTCAAACAAACAAACCAAGAAAACAAACAAACAAACCCCAAAACCCATAAAAATATTTTTTTCTTTTTAATAAAGGTCTCACTCTGTAGCATTGACTGGCGTAATACTTGCTCTGTAGAGGCAGCTGGCCTCAGCCTCCCGGAAATCCACCTGCATCCTCCTCTCACCTGCTTCAGGACTTCAAGACATGCACTGCCTTGCTTGGCTAAAATTACATCTTAAGAATTTTTTCTTTTTTTTAAAAAAAAAAGAAAATTGTAGGGCAGCTGAGATCCCTAAGGCTTTCAAGCTGGTGGGATGTTATGACATCCCTCTAGGGCCTTTGGGTTATCGCACCCCAGCATGTAATCTAACAGACTCTCCCTCAGGGTCCCGCCTCTGTGACTTACACAGGTGCAAGGCCACGCTGGATAAGTTCTCAGAACACCACACACTGTGTGCCTCATTTTATACTTTCCCCTTTCTTTCTTTTAATAAACATGATTAATTTATTCTATTTCATGAGCATTGTTGTTTTGTCTGCACACATGTCTACACATAGGATATTAGATCCTCTGGAATTAGAGTTACAGATAGGTGTGAGCTGCCATGTGAACCCAGGCTTGCTGTCTCTTGTTCTCTCTCTCTCTCTCTCTCTCTCTGGCTTTCTTTCTCTCTCCTTCTCTCTCTCCCTCTCACTCTTTTTCTATCTTCCTTCCTCCCCCTGCACGTCTCTCTTCTTTTGAGACACAGTCTCACTATGTAGCCCTGGCTGGCCGGCCTGAACTCACAGACATCTGCCTGCTTCTGCTCCCCGAATGTTGGGATTAAAGGCCTTCTCCAGCCTGGCATAGTGGTGCAGATGCAAAGACAGGTGGATCTCTGTGAGTTTGAGGACAGCCTGGTCTGCATAGTGAGTTCAAAGAGAGTCAAGGACTACATAGAGCCTGTCTCAAAAACAAACAAATAAAAACAAAACAAGACAAAAACAAACAAACAACAGGGCTGGAGAGATGTCTCAGAGGTTAAGAGCACTGACTACTCTTCTGGAGGTCCTAAGTTCAATTCCCATGATGGCTCACACCCATCTGTAATGAGATCTGGTGCCCCAGAACACTGTATACATAGTAAATAAATAAATCTTAAAAAACAAAACCAAACAACAAAAGGCATATGCCACCACACCTGGTACATTTTATTTATCCTTTTTTTAAAATAAGTTGAGCTAAGACTTCAAGGACATCAGTTCAGCCTCTCACTGCCCCTTCCCACCCTTTTCTCATCCATTGGATGAGTGGCAACTGGGTGGGTGGGCACATGGATACCTGTCAGAGACGAGGAGTCCTCTATAGATATTGTTCCCATCTTCCCTGGCTACCTCACTGCATATCCCCAGTTGCAAATGAGGGCTGGACCACAGCCCTGTTTGTCTCCTCGCTGCTGTGCTTCTGGCTGTCCTGGAGCCTAGCTACCCACATGCTATCTGCCAGCCATGAAGAGGCTTCTGGCACTGCAGCCATAGCTCAGCAAACGATAGTCACTGCTCTTTTTCCCTCATTTCCAGGGCCTGTCTGTGATACTGAGGGTGGCCCTCGGCCTGGCCTAGACTCTGCCCAACCCTATTGGGGTTCCTACTGTGTTTCAGGATGACAATTCCTTCCTCACCACTCTGGACCCCTGCCCAGTGTCTCTGAGGCCCTGAGAGGGCCTGACTGTAGAGCCAAGGTCCTTGATGCCAGGAACTAACATGCAGATGTGGGTTAAAGCCTCTAGTTACACATTCTCTCCTGTAACTTGGGAGACAGGATGCATATGCGTACAATGCCTGACCCAAGAGGTGGAGGCAGGGGATTCCAGAGCACCATTGAACACCCAGTCTGGGGCTTAGTCAGAAACCACCTGCACCACCTGCCCTGTACGTGCCCAACATGCAAGCCCCATGGGTAAGATGAATCTGAAATTAAAAATCCTGCAGCTGGGGTGCTCCTATAATCTCCAAACAAATTTTGAAAACCCCTGACCTAGTCCTGCCTAGCCTAGAGCTCCCTCCAAACTCCTCGTCCAGCCTCTTCTTCGTAACACAGCACTCCAACCGAATGACCAGTTTTTTCTTGCCCGGAGCCTTTGAAGACTTGAGGGGTGATTAACAGCCCCCCCCCGCCCTCCCCGGCTTTGAGAGATCCATGCTCTAAGGCCTCAGGGACCAGATAAGATTTGCAACCAATGTGGGTAAGTCCTGGGTAAGACTCTGAGCAGGGGGTCACAAGGGCCACTCTGTATCTGTGTCCAGGAGGGTTTGCAGGTGGTCACTCTTATCTCGGGGGAACCTGCCCCTCAGGGCTCGTGGCTGGATATTTTCTAATTCAGTTTTCAAAGTCCTATCAGACTTGGTGGCATCTGTTCAAATTCCTGATGTTTGTGGATGAATCCAGACTCCTAGGTTGTAGGTCAAGCTGGGACAACAACATGCTGGATGGCCATAGCTGAGCCAGTCCCCAATGGGACGGGTGAAAGCAGCCCCAGTCTTCTGAGGCCCTGGGTCACAGTAGCTCTGTCTTCCCTGACATCCTGCTCTGAGCCCCCACGGGACCTGCAAGCTTGGATCTGAAGAGGTGGTGCAGTGGAGGCTAGTTACCACCTCCATTTTACTTATAGCAGAGATTCTCAACATCTTTGAGGGCTGAAGGATCCTTTTACAGGGGCCATATATCATCAAATATTCTGTGCATCCGACGTCTCCATTATGGCTCATAACAGTAGCAAAATTAGTTACAAAGTAGCAGCAAAAGAATTTTACGGTTGGGGTCACCACAACATGAGGAACTGTATTAAAGGGTCACAGCATTAGGAAGGTTGAGAGCCACTGGCTTTACAGGGACAACTGGCAGCCTGCCAGTCACTGTTTCATGCCCCAGATCTTGATCACTGAGGTCACTTTCACAGTCCTCAGGGTTGAATTTAGATGTCTCATGCTGTCTTAAACACCACAGGTCTCCTAATACCCAGCAGTAAGCCTGATGACTCCACCTTCAAAAGAATGAAGACCTGACCTCTTCGGCAGCCCTCACCCCTCCATGCTGTCTCTCAAACACCTAGGAACTCATTGCATCTCTGCCTCCAAAGGGCCAGAACCCTAACAGCAAGGACTTTACTGCACGGCCACTAGGGGCTCCGCTCCATAGGTCTTGTGTTCAGTACTGATGGTGGTCCCCGAGACAATGTAAAGGTGTTATCCTCACCAACCCCAAATGCCCTTTTGGACATTTTGCCCATCTTACTGGCTCTGATCATTCCCACCCCCTGAATCTTTTCAAATAACCGGGGTATCTTATCTGTAGGACTGTGCCTCCATTGACGGGCACCCCCTCGCCCTCACAAATGCTGCTGCCCACCCGTAGGCAGGGTTCCTCTCTGCTCCCATGCCATGACCCTGGATGTACTCAGACTAGAGGCTGACTCTTAATTACCTGAATTGAATCCTAAGGAACCCTTCCCAAGACCAGCCCCAGGCTGTGAGAAGTTGGGGTTCAGGGTGATAAGTCACAGGACCACTCCCCACCTGCTGATGTGTAAGTAGACAGATGCTCTGGGCTCAGGGCCATTCTTGGGCAGTTCAGCCTCCCAAGACCAAGCACTAGGCTGGCCCAAACCAGTTAAAGTCTGCCCCTGCTCCAGTGCCAAATCCACTTCCTCCTCACACCTGCTACCCCGGGCTTCAGAGATGGGCATACTTGGGACCTTCTAGGGGGACAAGCTCCCAGGGGTGGCCAGAGAGACAGGGGACAGGGAGACCCCTATGTGGCCTTGATGTCCATCAAGGAGGGGGAGGGTAAAGTATGGGTGGCTCTTGCCTGAGGCAAGGTCAGGAGCAGCTGGGAGTTGGGGGTTGGGGAGCATATTCAAGTTGCTTGTTGTGGTGGAACACCTCACTGTGGGACACCTGGGTCCTGGGTCTCTATGGGGATGAGAGGTGACTGCAAATGGGCTAAATACCCAGGCCTCCACGCTCTCACAAACATGTGGGGGTCAATCACACTCACAGCTGTGTGAATCCTGAAGGGCCACCTGGCTATGGATCTGGCTAGTCATGTCCAGTGGGACAAAGATAGACCCTTCAGCTATAAGTCATTAAGAAAGAACTTCCCATGGACCTCCTACAAGTTCAGACAGCTCGAGGTAAGCTTTGCTTGTGAGGGTTCCTTCTGATGTCTTAGGTGACTTGAAGAAGTCCCCCACTTTGTCCCCAGGTCTGGGCACTTGATTGCCTCATTTGAATCTCAGATCTCCCACTCAATAAATGAGATGCTGAGGTTGGCCTCTTTCTATGTAATATAAACGTCATGGTTATAAAGGGTCTCAGAGCTCGGGATTAAAGAAGGTAGTGAAACGGAAGGTGTGCCAGAGGAGGCCATCTTGGGGGTACTGAGAAGGAAAAGGAAATGAGCAGTGTCTTCTGAGTCAGCGGCTGGGGTGCAGGAAATGCAGGTGAGGACCATGCGAGGGACTGGATGGGGCAGGCTGCGAAACTTGTGGATGGCAGTGACTGTACACTATCAGGGTTGCTCACCCCTGCAGCACTGGTGAGCTCAGAGAACCCACGGACCCACATCACAGGTGAAAATACCTGCTGAAGTAAGGGGATGTACCCCTCCCTGCCCCTGGCAGCAGGTCAGTGGCCTTGGGTGTACCCTGAAAATTGCCTTCCCCTGGGTTCCTGCATCCTGAAAAAGGCTCTCCTAGGCTGCCTCTTCTCCTCTGCATAGCCAGTCTGCTTTTGCTGACCCCTCTGATCTCTCATGCTTTCCCGTGGTCCATCCATGGACCCCAGAGTAGAGGCCACAGGGACAAACCCTTGCTGGGCCCGAGTCAACTTGTTATTGCAGCTCAGTTCCCTGCCCTCTGCAAAACCACACGGTCCTCAGCTTCTCTGCCTCCTAAACTTGCAAGGCCAGGCACATCCAGGACACTCTGGAGGGGCAGCAATTACTGTCCTCCACTGGCAGAGGTGCTCTGCTGAATGTCTGTTCCACAGTCCCTTGGATCAACAGTCGTCGTCCCCCCCGCCCAGGGGACCTTCATGCTGCTCAGACCTCCTAGGGAGAGACTGGTTTGGACTTCATATTGGCTCTGAGACTTGAGTTTATATTTTGCTCCCATCCATGGAAAGAAACAGCT
Source organism: Bramus lutescens (assembly GCA_001685075.1). Lineage (NCBI taxonomy): Eukaryota > Metazoa > Chordata > Mammalia > Rodentia > Cricetidae > Bramus > Bramus lutescens. The sequence continues at coordinate 355,334 of LOEQ01001568.1, forward strand.
ATGAATCTATACTCTGTTCTGACCCCAGTGGCCATTTCTGGTCCAGTCACTCTCACTTGGATGGTGTAGAGCTCTTCACCCTCATCTTCCTACTGTGTACCCATGCCCACTTCTCAGCTCCATGGCTTGACTCTCCCCTTTCTTTGGCCCCTGCAGCCACCTGGCCTCCTTACTTCCCTGGACCCCAGGGTCTGTACATTTTCTGCGTATTTGCCTCCCTCCTGCCCTGCATTGGGTCTCTACTTAAAATTAACCTGCTCAGAAATCCTGATGATCATCTATCCATCCCCTCCCCTTCATCCTGGTTTCTTTCTTTCCATATCTCACACAGTTTAATCTAACTTATTATTATTATTTTGGTTTTTTCAAGACAGGGTTTCTATGTGTAGCCCTGGCTGTCTTGGAACTCGCTCTGTGACCAGGCTGGCCTCAAACTCAAAGAAATCTGCCTGCCTTTGCCTCCTATGTGTTGGGATTAAAGGCATGGGCCACCACCACCTGACTTCAATCCAATTTTATAACATCTGTGGGAAATGTACTGTCTTTTTCTATCAAGCAGTTAAATAAGACGAAACTTCATTTAAAAACATATAAAAGAGCTGGATGAGGTGGTGCACGCCTTTAATCCCAGCACTTACTTAGGAGGCAGAGGCAGAAAAATAGATTCCAGTGGGGTTGAAGTTAGCCTGCTCTGTCAAGCAAATTCTGGTAAGTTCCAGGGCTCTGCATAGCTCTGCATAGTGAGACCCTGTTTTTTTTTTTAAATAAAAAAGAAGAAAGAAAAGATAAAGAAAAATGAAACGCCTGGCCGAAACTCAAATTCCTCCAGGGTCATCAGTTCTTGGAATCAAAATCTGTGCTCAAGGTCAGGAATTCTGCTCCAAACTGCACCTGCTTATCAGCTTGAAATCGGCAGATCTGGTCAAACACCAGACCAAGCTCTAAGCACTCAGAATGAAGCACAGGAGAACAAACCTAACTCGAACCCCATCAATAAGCTTGCCCCCTTTCGCAAAAGTAAAACTTTTTGCCTTGCGGGCCACTTTCTTTGCCTAGGTAGTTGTTTCTTAGGACCTTAGACCCATTTCTAACACATCCTAGAGACCTGGGCTGCCTTATTCCTGATTGTGCCCCAGTATGTGGAATCCTGGGGGGCACTTATTAGATGCTTGATTAGCAGTAGTGAGCTAGACAAGCGCAGGCTCCCATTAATGTTGAGAGGGCATTCAGGTCCATGTCAATGACCTCTGTCATGTGTCCCTGGGGACCTTCTTGCCAAGCCAGGTCTGTCTCCACTGCAAGGGACAGACAAGAGAGCCTGCCACAGACCATTCTAGAGCCATGCTGCAACGGGGCCCTGGTGTCAGCCCATACCTGCTACTCTGAGCTCAGCCATTGCCCAGATGCCTCTACTGTCACTGGGTCGGTCTGAGGAAATTTGGGGAGCCTTGGTTACAGGGCCTGGTTTGAGGAGGAAGTCAAATCCTAAGAATTTAGGACTGACATTGTTAATCCAAGATGAGAGAGCCTGATCCTTCAAATATCGCCTCCAAAGCACAGGTTTTAGACACTCAGAAGGCTCTGTCCAGGACAGAGCCTACAGGGAGCTGTGTCCATCTTGAGGCTCCTCTGAGAAGAAGCACATGTCCCCTACTGGATGAGGCGCCTACCCCAGCACCACAGCTGACTTCATGAGAGATTTTGGGGGACAGCAAGAGCAGGCTGACTCTTAGGATCTCATTCGGATGGGTGCAGGAGGTTTGGTGCAAGGATCCAGGGAACATGCTAAGCTCATGGTGAAGCTTTTCTCCCAAGGGGACCTCACCTGGGTCTGTCCCCACTGCAGGGGGCAGAGGAAAGCCTACCAAAGACCATTCTAGAATTATGTGTGTTTTTTCTTTTTCTTTTCTTTCTTCTTCTTTTTTTTTTTTTTTTTGAGGTCTTTCTAAGGGGACAAAGAGCTGAGTCCTCAGGGGGCAGGGGCAGGTGAAGAACTCCTGTGCAGAGATCTGGGGACTTGGTTGAAGCCTAACTTGGTGGATTTCCTTAAGTCTGCAAGCCACTGTCAGAACTAACTTTTGGAGTTAAGGAAAACAGGCACACAGGGCGTGCAGCACACTGGGGTATCTCTCCCCTCCTCCCTCTTCCTCAAAGGGACTCTGGCCAAGCCCCCCTCCCGAGAGAGAGCCACCTCTAGAAACAGCTTGAATGAGATTTTATGCAATAAGAATGAATGTCAGGAGTCCCAGTCTCCACATGAGTGTCAGAGGTACCTTCCCAACCCTTCCTCCTGTACAGGACAGACGTTTCCAAAGCGGCACTTTTGCGCTTTTGGCCGTAATGATGGCGCCCCCTGATGGCGACACCACCCAACGCTCCACCCACCCTGCAGGTTGATTCCCCAAATGTTTGACATTTAGGTGGGGAAACCAAGTCTTAGAGAGGTGCTGCTGCTGGCTCAATGGTCTGAGGGTGAGCAGCCTGCCAAGTGCCTTCCCGGCTCCCCACCCAGGCCCTCGCCAGGCCACTTACCCATACGTGGTGCTAAGGGTCCCGCCAAGCAGGGAGCCGAAAATGATTCCAACGCCGAAGCAGAGACCCAGCCGGCCAAGGGCCGCTGGCCGTTCTGCGGGCGCTGTCAGATCTGTGATGACCATCTGAGCAGCTGCGGGTAGGAGGGGGCTGAGCTGGACCCGACCCCTCACGGTGGAGAGCCCACCCAGGGGGTCCAGGCCACGACATCAAACTCCTCCAACTAGGCCAGGCCTCGCAGCCCCTCCACCCAGATTATATCCCCTCCCCCCTAGACCCTCCACAGCGCCTTCCACCCAGTCCACACATCTACAAACCTCTCTACTCTGTCTGGCCTGTCCTAGACCACGCACCATCTCTCCATCCCACTCACGCACCACCTGCCCCCTACCTGAAGCACGCCCTCATCTCTCCCCTCCACCTGCCCCCTACCTGAAGCACGCCCTCATCTCTCCCCTCTCCCCTCTTTCCGCCAGGTCTGCCCACCAGTCTCTACCTGTAAGCGTGTGCATGAGTGCTGAGGGTAGGCGCGAGGCGAAGAGCAGGAAGACACCAGGCAGGGCTGGGCTGCAGGAGGCTGCCAGGAGTAGATAGAGAGCCGAGGCTGCCACGAAGGAGAGGGAGAGAGCCGCCCGTGCCCCGTACTGGTCTGCGAACCTGGGGCAGCAGGGTGAGTCAGTACCCAGCAGGCAGGGCCCTTCCCTCACTCCCCACTTGGGGCTGCTGGGAGGCTGGTGAAGGACCACCCAGGGCACGTGTGGGTCTGTGGGCTTCCATCAAGGAAGTCGTTTGTAGGCCCACTAGCTGGAGTTTGGGGTGTCACTAATGTGGTACCAAGGATGCTTGGAAGCCAACCAGGCACTGGATCTCTCTTACACCCATTGAACAGGATGCCGGAGACCAGATTCTGAGGGATGGTTATGCGGTCTTGTGGGTTCTGCATCCCTTACACACCATACCTGCCAAACACAGGCCCACCCAGCAGCTGAAGCGTTCCAAAGATCGTCTGTAGGTAGCCAAAGTTGACAGAATCTAGGCCTAGTGTCCGAGACAGATACTGAAACACAAGAAGGGTCTGTAGTCAGGCCACTTCAGACAAGTAGGGGTGGGAGGGAGAAGAGGGCAGTGTCATGGGAGAGGAGGCCTTCCCTGGGGACCCTCTTCCTCCCTCTCCAGGTGGACCCTGTAGTAGTCCCTAGCCAACGACTTCTGGCCCACCCTCTCCGCAGGACATGCTTCAAGTGAACCACAGAGAGACGTCCATTCTCAATGTCTTGTCCTTGAAGTTTAATACCACTGTCCTGCCCAGCAAGTAACTCCAAACTTCTTAGCAACCTCTGAGATGTGGCCCAGCCCAGTCTGCTCTGTGAGTTCCTTAGGACTCAGGCCCTCTTGGGGGGCTGACTATCTGATAGGAGAAGAGAGGTGGCAGTATTCCTATAGAGGGCCCAAGCAGTCCTGGGACCCCAGGATCTTATCCTCCCCACCCAGTTGCACCCCACATGAGTCAGTGTCTCCCTCCAGATCTCTGCCCCCTCCTTCCTCTTTGCTGGCCCACCTGTCTCACTTGAGTCTCTAGCCCTATAGGCATCTGTCCCAAGGCTAACACTCCTTAAGCTCTTCTCTCTGGAGACCTTCCTGAGGGCCCCATTCTAACAATGTCAGTCTGTTAGGATTCTCCCTGGTGCCTTCTCCTCCAGTTCCCCTCACAGCCTTGGGTGCTGACCCAGGTGCTCCAGCTCTCTCCCACCTTGCCCGAAGCAGTTGCTTTTTCTCCTTCCTCCAGCAGTCTGCTCAGGGAAACCCTGGCAGGCCCCTCTCTGATTGGCAC
>LOEQ01001568.1:429046-439389 GCA_001685075.1 Bramus lutescens
CCCAGGTGGGCAGGCAGCCCCCAGCCCAGCCTGCAGAACGGGATGGGGCCCCACTCCCTCCCCTGCTTCCTGCTTCTACTCTGAGACAGGATTTTCTGAAGTCAGAACCCCTGAGGCTGGAGTCAGGCTGGAGGCTAGGCCTAGGGCTCCAGATGGGGGCCGGGTGGCTGGGCCTGGAATCTAGACTCCTGCTTCTCTTCTGGTGTCTGAAACTGTGGGGACAGAGTTGGGATGATCCTAACTACCTCTCCTGGCATCTGGGCCAGGCCCAGTATTCTGCTTGGAGTAGAGGCCTGGCTGGAGTGTGGGGATATGGGGGACCTTTCTTCCTCAGGGACAGGACAAGGCTTCCCATCTGGTTCCCTCTCATTCTTTGTGCCTCAGAACTCTTAGTTCTCCTTATTCCTCTCAACACAGGGTGCCCGGACTCCACTGGGACAGAAATTTCAGTATCTCACAGGTGGGCCCAGTCTTAACTCTATGGGTTGGGAAACTCTAATGGAGAGATAGGTAAGGATCCTGAGGTTGGGCTCCTATGGGGCTCGCAGGGGATGGGCAGATCTTCAAGGCTTAGAAGGTATCACACGAACAGAGGAACCTGGAATCCAGGATCCCTTTCTGACCCTCCAGTTACTGGGAACAAAAGGGCTGCCAGCTCTCCTGGCTTCCATCTCCCCTCACCCAGCAATGGTGTTTCCCTTCACATTAGCTACGANCCACACCATCATTCTCTCCTCGGTGCTCAGCTCTGTATCTGTGCTGACTCCTCATTGTGACACTGGGGACTCATCCTCTGCGACCTGCCATATGGACACAAGGCTCTGAGGTCGCCTACCAGGTGCCCTGTGCTGGTCTCCACAGAGCAGACCAGAGAGTGTGGGGCTAGCCCCTGGCTGCCTCTGGTCTCTGGCAGACTGTTCAGGAAAGGGGCGAGAGGAGCTGGACCAGCAGAAAGTTGCTGGGGCTTCAAGCCAGGCCCCAGTGCTCCAGCCCAACTGGACATGCTTGGCAGGTTTTATTCTTTGTGTTCCTAAGCTTGTCAGGATGGACCCTCACACTAGACACGTCCAGCCTGCTACCTGCTGCCAGACCACCCTGTACAGCTTCCCATGCCTCTGCCTCTGCTGATCCCCAGTCCAGGCTCAGGCTCTGGTGATTGTCTACCTCCTGCTTCTGTGACAGGAACTGCCAGGTACACTGAGGTGCTAAAGGTGTTGGATGTGAGGGGAGTGAATTTGCTCTTCAACAATGGCTACTCACTGGCTTTTTGTAACCTCAGTAGTCACCTAAGGAATCCTAGTGGGGTTAGTTGGGACCCTAGGCCCAGGATGGTAGATCAAGTCTCTCTCTGGCTCAGATTGCCATGGATCTGGGTGACCCATGTTGCCCTGGTCACCTCTGCTTAATCCTGCCCCAAACCCTGAGTGGCAGGCATCACTGGGAAAGCCCCCAGCTCTGCTGCCTTTTCTGAAGTTGGGCTCCTATATGAGCTATGGTGCCGGGACTCAGGCACTGCCTACTCAGCCAGTTCTCCTAGCTTCCAAGGGTCCTGGAAGAGGTGATTTCAAAAGATGTTTTATCTCCGGAGGTGGTGGTGGGCAGTGCTGCCACCTCCTTCCCTTTTCTGGTGACAGTTCTTCCCTAAGCAACCTGCCCCAAGCAGAGAAGCACTGGAGGGATCTGTACTGGGGACACGCTGGAAGGGGAGGGGGACCCAGGACCGTGTTGACACAAAGCAAAGAGCAAGGTTCTCTGGCTCGGCCCTCAACCCTGTAGGGCTCCAGGAGTGCAGTGTAGGTTATAGGTACTACCTCTCCCTGCACCCACAGACACTCTTATCCTCACTGTAGTCCAGGGTCCATATCACAGTCATGCCCCAGCCCCCAACTCTGGCCATGGCCTCCTGCCACCTTGGAGATTGACTGATCTATCCTGTAAACTCCAACCTTACTCCACACCCAAAGACAGGTCATTTACTCTGCTGTTAGGAGCCTTTTCCCTGATGATGGGCATTATGGAATGCTAACCAGGCCCTGGGTCCAGGCAAGACTAGGGACCCTGAAGAAAGACTCTCTGGAAAGCTGCTGTCTCTGTAGCTTTATACATAGTTAGCTTGGCCTGTAGTGGCTCTCTGTTCTTGGGAGGAGCCAGGTGGGTAGGATGAGGGTTGAGCATGCAGAGGACATGCAGAAAAGCACCTGGTAGATTTGGAGGTTTACCTTGTGCCCATGACCTGCAAAGCCAGAGCCCTGGCTGCCTTATCCCTAGAGAGCACTGCGACATCTCATGTGCCCCACTAAGTTCACATGTTCTACCCAGGCTACGACTGGAGTCAGATGTGGGGCGCTCTTTGGGGCCCAAGGCTGAGGGCAAATAGGTTGTGGGGGCTCCCAGAAAGGTCTATAGTTCTCAGAAGGTAAGCCAAAAGGGGGGGAAGCCTCCATCTAGGAAAGAGGTTCCGGTTGGCCCTGGGCCCATCTGACCTGGGCTGACCCCTCCAGCTGATGAGAGATTCAGGCCTATCCTGCAGTTCCCAGCCCACCCTTCCTGTGCTTGGGGCTGGGAGGAAGAAGTCACCTGGGCCACCAGGGCTGTGGTAAGGGGCTACATGCTGACAAGATGGGTGTGGTTCACAGTCCCCAAGAAGCCCTCAGTTCCTCTGGCTGTCAGGTTCTCCATTACTAGCCCAGATCTTGAAGCCTTGGAGACCATCCAAAGCAATATTCAGATCTGGGAAGCCTGCCTAGGGAGGAACCTGAGTCTCTCTGTCACTTCTAGTTCAAGGAGGGGACACCTGGAAGTGATCTCTCCTCTCTTGCTACTGCCCCATCCCACATGACCACAGTTCTACTCTTCCCAACCAGGGTCTAGCTGACCTCAAGGCTGCACACACTGTGCACTGCTCCAGCCTGGCTTGCCCTCCATCTCCTGCCACCCCAGGCCCTAGCATGTCCTCACCTTCTCCTTGCAGCCCCAGCTCCCCACTGGGCCCTCTCTTCTTCCTCACCAGGCCACCAGCAGAATTTTCTACTTTCTGGCACCTACATTCCCTTCCTGCGTTTTAGAGGCTTCTCGCCAATATTAATCAATCTGTCAGAAGGGCTTCCAACTCCAAACAGCCCAGAGAGGGGGTTATGTCCCCAGGTCCGAATTCTTGTTTCTGCTGGTTCTGGAGGGGAGTCTTTAAATTTCTTGGCTGTTTCTTAGTTTTCCTGTCTTATTTCTAGAATCTCTGTTTTTCTTTTTTTCAGTCTTAGGCATTATCTAGTGACTAGCATGGAAGATGAGCCATCGAGATTTTGTCCTACAACTTCTTCCTCAGCATTCCTTCTGTGTAGTTACACCACAGTTCTAGGCTAGATAAGTATTTACCGTTTTTTAAAGCAACATGTAACTTTAAAAGATCTGTATATACTGTATACACAAGGTCTTCTGGGAAAACAGCTTTCTGTTTTCTCTGTAGTTCAGGGTTGCCTTTGGGTTAGGCTTAGTTTTTCTTTTTCTTTTGTTCTTTCTTTTTTACAAAAACATTTCTCTCTGTGTGTGTGTGCATATATATATGTATATATATATGTATATATACATAGGTCAGAGGATGACCTGTGGGTTGGTTCTCTCCTTCCATCATGTAGATATAGAGATCAAATTTAGATCAAGCTTGGTGGCATGTGCCTTCATCTGCTAAGCCATCTTGCTTATCCTTTGCTTAGTTAAAAAATCTTTTAAAAGACTTTATTTTTATTTATGTATATGTGTCTTTGAACATATGTCGTGTATGTTCCAGTGCCTGTGGTGGTCAGAAGAGGGTGTTAGGTCCCCTGGAGCTGGGTTACAGGTGGTTGTGAACTGCCTGATGTGGGTGCTGAGACTTGAACTCAGGTCCTCTGCAAGAACAGGAAGTGCACTTAACTTTGGGCCATCTTTCCAGTCCCAGAGAATTAATATTTTTAAATCAACTATTTTTTTATTGCTTGGGATCAAACTCAGGGCTTTGCACATATGAGGTGAGCACTCTACTGCTGTGCTCTATCCCTAGCCCTTCTAATACGTCTGTCATGAATCCATCCTTTAACTTTCTGCAAGAATTGCAAAATTTCTATTGATCTTATTGGGAATACTGGTAATGAGTCTCTCTCTGTCTCTCTGTCTCTCTCTCTGTCTCTCTCTCTCTGTGTGTCTCTCTCTCTCCTCTTCTCTCCTCTCCTAACTCTCCTCTTTCTGCTGGCATCCTAGCAGGGCTATTTTCTCTCTAGTTTCTAGGTATTATCTTCCCCTTGGTCCCCAGCTTCTGTGTTCTTGCCCTGTTTTTCCTCCCATTTTGCAGGAGTATATCCCCAGGCAATTTTCTGAGAAAAGGTATGTGGTAAGTGAAAATGTTTGAGTGTGCGTTTTTGGCAAATCTCTTTATTTTTCTGCTATACTTAGGCCTCTAGCTTGGAAATGACTCCACCTCTCTTCTTCCAGAAATGCAAAGATACTGTACTAGCACATGCTCACTTCCTGATGCTTCTCTATTTTCCGTGTGTGACCTATATTTTTTTCTCTCAGGAGATGCAGGATGTCTGTTTTATCGCTGTTCTGAAGCCATAGTGGAACCAAACAGGGCATTCTAAGGAGTTGACTTTTCAGCCCTGAAGGGTTCAGTTCAATCCACAGCTGTTCCTAGTGTCCTGACAGGATAAGCTTCTCCAGAGTGTAACCTCTCATCCTTGCTTGGGTGGGGGTCAATAAGTACCCGGGTTCATGGGATACCGAGGGAGTGCTTGACACTCAGGCTGAACTTTAGTAGACTCCTCTTTGTGGTCCTGCCTTCAGGATGGTATAAGATTCTTCCAGGATCCTGGCTGAGAGCTACCTCATCTTTGGTGGTGGCTCTGTCTGGAAGGTCAGACTCTAGCTCTCATTTCTATAGTCATCTCTGCTGATGGATTTGTATCTAATCTTCCAAACGTTGGGGTGTCTCTTTCCCTCTTCCCTTATCTTTTTCTGTCTACTCTTCTAAATCTTTGCTTGCTTACTTATACCACCAATTACCCCCTTTGGTGCTTCTACTGCCATTTTTTTTGTGGGCTTTAGAGGAAGTAGAGATGAATATTAGTTGAGTCATAAGGTCTTCTGTGACCTCAGCTTTCTGTCTTCCCTGGGGTTAAGGGTCACCTTTTCATCCTCAGACTCCCAAGATGCACATTTTCTGGGTCTCTTTCCTCCACTACTTCCTTTTCCACCCAGGTTTTCTGAGTCTTGCCCTTATACCTCCACTGGTGGGTGCCTCTTGGCTGTTGGCCTCACTGGCCAAACTTTATTGCCTCTATACATTTAATGCCAGCCCGGACCCTCAAGGCTGGCTGAGCCACAAAGTTGCTGGTGTCTGATCTCACTACTTAGGAATCTGAGAGGCTCTTAACTTTGACCTATCCTAAGCTGAGCTCTGTAGATAGCTTGTCAGCCTTGTCTTCATCCTGGGGACCAGCCCTGCTATGTGCCTGGCTCTAAGGACTCAGGCTGAGCCCCCAAGGGTCTGAGTCCTCCCTGCTCTCTTTCCAACACTCACTTCCTATCAGAGTTTTTTCCCCCTGAACCACATGGGTTTGCCCTCAGACAAAGACAGAACTACTTCCTCCTTTAGCCAAAGAACCTTGAATTAACCATTTACTCACCAGGGGTCCTTGCAGTGGCAAACAGGTCATTGGACAGAGGAAGGCAGATACCTCTCCAATGGGAGGGAGGGTGAGGGAAGGGAGGGTGAGGGGAAAGAGGGTGAGGGGAGGGAGGTTGCTCTTCAAATATTTTCCTCCTTCTCACTGCTGGAATGTAGAAGTGATGGCGACTGTGGAAGCTATGGGGTGTCACATTGTGGACAGAGAAGCAGACAGAGAACAGAGACAGTTCCTGGTCTGGCTGCTACGCTAGACCCATGGGAGCTCTTGACTGAGCTGAGACACCAATTGTCATTATCCAAGCAACAGCTTAACCAACTTGCAGTACCCCCCTCATGGCATGCCTGATGCTTTGCCTGCTCCTTGTCACCTACGCAGTTCTACAGTCTACACCTAGCTTGACATACTCGCATATAGTCACCTCTGAGTTGTGTATAAGGTCTTGTAACTGGCTGAGTAACCTCAAAGCCCAGACTTCTTAGGGTGCAGCTTCTGTGCCACCCACAGCTGGCACCCACCCTCCCTCTTTCTTCTTGGCCTTGAGGCTTGCTGCAAGAACCTTGTGCCCTACCTCAGTGGGTCTCGCTGTGACCATGTGGTGCCAGTGGGCTGGGAACACCAGTAGGAAGGGGTTGTGGGTTCTCTTAGAGCCAGCAGAGATCTAGCTGAATAGGGTAGGCTGAAGACCCTTGGGGTGCCTGCTGCCTCATACCTGGTCCTTTTTGAGCCCTACTGCGTCCCAGCTAAGCAGGGCATTTCCTCTGCCGGCTGTAGGCCTGCAGGTGAGCCCTAGGGAAGTAGGGGCAGGGGAGGGAAAAAGGGCTGGGATGCTGGCCGGGCGCACCGACAGCCCGCCCAACTTTCCACAACTGTCTGCACAGAGCTGCACGGTGGTTTCCACAGGCTCTGCCAAGTGGCNTGCCTGGGGTTCTGACCCCCGACAGGGCCTGCTCTCTGCCAGGCAGCCCTGAGAAGCTAGGGCAGACAGGGCCCAAAGAGTTAAGCCCCCCTCCACCCCATCTCATTCCTACAGTTTTCTGTCCAAGACACAGCTGACGTGAGAAACAATAGCATTCCCTTGGAGAGGTTCGGCTGTGGGCTGAGGCCCCCCTCCCCAATAATTACTCAAGACATTGGCACGAGCCAGGCCTGGTTAGGTAACAGGCTGCTCGCTCGCTCGGAGACTTCTAGCTCACAGTCAGTTACACATAATCTCTGCAGACAACAAAATCGTTTCCAGGATGGTGGAGAGGGTGAGGCCTTGTGGAGAGGGTATGGGGGCAGAAGGGGCAGAGACCAGGGTAAGGTGGGGGTAGGGTCTTATTGTAGGGACTCCTAGGAGTCTCAGGGATGCAGCTAGGAAACTCTGGGTGTTGGTGAAGCAACTATGGTAAGGGAGGGAATTGCCCTGCCCCCTTCTCTCTACAACTTTCCCCACCCTTGTCCCAGTCCTTGGAAATGGGAGGCCACCCTGGTCTGGTCTGTTATTGAGCAGAGCCCCAGAGGCACTCATTCATACTAGAGTTTGAATGACTGCTTTGGGTGCCTCCTCCTCCTCTCCTGACAGCCTCGCAGAGGACAATTTATGGCCTGTTTACTGTCCGTGGCTCACTGTATGCGACTTCCTCAAGGGCAGGGCCATATACTGCACCCCCTGCCTCTCCCCACTCCCCATGTTCACAGAGCACATAGCAGACATTCAGAAAATATCTGCCAAGAACAACGGACGGCATCTAACCCGAAGAAACAAGCATCCATGGGGTGGAGTCAGGCGCATGGGAAGGGTGCCAGGCAGGGAGGATGGCGGAGGCCGTGGGTGCTCTGCCACCCTTCAGGGCCTGCCCTCCTGGCACTGGGACTCTTCCACAGGAAACCCGCCCATTTTCCTGGAAGGATGCTGAGCAGAGTAGGCCAGAACCAGGGTTTGGGTCTGGAAGGGCCTCCCTCAGCCTCCCCCTAGCAACTGGGCAGCTGAGTCAGGCCACGGAGAACTGGGACAGTAGTATAAGGGAAGACTCCAGTCTGTGTCCAATCTACACCCAGCACAACCCCAACTTGGGGAGGGAGCCTACCTCCTTCCCTTGGTATATCTTAGGACTTTTATCCCTCCATCATGTGTCTCAGTGCAAGGCCAGCTATAGGCACGTGAACAGAGTACACCAATGCCTTCCTTACAGAGCTGACCTGCTGACCTCAGGCTACCTGTCCAGTCCTTCAGGCCTTGTCTATCTATTCTCTACTTCACTCAGTTCAGAAGGTCTGGAGGACAAACAGCATGGCTCTTGTCATGTTCTATGTAGGCAGAATGAATGTGGCATCAAGAGAGAACCTAGCAGGCTCTCAGCTCTTGCTTTCCCGTCCCTTTCTTGAAGCCTTCCTGGGACTTATGGGATGCAAGAGCTCCTGGATTCCTTTTGCCTACCTTTTGGCCTCCTGCTCCAGCTTAGGTCTCTCACTGCCCATGTTCTGTGTTCTCTGTGGTCTCTTGTAAGGGGACCTTGAACATATCCTTTTTTGGGTGGGGGGGTCTCCTTCATGCCAACAGTCTCCTAGCATTTAGAGAAGTTTTGCTTCTCTGAACCTCATAGCCTAAATTCTCAGTTCATGGTTTGGAGTAGACACATAACCATGCAGCCACCTCCTTCACTCTGCTCCATCCAGAAATGGCCTAAAACCAAATCCCAGTCATGTGGTCGAGGAGAGCATAGATTCCTTTTCAACATCTGTCCTCACCTCCCTTCCTCATGAGACCCTCTTACCTGCTCCCACTGACCTCCTTCCTATTTCTTAGTTTTCCTGTTATCTTTCTTTTTTCTCGAGAGAGGGTTTCTCTTTGTAACAACCCTAGCTGTCCTGGAACTCACTTTATAGATCAGGCTGGCTTCAAATTCACAGAGCTCCACCTGCCTCTGCCTCCCAAGTGCTGGGATTAAAGTCGTGTGCCACGAATGCCTGGTTCTGTCATATTTCTTAAATTTCCGTTCCTTGTTTTTGCAGTCTTAGGCATTCTCTAGTGACTAACATGGAAGATGAGCCATCAAGACTTTTGTCTTATAACTTCTTCCCCAGTATTCCTTCTGTGTAGTTACACCACAGTTTAGGCTAGATAAATATTTACCACTTGCATTTTAAAGAAACATGTAGCTTTAAATGATCACAATGTAAACACTGTTCACAGGGTCTTCTTTGATAACAGCTTTCTGCTCGCTCTGTAGTTAAGGGCTGCCTTTGGGTTAGGCTTAGCTTCCTTCAAACTTGTTTATCTTTAAAAGATTTTATTATTCTTTTAAATTATGTGTCCATGTATCACTGTGTGGGTGTGCACATGTGAGCGCAGGTGCCTGCAGAGGCTAAAGACATTAAATTCCCCTTGAGTTAAGGTTATAGCTTCAGCTAGAACTGTCATCTGGCAGGCGCTGGGAATTGAACTCTGGTCTTACGTTTGAGTAGTACATGCTCTTAGCAATGGAGCCATCTCATCAAGTCCTTATTTATTTTTCTGTGCGTGTACATATGTGTGGAGGTCAGAGACTAACTTGTGTAAGTCAGTTCTCTTCTGCCATCTAGGTTCTAAGGATCAGACTCAGGTTTTCAGATTTGGTGGTAAGTGCCTTTACCCGATAAGCCATCGTGCCAGTGGGGAATGAATTTTACTGGGAGATAATTTTATGCACATGTAAAGGAACCTGTTTGTGTGAAGGAGTACATTTGTGTGGGTCTGCATTCTGAGTCTCTATGTGAATAATTGCATATGCAGGTATTGTTCTGTGTGCTAGGTGTGTACATGTGTGAAAATACATATACCATCCAAAGGATGCTTGCTGTACATGTCTTTCAATGATAGGCAGCTCTCTGGCGTTCTCTTGGGCAGCCCCCTCTGCTTCAGGTATGGGTTGTGGCCTTGCCTGACCTTGCTCTCCAGAGAATTTACATTGGATAGAGAACATTCCCACAAACTTCTAAGGAAAGGTATGGAAAGCCAATCCTACACATTTCCAAGTGTCTCCTTGGCCTTCACAGATACTTTGGCTAGGTATAGAATGTTCTCTTCAGAAGCTTGTAAGCATCTTCTCTTGAGAGCCCATGGCTTGGCAGTTCACTTGCCATCTCTGAGATGATTCCAGAATAGCCTGGCACATGAGCTTCTCTTCCTGACTGGGGCTTTTTGGATGACCATTCTATTTCCTTATTTTTCATATATGTGTATTGCCCAAGTCTATGTATGTATACTGTGTGCTCTAGAAAGGGGTCAATGAATCCTCCAGAGGCATCTGTGATCTCTGCGTGGGTGCTGTGAACTGAACCTGGGTCATCTGCAAGAGCAACAAGTGTGCTTAACTACTGATCTGTCTCTCTAGGCCCTCTCCCATGCTTCCCCTGGAACTTCTAGCTGTCAAGTATTGGATCTTTTTAGACTGAGTTTGTGCATGTGCGTGTGCGTGTGCGTGCGTGCGTGTGTGTGTGTGTGTGTGTAGTCCAGAGGTCAAACTCAGGTATTATCCCTTAGGTGCCACTCAGCCTTTTTTGGCGGCAGGATCTCTCACTGGATCTGAAGTTTATTGATTAGTATAGCTTAGATGGTCTTTGAGCCCAAAGGGTCCTTTGTCTCTACCTCACCAGTTCTGGGATTATAAATATATGATGTAGGAGGGTCATCTGTCTATGTGTTACTTTCATTGGTTAATA
>LOEQ01001568.1:439721-456388 GCA_001685075.1 Bramus lutescens
AGGCAATGCTCTTAACCACTGAGCCATCTCTCCAGCCCCCTGGCTTTTTTTTTTAACATGGGTTTTTGGAATTGGACTTAAGTCCTTATGCTCATGTGGCAAAAGTCTCACTGGCTGACCCATCTTCTGAGTCTTCCTTGCTTATGGGTCTTCTTTGATTATAGCCTTTTGTTTCCTCTGGAGTTAAAAGTTACCTTTGGGTTTTGCTTAATTTTTCTTTTCTTTTAAAAACATATTTATTTTTGAGTGTTTATGCTTCTTGGCTAATTAATTATCTTAATCTCTCAGTTTTTATCCTATTTCTGGGAGATTTACTTCAACATATTTCTGAGTATTTGAAATCAGTAGTCAATGGTACATTTCCAAAAGCTCCTTTGGAGTTTCTATGCCTTTTTCCTTTTTTTTTTTTTGTAACATCTGTTCTAGTTTAATGATTGCATGGCCTTAAATTTCAGAAGGATCTAATGCACGCACTCCTAATCTATATTTCCCTGCCTTCTGGCCTCCCTGTTCTGAGGTTAGCCCTTCCTAGTATGCTGCCTTCCCTAATTCCACTCAGTCTTCTGCTTCCTCTCAGGTCAAGCTAGGCCCCTTCCTTCCTGAGCCGGGCCCTTACATATGCTGCACACCCTGCCTGGAGGGTTTGTTTCATCTGTGCACTTGGCTTAGCCCCTTGCTTACTTGGAGATTCCTTAGCCTCCTCTGCTATCGTCCTGGATGGTTTCACAACCCATCTGACACCCTGTAGCTCTCTTTATAGCATTCACTACAGTTAAGGAAATGTGATTCCTGCCATGGTGACTGGTGCCCATGTGTTGTCTTGTCCTCTGCTGTGTCTGGGCTCCTGTCATTGTCCTGCTCCTCTGTTTTCTTAGCATGTCACTACAGCCTTAGGGCATATATCTGATAACCCTGTCCAAGAAGTCTGAAGTTTGACATTTGCAGGGCTGGCTGCTTCCTGAGAGTTCTGGGGCAAGTGTATTCAGGCCTTTCCAGCATCCAGAATGGCCTGCCTCTTTCACTCATGGCTCTTTCTCTATTTTCTCCCTCTCTGGCCTCTGCTCTGGCACCCGTTTCTTTCATGGCTTGCACCCATTGCCCTCTCTTGTAGTGACCTTTGTGATGACAGCTCTGGGCATCTAGGCTTCAGTCGTCCTTCCATCTTCTTTTTGCCTGTGCTCGTGCCCTACACAGGGCCTCTGCACCTATGACACAGCTGAGGAATGAGGAGGGAGGATTTGCATACAGAGCCTACCTTATAGGCACCATGGTGCTGAAGGAAAGAGCTCAGGCAGAAGTCAGGTGAGGAGGGATCGCAATGTGTCTGTGCCACCCAGAGGGTCAAGGGCCTCACCCAGCAGGAGGACTCAGATAGACAGGGTGTGCAGGAAAGGGCCTTAGACTTGTTCTGACATCTTTGGAGAGATGCAGAGGTCAGGCATATATAGGAGCCTAGACCCTAAAAAGCCCCTGTCCCTATGATGGCCGAGAGAGTACCAGAGATATGCAGGTGCAGAATGGCTATAAACACATTGAGGAGTGATAGACAGAGAGCAAAGCCCCAGGCAAGGATGAGAAGTTCAAGGGGGTAGGAAGACCAAGTGTGCAGATTTCTTGAGGGACGAGGTAGGGGAAGTTCGGGGAAGCTTCCAGAAGCAGAACAGGGAAAGGACATGGTATCTGGGTCTTGAATGGGAAGACAAAAATCAAAGAAAGCAATAAATCAAGGAATCCACCATACTCCTGAGAACTTTCACACCTATACCCAAGAAACACTACAGGGGGAAGACAAACAAGTAAATAAGCACAGAAAGGAAGTCTGTGACTCATGACAAGCTGAACTCCTGACAGAGGCCACTGCCTCCTGTGTACATGAGAAGGTCATGGAGTCAGTCCTGGGCCTCCAAGGAAAATTCCATAAACTTCAAAAAAAATCCTGCACATTGTTATAAAATTGGAAAGTAGCTATCAACAGACACACCAGAGGTCCAAAAGTAACCCCCTAAATAATTCTATGCTTAAAAAGGAAATGTAACAGGAGACACATCGGTTTGAGGATTGGCCATGATGACAACGTGACATAGCTGACTGAGTGTGCGATGCGGCCAAAGGGACATTCAGAGGGATGCTCGAAGCCACGTTAGAGAACCAGAGGGATCGAAAGAGCACATTCTGAGGTTTTTTTACCCAGGAATCTAAAAAAGAACGGACACAAAAATAAATACAAAGAAAGGACAGGGAAGTAATTGATCAAGATGCAGGAGAATATTAGCAAAACGGAGAAAAATTTTGAAGAGTCAAACTTTAAGCAAGCAAGATAACAATGTGTTAGAAACTCAAAGGGGGTAACAACTAGAGACACCGAGGGAAGTGTCTAGCTGCAGCTGGTTATGGAACACTGTTTTTGAGACAAGGTCTTGTTCGGCAGCCCAGCTAGATCTAAGTTCCTGATCCCCCTGCCTCAGCTTTCTCAGTGCTAGGATCGTAGGGATGTACCACTAAACCTAGTGCTAATCGAAATTTTATATCAGTAAAATGGAAAACTTAAAATGATACATTTCAGGATAAAACATTGGTAAACATGGTTTGTGAAGTAGAAAATCCTAATACACACGAAGCTGCTGAAAAATCAGAGTACCCACCAGCTACTCACCCAGAATGTTCTTGGACCAGACTTTTACGGTATTTTTTTTTTGAAAGCAGATTATATCTATAAAATGTGCTTTAGGGCCCAGGCTAAGATAGAAAACATCAAAATGAGAGGCAAGAGCTGGGCACAAAAATACAAGAAAGTTCTAGATCCAAATGATGTCTGAATATAAACCCTTAAAGGCATGGGCAGCTGGACCTTACTTGACAGCCTGTGGTCAAATGCCACCAAAGGGTGTTTCTGACATGTGGGGGTGGTCGAGTATGCTTCTGTTACCTGGTATCACTGCAGCTGTCTTGGACTGAGTAGGAACACACTACGAAGGCCCCACAATGATAGGACCTTCCAATGACGCATTCCGTAGGACAAATTCCTATCAGTAAGTGATGTGCAACAGACATTGTCAAGACCAGGTAGGATTCCTCTTGGGAACGCATGAAAGGTTCTAGGTCAGGAGAGCTCCAGGCTCCTGTTTCTAGTGTGATTCATAGAGACCTCTACTCCCATTTGGAGACAACAGCACGCTTAGGGATGGGACCGTGAGGCTTGTACTTCCTGTACTCTGGGTGTCTTCCCTGTCTATAGTCCAGCATGTGGCCAGCCACATGGCTGGTGGGTGCTGCTTATCACCTTGAGATAACCTTCCCCGTCCCCCTACTCCACCCTTGATCAGCCAGTCCTCTTCAACAACACCAGCTATTCAGCTCAGCACTGTTGTGGGGAAGCCTAGCACATGAAGGCACTTGAGCAATGTTGGATGGACAGAGGTCAAAGGCTGGATAAAGTGCCAGGTAAAGACACTCCAGACCCTGTAGGGCCAAACTTCCCTGGCCAATGTCCAGTTGGTCTTTGAAAGGGACAGAAAGGTCTGGCCCTTTCAATTCAATGCAATCCAGCTTGAGCAGAGTATGACTGGTGTGGGTTTCCTCTAGTACCGATAACTGCTGTGGAGCAGGCTGGATCCCTCATGTTACCTTCTTCCAAAGTGGCAAGTGGCATACCCATCTGATATCATTCTGCAGGCCTGGGGCAGTAGAGTAGCTGCCTAGCTAAGCAGTGCCCCCCATTCCCTGCAGTTGTGGGAGACACCTGTTGGGAAGGATGGAGGGCTTTATTGGCAGCTGACAGTAGGCCTGGCTAGCTCTGAGGGGTGATCATCCAGCTGTGCCTGGGTACAGGAGCTCTGGGCAGCTGGTGCTAAGGACCTGACAGGTGGGAGGGTTTGGGGCTTAGCAGCTGAACTGCTTAAGGGACAACTGGAGGTGGAGTGGACTGCATTCCAAAGGGAGCAGCGTCTGAGCTGTGTGCACATGTGTAGAGTGGATACATAACATTTGTGAAGAAGGGACAAAGGGGGCACTCTCTCAGCCCCTTGCTGGGGTAGCCAAGCCAAGTGGCCCAGGCACGTGGTGACATATGTCAAAATATCCTGCTTCTGTTCTTTAGTCTGAAAGGCCTCTTTCTTTGTCTTTTCTGAGAGTTGCTGGGCACTCTCTGCACTGGGTAAACTGGGAAGGCACCACAAAGTACAGCCTGACTCTGAGCATGTGCTTTGGTTGGTGTGGCCCCAGGACCCTGATGGTTCCAGGCCCCAGGGCACTGTTCTGGCTTCCACATGCTTTACTATCTGACCTGAAGAACAGATAGGACTGAGGGTGGTGAGGGAGGCAAGCATTTCAGTGCACGCTAACTCAGAAATACTGGAGCTCAGTGGTATGAATGTGTGGGCCGGTGGGTGTTGTTTTAGACAGCCTTGCTACTTCTTGCAGGGAAGGTGGGTTTTAGATATCAGTGCAAACTCTGAAAGAAAGCTCTGGGGGATGGGAGGTGTTTAGAAACTGCTTAGGTTCTTTGGGGTCCTTTTTCAAGGTCTTTCAAATGTAAATGGACACCATTTCTACAAAGCTAGTGAGTGCCCAATGAGAAGGGAGAGTTTTAGGGAGGAGTGTGTGTGCCTACAGATTTGTGTGCAGTGTGTGGAGACCAAAGGTCAAATTCGAGTGTCTCTCCTCAGGCACCACCCACCTTGTTTGTTGAAACCAGGTCTCTCACGGCCTGGCTCTCCAGCAAGCTCCAGGAGCTGCTTGCTTTTGCCTCCCAATGCCTAGATTATAGACTCGTACCAACCCCCATTCCCGGCTTTTTGTTTTGTTTTGTTTTTAAATTCTGGGGTTTGAACTCAGATCTTTATGATTGTGGGAAGCATCACTTCGGTGCCATCTCCTGAACAAGGTTTGTGAAACATGTTAGGCTCCGAGTCCAGCACCCCTGCTTGGGATGCCACTTGTATCTTTAGGATTGGGTGTTTCTTTAAGTCTAGTGGTTGGCCCCTGCCAGGGAGGAAGGCCTGAACCCCAGGAGGAGCCCAGCAAGGGAAGGGGCCCTAGTTGGGTCTATAACCACAGTTACCTTGGCTCAGGGTCGCTCCAAGCCTTTGTGGAGTGGGGACGGCTCTGTTAGTACTCAAGATACCACGAGCCTCAGCCATCCGCAGAGACTTCCTGGCTGAGGACCATGTCAGAGTCTTCCAAAGGCAGCATCCCAGGTGCCAGTCACCAAGACTAGGGCCTGCTCTTTCATGATGTCAACACAGATGCAGAGGCATGGCCCAGTCTTCCTGCCCACCATCACTGGGGTCAGCGTCTTCCTGGGTACCTGGGGACAACTATGTCTGTGTAAAGCTTTGGGAGCTGGGCACTATTACAGCCCTCATCCTGGGGTGTGACAGAGCTTTAAGGTAGTGTTCAGAATCTGGCTAAAACCACGGAAAGACCCGTCATGGTTCCATCCAACGTGGTTAAAAAACATCTGACTTTGACCACAAAAATGCTGGCACCCGGGCCACTGCTGAGACTGTTCATCTCAGAAGCAAACGTGCGGTGCCGAGAGCTCCTGCCTTAACCCGTGGAAGGGCATGTGCAGGAGCCCATGTGGGACAAGAGCCACGGGCCTCGGCTATGGGTTAGGCCAGACTGGGACGAGCAAAGGGCTGATTCTAGAGTATTCTGGGTGCTATTAGGCATGGTTGCCCTAAGGCTGCTGCCAGCCTTAGATGTCAGTGTCTTCTGGGGATAGGAATCAAGGTATAAGAAGGGACTTCCAAGGCAGGAAGTTGTCACTTTCCAGGGTCGATCTATGGTAGGCAGACATATATCTGTTTGTTCTTGGAAATAACCAAACACTACCAGGCTGAGGTGTTGAGGACAACACATAGGCTTCAGTAAAGCACTGACCTCCCCAGGTGACCTTTGGGTTTCGGGGGATGTGAGCAGTAACCATGTGATGTCAGACAGAGATGCAGGGGCCCTAAAAGGGAAGTCTTATGAGCAGGTAACTTCTGGGGTCACAAGCAGGAGGGAGTGTCAGTGGAGAGCAGGACCTCAGGGAGAGTCAAGGCAAGGTGACAGGAATGAGAAGGAAATATGCTGGAATGTTCCAGAAATAGATAACAGACTACTTGTCTTGCTTCTTGGGCCATCAGAGTCACTCCTCAAGCCAAGGACTTGACTGCATAGTGTCCCTATTCTCTACTGCCAGAATTCTGCCATGGTGGGGCCTCCTGTCCACAGGCAGTCTGTGGTCAGTTTTAACCATTATGAGGATTCACAATGGGGCTACCCCTCAGGGGCAGATACACGGAAGTCTGGATGTTTGGGTGAATACAATCTTCATTTGTTCAGAAATGCTGAAGATGCTCTCCAGACATGAAGAGGAGGTCCTGTCTCCTCACACTGTCTCCAACACTTAGTGTTCCTCCACTTTTTAAACTCTGCCTTTGAGATCTCCCTTCCCACCTGAGTCTCCAGACTGCCTACTCTGTTCCCACTAGGAATCTTTGGCATAAGGGCTTCCTCCTGGGAGCTTTCTATGCTGTGGTTTTGAACCCTATAACCCCAATGCAGGCTAACAAAGGGCTACCGATTCCTGTTCTTATCCCTTTCCTTGGTAGCTCAACTTTCAGCAAATCCCATCACCAGCTGTTCATGTCTACCTCATGGTCCTATTGCCCAGGACTGTGTACATGTTAGAGCTCCCTAGTGCCCAGAACATGCCTACCAGGGAATGCATCTAGTTCACTTGCTCCCCAGGTTGCTTGCTCCCTTTACCCTAACAGGTATATGGGATTCAGAGGCACAGGCAACTGCTGGAGATAGCCTGGGATCCTTGTACAGCTTGCCTGTGGTGGGATAGGGGCTTAAAGCCACGGATTTAGGGTGTGTGAAGGGAGGGGCAGCATAGTTCCATCCAGTACTTCTTGGGTATGACCAGTACAGGGACATTTGGGCTTTCTGTTTGCTAGCTGATAACTGGGCCACCATGGTGCCTCCTGTGACTCCAACATAGAGTCCCGTGCATCCATCATTTGGGTGTTGGTAACCTTGTTCATATCACTAGAGGCTCTGGTAGGGATCCAGGGTGGAAGCTTGAGGTAGAATGTGGGGTATGATCTACAGGGGGAAAATGACTTCTGGAGAGGGGTTGCTGAATTCAGAACTACCTGTAGGATCTCAGGCTTCCTTACCCAAATCCAGAGGCAGCTGCTCCCTGAACCTAGGGGTCTAGCTGTTTCAGGAGGTGCCCTAGGGAGCATGCTCACTGGATTCCCACCCCCTGAGTATCCTTGTGACCAGGGCCCTGGAGGCATCTGGCCATCCAGGTTCAAGGTGTGGCCTGGTCATAGCAGGCTTTGGTCCTTCACTAATCTTAGTATGGTTTGAGTCTGAAATGTCCTCCAAAGGCTCATGTATTGAAGATGTGGGGCTTGGGGAAAGTGATGACTTCATGGACTGATAAACCCACAAATAGATCCTAAATCTGAGTAGACTGTGGGGAGGTACTGGGCACCGATGAGGTGGGACCTAGCTGAAAAGAGTGGGCCCGTAGAGGCTATATCTTGTCCCTAGCCCCTTCTGTTCCATGCTGTCACAAGTGGAACAACTTTGTCGCTAACAGAGGCTTCAACCACCATGATGCTCTGCCTTATTACAGCCCACAAACCACAGCACCAAGTCACTATACATTGAAGCCTCCAAAACCACAAGCTAAAGCTACTCTTTCTTCCTTTTGAGTTATTTTTTTCCTCAGAAATTCTGTCATAGAATCAGAAAATGAACTAACACAGGATAGGAAGGAGTTTGTACAGATAGCATCAACAGGATCTTCTACAGTGCATATGAAGGGCATGGAAAAGGGTTGCTATGACAACTGCCTCCATGAGGTCCATAAGGCTAAGATGAGGAAAATCTGGAGTTGTAGACAGCTAGCATTGGATAGGCACAGTGGAGTTTTGCATGGGTGCTTGCTCACCAAACCCCACACTAGGCCCAAGGAACAATGGGCCAGGAGAACCGTGAAGGAGAGGGAATTGGCTTCATGAGCACCTTCTCGTAAGCAAGGAGTTTGAAAGGGAAATGGCTCATGTCCTAGGCCTTGGCTGGATAGTAGAATGATAGCCAGGGGCTGATGGAACAAAGGAAGGGTGCCAACATTTAGGGCTTGGGGCCCACATATTCCAAAGGATGAAATATTTGCTTGAAGTTATTAATACTCATCCAAATTTGTTCCTTCTATCCTTTCTTTGTAGTCATTCCTCCTTCTTTCCTACCTTACATTCATAACTTATCTACCCATTTGTCATCCATTCACATATCCATCCACCCATGCATCTATTACCTATCAACCCACTCACCCATCCATCTACCCACACATCTACCTTATCTATCTATCCTTTCATCCATCCATCCATTACCAGCCACTCATGTATCTCCATTTTCTCATCTTTCTACTATCTGTCATCTGTTCATCTATCTAGCCATCCATCCATCATTGTCATCAACCTATCCATTTATCAACTCATCACCCATTCAGACATACATTCATAATCTATCCATTTACACATTTATCCATCTATCTATTGACCCATCACCATCCAACCATTGCCATCCATCCATCCATCCATCCATCCATCCATCCATCCATCCATCCATCCATCCATCCATCCATCCACCCACCCACCCATCATCCATCTACACATCTGTCTAGCCACCATCCACCCATTCATCCTTGCATTATCTGTCATCCAGTTATCTTCCCATCTACCTGTCTGTCTGTCTGTCTATCTATCTATCTATCTATCTATCTATCTANNNTCTATCTATCTATCTATCTATCTATCTATCTATCTATCTATCTATCTTCAATCCATCAAGCCATTCATTTATCCACCCTGTACCCCTTTCTTCCTCTTTTCCTCTTGCTAGCCCATCTGTCAATCCACTCATCCAATTCATTCATGTTGTCCCTTCTATTCTTCCCACTGTACTGTCTCTGTGTATCTTGATGCAAATGACAATTATCAAATGGCATGGCTGATGCACCCACTGGTCTTAGAGTGACAGCCTGCCACCAACTAAAAATAGATCAAGACCAACAAGATGCCAGTCCTCTCTCTATTCCTTCTCTTGTCTCGTGAGCCCCTGCTCTTATCAGCAGGGTATACACTCCATCAGATCACGTGGGACTACGGAGACAGATATGGCATATCTTCAGAGCTAGATAGCTAATCATGGGACTGGAGAAGTGGGGAAGTCAGGGTGATTGGATGGGGCATTTCTGAGAGAGCTAGTTTAACAGATGGTCAGGTTTGTCACGAACATGGGATCCAGTGTTCCCCGAATGTCTTAGGCTGCTTGAAGTCAAGGCAGCCACTGCTACCCCCATGTCTATTAAACATGACACAGACCTCTCCTTAGTACCTACTCTTTCAAGTAACTGCAGGCAGGGGCTGTGACTCAGAGGAAGGTGTTATGGCTTCCTGCCCATCCCCAGGGCTGGTTCTCATCTCTAGACAGGTGAATCTGCTGTAATAAGGGGAGAGGAGTGTTTACAAAGTCTCTCTGGCATGTTTTTTTAATGCCAGGTTCTGGTGCAGGAACAGGACTGTAACGGGAATGACTTCTGTTGCAGTGAGGGAGGAGAACCCTTAGCCAAGCACAGGCATGGTGGGTTAGGTGGCAATACAGGACTGGTGTTGTAATCAGGAACCCAAGGCAGTGAAGGAACAGCACGTCGGGAAGGGGCCAAAGTGTCTCTCATGTGGCTATGAGGCTGTTGCGGCTTGACATCAGGGTTGATTTTTCCTACAGGGGCCCAGGGTCGAGTGGAGCTTCAGGAAGGTGCTGCTGGGGAGACTGTCTGGCCAGGGGTGGGGCCATGCTGGAATCGCCTTCCAGGGAGGAGGGAGGCTGACAGGCCGTGAGCGGGAGTGCCGTGGGTCTGGTTTATGTTTTAGACATCCCTCTGGCTGCTGCATGGAGACAGGAATGTGGGGGGAGAGTGGAAGCCGGGTGCCCCTTGGGATGGGGAAAAACTCTCTCTGTACATGCCGTTCCTGACTGCCGGAAATGCCCTTCTGGCCCTGGCAGAGACCACGGTGGGAAGAATGGACCACTGAGCAGGGCAAATGGTGATTCAACCATGTCTCTCCACACCTATGACCTAGGTGGGCCCTAGGTGGGCACACTGTGGGAGTGAGACTGGGAAAGATCCCTGCCACTTGGAGTAAGGGAGGGAGGAGGCTACACCCTGGACTCCAAGTGCCTACCATGGGAGATAGTTGTCCATCGTAAGCTGCCATGTTTGGGGTTGTGCCTGCCTTGAACTACTGTTTCTATGTGGGATGGTGGCAGGAGGGTCAGCATCCCCTGTAGCACCCGCCATGGCCATTGCCACTCCTTTAGAGATAGCACCTACCTTTTGGGTGACTCTTTTCCTTAGATTCCCCTAGCTTCAGGCTGGGTGCATGACTCCAAGGCAGGTACAGAGTACAGCTGTCTGTCAATCACCACAGGGACTGGGCTTGCGGCTTAAGCTGGTGGTACTTTTCTAGCAATGCAGGGAAGCTGTAGTTGTGATCTTCAAGGTTGTTAATCTGGGGCTGAGGGCCATTGGCCACTGCACAGAGACCACTGAGGTCAGAGACGAGTCATAGAAGCTATGGTGTTTGCTCCTGGATCTAGCTATGCCTGAAGCTGTGAGTTAACACGTGACATTATCATCCAGACCAGTTTTAGGGGCAGGGATTTCTAGCTCTGGAAACAGAATTTGTGTGTGAGAACTTGAAGATCTTATCTCTAGAGGTCAGGGTCTGGTGCAAGGGGCAGGGTACCTGGATGCTTCTGAAGGAGGCAGTGGTTTAGGGGGGCTGTGATGGGCCAGCTAAGGGTCAGTGTTACAGCGAAGGTGATGCCTTAGTAATGTAAAGATGGGGTTCAGATGGTGCCAAGTGGAGAGATCCTGGAGTGGTTGTGGCTGGTCAATGCCTGTGGCTGGGTCTGAGCCACTACTTGACTGTGAGCAGCCTGGACTTCAAGGTCATCCAAGTGGCTACAGTGGTAATACCTAGGGCTCCCAAGCCAGTGCCCATGAGATGCATCTCACTGCTGCTCCAGTTGTCCTCAGACATGCTGCCAGGCTGGGACTTAAGAACTCTCCCACGTCTATTCTGAAGACCAGGAAACTGAGACTCAGAAAACTTCCCCTGACTTAAGTCTACAGAGTACCAGGGAGTCTGGTCTAGGAATATATGAAGAGAGAAGGTGCAAAGGTCACTGGAGGTTAAAATGATAAGGTGTTCTTCTTTCCCCATTAGTCCAAGGCAATGAGAGACCCAGGCCAACAGCTGCTGAACAGAGCCCATTCTACCCACAATAAGTGGGCGATAACTGAACAATTATAAACAATAGGAGATCTGGGTGTGTTGACTGACTATTGCTTAGGACTGGGTCCCAAATGGCAACTTAGCAAACCGTAGGACTTGTGACCACTCCTCTCCCAGTTGGTTAAAAATAGGGCAACATCCATAGCTGTGTATTCTCTGTGCCAGATCCTTGCTATGCTAGGCAGAGATATGGACAGTGGCTGTCCCTCCGTCCCACCTGGGCAGTCTTAGTCTATACAGACACACCCATCTGTTTCCCAACTTTCCTGCCAATGAGGCAGTCTTTTAGCAGTGGCCTGACTGTTCTAATGACTGCCATTCCCATCACCATCAATATCTTAAATATTGACAGGATCTGCTTCTATAAAGGCCCCAAGAAAACACTTGGTAATACTAAGAAGAGGGTAAGGACAGGTGGGCTAATCAGACCCAGAAGGTCTGTTGAGATACAAGCCTTATTCGGAATCTCCAAACAGACCTAGTTGCTGCTGGGCCTGGTAGGCCGTGGTTAATGTCAGAGGGCAGAACTTGCTATGGGAAGTTAAAGTCAGAGCTGTCAAAACAGGAGACAAGTCAAAACCAAAGTGAGGGCTAGGAAGGCAGCTGTCAGTAAAGTGCTTGTCGCACTGTAGAAACATAATCCCAGAAAACAGGAGGGAAATGTCGAGGGCATGAAAGTCTCATTAGAAACATCTTTAGCTGCTGGTGGTGGCACGTGCCTTTAATCCCACCACTCGTGAGGCTGAGGCAGGCAGATCTCAGGGAGTTCAAGGCCAGCCTGGCCTACAAAGTGAGTTCTAGGACAGCCAGGCTATAACACAAAGAAACCCTGTCTTAAAAGACAAAAACAAAAAACCCACATCAGAAATAATGGTGTAAAGGAAATTAATAATAATAATAAAAATAAAGGAATCTTCCAGAACTTCCAAATGTCCAGAGCAACCAGTGATTAAAGTTACCTACAAAGTAATTTGGACAGGAAATTTAGACACCAAGACAAAAGTATGGCTACTAAAAACTTTCAGGAAAAAGGGGCATGTAAGAAGGTGTGTGGCTAAGACTTCTAACTGCCAAGCCTGCATGCTACAAGACCATGGAACCAGGCCTTCAAAGTTCAGAAGGAAAAGCCCTTTCTACTTGAAATTCTATACCCAGATTAACTATCAATAGCCATGGAATGTAATGAAGATGTTTTCAGGACCCAGAACACAGAACACAGATCTTTCACATATGATTAGAAGGGTTCTTGAAATCTCCTCATAAAGACAAGTAGGAGGTATGAGATCAGGCAGCTGTACACCCAAACGAGGAGTTATTATCAGGGTGTCTCTGAAAAAAAAATAGATGCTAATTAAAGCAAGAGGAAGGAGAAGTCTGGGGGAATGTGAACAAAGGGGGCTTAGAAAAGGAGTCATTTGTCTGCACACTCAGACAATGAGAATAATAAACCTAAAGAATGAAGGGAGTGGTCAGCGGGAAGCAGGCAAGAACTGACGGACCTTCTAGAAGGAGTTACCGAGGAAGAGCTCTGTCTCATCAGGACAAAACCAAGGAGAAGGCTGGGAGACAGTTGCAGAGAAAGTGCTTGCTGTGCAAGCATGAACCCTCTAGCTTTATTTCCAGGCACCTGTGTGAGCAAAGGGGGGTCCTGGCATGCACCTGCACCTGTGACCCCAGCACTGGGTAGGAGGAGACAGCTGGGTTCCTGTGGTTTGCTGGCTGGCTAGCTAGCCTAGCCCTTTCAGTGTATCCCAGGCCAATGAGAGTCTCTGTCTCAAAAAATAAGGTAAATGACTCCTGAGGAATGATACCCATGTTGTCACCTGGCCTCTATAAACACATGCACACACACATGCATACCTTCAAACACACATGAATATGCATCCTCCTGTGGATTGTGGCAATCCTGAGCCTGTTTCCAGCTTTGCATAGAATGGAGAAAGATGGCGATGAGAAGTAGGGCTTCATGGCTGACTTCAAATGTCACAGTGACATGGATCTCACCATGATAGCCATAGCAAAAAGAACACACAGAGGGCAGGAGAACAGCCTGGCCACTGTAGAGCTCCTATCATGGGAGGCTAGGACTGCACACTCACTGTGAGCCCCATTTCCCACATTTTGTAGCATTTTCCCTCAACCTGAGAGTGATGGTTTTCTGTGGGTGAAGATATGTTTACCTGAATTTGGCCATTTCTTCCACTTCACTTAGAATTTTCCTTGTTAAGAATAAATGATTCAAAAGTTTTGAAATCATACCTACGATTGTTTATGATGGTGTGCATCCCTTTACCCATATGCTTACATATCCATTTGTCCATCTGTCCACCTGCCCTGTCCCTCTACCCATTCTTTTGTTCTTTCATCTGTCTGTGTACTCATGCACACATATATTCATTCATCAATCCACCCACCCACTCATCTATTCACTTCTTCTATCCATCCACCCATCCATCCATCCACATCCATCCATCCATCCACATCCATCCATCCATCCATCCACCCACCCACCCATCCATCCATCCATCCATCCATCCACCCACCCACCCATCCATCCATCCATCCACCCACCCACCCATCCATCCACATCCATCCATTCATCCACCCATCCATCCATCCATCCATCCATCCATCCACTTACCCATCATCCATCTACTCATCCATCCATTCATTGAACCATTCATACATCTATTTGTCCCTATTTATCCATCCATCCATCAGCCTGTCTCCTCATTCAACCACCCCCTCACACATCCATTTGCCCATCCACTCAGCTGTTCATGTGCCTATTCATCTTTCAATTCTCTAGCTCTTTATACATGTGTCTTTTTTTTTACACATTTTACATCATTTACACATGTTCATCCAATTCACCTGCCTGCTTGTCTGTGCCATATGTAGAGAATTATCTGGAATACTGCTTCTTTCATGCTGAAGATAAATCTTCCTGGGAAAATAAGGACTATCTCTAGGAAAAGAAGATCATGAGGGTTTTCACTTTTTTTGTAGGCTTTCCTGTACTGCTAGAACTTGAAAAAGAACAAAATCTCTTTATTATCAATTGTCTATCAACTATTAATAATCTATCTTCATCATTATCATAAGTATCCATTTTATCCATTTATCTATCTATCTATCTATCTATCTATCTATCTATCTATCTATCATCTATGTATGTATATATCTATCTGCCAGTCATCCCTCCACCTTTATTTTTGACATGAACAACAGTTACCTATGGAGATCTGGGTCCTCTTTTGCTTTCTTTTCTGTTTGGCTTTGCACTGAGACCTATTAATAGCATCTTGGCACACTATTTTTGGATGCCCCTCCCTCAGAGGTCTTCCCTGACCACCCTGGCTCCTCCCGGCACAGTGCCCCACTCTGTCTCTACATGGTAATTTTCCCAGTCTGTAATTACGTGGTGTATTTTTGACCAGGGGCCACTCCATAATGCCAGGAGCTCTGTCTTGTCCCTGTGGCACCTCCAGCACTGTCTGCTGTCTGGGACATAGCAGGGGCTTCAGTGGGGGACTGTGGGAAGGAAGGAGTGAGCCGTGGGCAGCCTGGGATTCTCCCTGGATGCCCAAGCAGACAGCCTGTAGCCTCAGTGTGGTGCTTGGCAGTGGGTGGGGAGAACCGATTTCTGACAGTACCCGCAGTGGTGCCCATGAGAGGAGGCGGAAGCAGGTGCTTCCACTTGCCACGTGCCGGGCACTGGGCCAGGTGCTCAGCAGGGAGGGTTCCAGGTAATACAGCCCACGAGCCTGGAGGAAGTGTTCTTATCTTCTTTTAGATGAGGGGAATTGAGACACCAAGTGGTTTGTGGGGTCTCCAGACTTGGCCCTCTCTTCTATAACCGTGCTCCAGCCAGTGTTAGGGGCTACAGAGAAGCAGGAGCATTGGGTGAGGACAACTGGGAGGCCTCAAGATGGAAACTAGATCAGACAATGTGAGAGAAGACAGAAAAAGGGGGAATCCTAGCGGGTGGTGGCTAGTAGGAGGGCCACTGTGAGGAGATGCCCCTGAGATAAGGGCAGGGAGTCAGGAGGGGGTGGAGAGGCTTGGAGATTCCAGGCCTCAAAAGTACCTAAGCTTGAGTTCACATAGCCCACACCAACTTTCTAAGGTACAGTTTGGACCTGGGTGCTCACCCCAGAGTGACAGACTAACTAGCTTGCCACAGCCACCTTTCTGATTGAGGTGTCACATTTGATCTCTTCTCCACACAGTGAGACCTGCTGTCCCTGGAGAGACCCCGGGCAGGGCCAGGCTGAGCTCCTTCTGTGCTACAGGCAGCAGTGCCATCATCTATCCCTTAGGCCTCAATAAGAAGGAGGTCACACTGAGGAAGAGCGAGCAAGACAAGGCAGAGAGAGCTCCAGAGATGGGAGGCACCATTGTTTGCCGGCTTCAGGCTGTGTGTTCCTTAAGAGAGTCTCAGGGGGCCAGGAATGGGGTGGGCAGGAGTGGTGGGCTGTGGAGAGTGTGTGATAGATGGAGAGAGGACAGAGAGGGTTCTAGAGAGAGGGAGGAAGTGAGGGGGAGGGGGGCAGCTGGAGGTAGAAGGGGGCTGGGACATAGCCTAGTGTAGGAGGCTCAGCAGTGGGTGAGGGAGGGAAGGGCAGGGCACTCCCTGGCCTGTGTCATGCCTGCCACAGGGCCTGTGTGTATGTGCATGTATGTGTGTCCCTGGGGTGGATCTGGGGACATGCACTGAGCGGGAAGGCTGGCTGCTAGGCTGAGGAGAGCCCAGGGCCTGCGGGGAATGTTCCAAGGAGAGATTTATTAGTGAAACAAAAGCATATTTTTTAGGCAGGACTGTTTGTACAGTTATTTCATGACATCGCCTTGGCCTGGGGCCCAGAGCAGGACGGCCAAGGAGGCCCCGCACGGCTGGCCGGGTGCACAGGCCTATTCGTTAGCTGGCCATCCTCTCCCGTCCTTATCTGGTCCTGGACATCAAAGCGGGGGCTTTTCATAAATGAATTAAAATAGCATACACACAGCACCGGGGCGGAAGACCCCAGGCCAATTAGCTCTAAGTAGGGTGAGAGGCCTTTCATAGACGAGCCCCTTTCTGAAGGAGTCGCAGTGGCTTGTCAAACTCGATGAAATATTTTGCCCAAAGCTCATTAAAATAATGAACCTGCATTTCTTTCCTCAAGAGAATAATTAGCAGACTTCCAAATGGGTTAAAGCAGCAATTTAGAAGTGGCCCCCCTTAATTGTCCCATTTACTTCATTCTGTGACAAGGAAACTCTGGCGCCTTGGGGAGGAGCCGATAGTCTCGGCAC
>LOEQ01001568.1:456440-479888 GCA_001685075.1 Bramus lutescens
GGCAGGGCTGTGGGGCTGGGTGGGAGGTGGGGGCCTGCAGAGAGGGGCTGTGTCCAGCTTGGGACCCTCCTGGCTCTGCAGCCTCCCTGGCTTTGTCTCCGCAGACCCCGTTCCTCTTGCGCTTCCATCAGTGACAAGTTGGCCAGAGACAGGAGGTCTGAGGGTCATGGCCAGCACCCAGGTATAGTTTGTGCACTGTTGTTGGGAGGGTGTCGATTCAAAGCACAAGAGAGTGGGGGTATCAGCTGTAGGCTCTGCTGCAGACAGGTGCTGAGGAAGAGAACCCCAACAGTTGATCTGAGCCTCGGCATAATCAAGGGTAGAGCCCTGGTGCATCAGGGACTCTCATGAGGAGAATTCCAGATAGGGAGAGGCAGGGGAGGACACAGATCAAGTGGGTCAAGAAGGATGAGCTCAGAGTGGGCCAGGATCTGTCTCCCTGGATGGTAGTAACACTGACGGCCAACAGGTAGAGTGGAGAGTTTATCTGGCATCAAGCCACTGGGCACAACAAGTGGGGGACAGACAAGTGGGTCCCAGGCCACTTGTCTAGCATGGGTCTCCTGCCGGGAGTCATCCACCCTTCTCCATTTTGCTTTCAGGGAGGTTCTACTTTTCACAGTAGCCTGAGGTGGCTCTGGACAGCTCAGAGAGCAGCAATGCATTCAAATGCATTAGATGGAAAAGTTGAGTGGGCTTCAGGGGTGAGTCTCCCACATGGCCTTTCTTTGTTCCTTCCTCTCTTACTTATTCCACATTTGTTGTTTTTAAAGACACTCATGATGGAGATTTTGAAAAACATTGGTAGTGGCCTGCGCAGTGGGGTACTATTTACAAGGTGCTGTGGCATGTACACACACTCCAATGAGGGGCTCATTTCCCTGCTGAGTACCCGAAAGCGTACTATGTGTAAAATCAACCCTTAGCCAATGAAGACTTGTAGTCTCCTTCTGATCTCTCTCTGTGATAAACAAGGCTGCCATTAACTTGCTTGTATGCAACTCCTCTTTGAGCAATTCTGATTGGGGACAGGGTCCAAGAAAGGGTCACAGGGTTAGGGGAAGGGTGATCTGTACCTTGGACACATATCACCAGTGCAATCTGGGAAATAGGATGGGCTCACTGTCCCCTGCTGCTTCAGTGTCATCAATGCAGTGGCTTTTATCCCTTTGTAGAACAGAGCAAAAAATGTGAGGATATGTCATAGGCCACATGATCACTGTGCAACCCCAGTGCTCTTACTCTGGGATAGGGTCCAGTCCTGAAAAGCCTATCATATGCTGGAAATGCACAGAGCCCCCAGACCCATTGCTTAGCATAGCTTAGCTGCAGCATATTGTAAAGTGTCTGAAGTTCACCCTGGAAGGTTGG
This sequence comes from Bramus lutescens, assembly GCA_001685075.1. NCBI lineage: Eukaryota > Metazoa > Chordata > Mammalia > Rodentia > Cricetidae > Bramus > Bramus lutescens. Next base: position 457,812 of record LOEQ01001568.1, read on the forward strand.
GGACTAAAGAGAAACTGTTCCTGAAGCTACCTGGCATCTACCTATACATCTATTGTATAGCCATAGCTCAGGAAAAGATCCAACTTCAAAATCTAAAGTACAATGTCCATGTACACATGTGTGTACACACATACAAGTACATGTACACACACGTGTATAGATATATACATATGCATACAGTACACACATACACGTACACACAGATACACATAAGTGCATGCTCAATTCACATGCATATATGCACACACATATATTCATGCACACACATGCAGATTCATATATACACACAAGTATAGTTCTTACTGACATGCATCATGTTCATACCTTCAGATGGACAAGTTGTAAGTTGAGGACTTTTAAACCTTTCATTGAAGCACGCCAACTGCTAGATCTTGCATGCCTGTGTGTGGGTGTGGCTTTGTTCTAATAAAACTTTACTAACAAAGATGGGTGTTAGGCTGGATCAGGCCCCTGAACTGTGTTTTTTTCTGGCCTTGTTTCAGCAGGTGAATGAGATGAGACTTGCTTCTTTAGTCTTGGGCCTTCTGCTTCAGGCTCCCATAGACTTGGAGTCTATATACTAAAGACGGCCTTACTCCATCAGGGCTTTTTGTCTGGTGCAGCCTGACCAGCAGAGAGGGCCCCATTACTCTGCCAGCCAGGCTGGGCTGGAGGGGACTCTGTGATAGCCCCTAGCATCTGTGAGCTCATTCTCTTTTAGAGACAAAGCCCTGCTTCCAGCTGTCAGTCCAAGCTATCAATCAGGCTCAGCCTGACCCTAGAGACCAGTGGGCATGTCCATCTGCTGTTAATAGCTTGTCAAAGCAGGGACTGATCTCAACTTAGCCTGGCTGGGCAAACATGCCTGACTGGTGCCAGCATGCCTGCTGCTCTCAGCCAAACTGGGGATAGTCCTGTAAATGGGGTTGGGAGAGATGAAGGTAGGAAGCCATGGGCCAGAGCAGAGCCACTGACTTCTCATGGCTGCATCCACACAACTACCCATGGCTCCTTGGCTGGCTCCTGAAATGACAGAGCAGCCTAGAAAAATGAAATCAGTTAGGAAGGGTAATAATGAGGGCAGTTGCCCCACTCAGTGCCAAAGCACCAGCAGCTGTCTGCTACCCTAGGTACCCACGGTCTGTGGGAACTATTCGCCTTGCATCAGTCACCTGCCATCACCAGCAGGAAGCAGATGCCATCCCTGGTTCCCTCTTGTGTCTGAGGAGACTGAAACTCTGGCCACAGTCACACAGCAGGGTTTTGTCCCCAGGGACACCTGGTGCCTCATGTCATACACGCCTGATATGGGAGAAGCAACGGCACAAGCCAGTGTGGTCCCAACAACATTGACTGCTTAGGGAGGAAGTACACCCTACTTCCAGTATTTAGCAGAGGTGGAAAACAATTTGTGCCTCAGCCTCCCTGCTGTAAAGTAACGTTGCGGGTCGTCTAGACCATGAGGTTCTGGGAGATCTGTGCCTGCTAATACGCTCAGGGCATTTGCATGGCTAACAGAGAGCTGGCGCTTGCCTTGACTGAGTGGCGGTTGCTCTGGTCCCTGTGAGCATTTCTGCCCCTTGTATCTACTTATGACCAGCAGCTACCATAGAGAATGAGTGACATCCGTAGCACTTCTATTTAGGATACAGAATGGATTCAGGTTGTGTCTCCAATCAGGGCACATTTGTCTCTGCCTTGACTATTTCATCATTCCCCTTGGTTTTGACTCCCCAAAGCCCCGTTCTTCCCTTAAGCTGTGAGCAAGGCTGTGTGGGACAGATGGGGGTAGGTGATCCGAGGCACCACAGCCAACAGCTGCCCAGGGCTCTGAATACCCCACGTATATTAGAACTGACCCTGAGAGCCTCAGCGGTAGCAGGTGGGAGCTTCTGAGACTGAATGGGAGGTGAGTGGGGAGGAGAGAGGCTGGGAGAGGAACAGGGTATTCTGGGAGAAAAGAGGGCACCAGGAGTTGGTAGGCAAGTCTGAGCAAGCAGTGGCTCTGGGCACTCAGGGGGGCAAGCTTAGGTGGGCAGGCTGGGGCAGGCAGCAGGAAGGGGGCTGGTAGAGGGGCACAGGCCTAATCCTGTGTCCCTGAGGTCTGATGGGCATCTCTTAAGTCCCATGGCTCTACAGCTTGCCAGAGCCTGTAGGACCAAGGTGGAAGACTATGGCTTCATGTGAATATCCCCTCAATCCTAAAGATAGAGATGTGTTTTCTGGTGTCTGAGGGGACACTGTAACACAGAGGGAACCTCATTTTATTTATCCACAGACATCATCATATTTCCTCCCTTGCCCATCTTTAAGGCTTCCAGTTCTTGTCTCTCCCTCATCCAGGGAAACCCTGCCCAGGATGTTCTGTTACTGCCCACATTACCTCAGCCTCTCAGGATACCCTCATCCATCTGAGTACTCTGTTTCTTGACTGGGTATACTTAAGGGACAGTATTCTGGTCAAGGCTGGTCTGTTGGATGTGCCCCATGGGGAACTCAGCTGGTTGGCAGAGCTGCTTTTCACAGGTGGTGTTTCCTGGCCTGTGGTCTTAAAGGAGGCCACATTGATGGGCAGTTGACCACCCCTCATGTACAATTGGATTGGGAACCCTGCTGTCTGTCTGCTTTCTGCTTCATGTTCCACTGGGTGAGTGCTGGAGGCTAGGGCTGGGAGCTTAGCCTTGAGGAGCCCAGGGGATAGTGTGCCTATCTTCTTGTCCTGTTCTGAGGGTGCTTGGATGGTCAGTCTGGCCTTTAAAGGCTATGTTATGATACTTTGAGTTATGGATGTGAACTTTCCTGACCTGGGATACCAGAGTGATGGTTGAAAGTCAGTGACGGGTATTCTACTTTTCCAGTCCACGGTCTGGGCAGATGAGGGTAACATCTAAATGTTGGCCTCGAGCCTGGTCTGAGAGTCTTTGACATGGGGTGAATTCACACCTTCTCTGTACCCCAACAGCAACCTGAGGGGTTGACTAGTGAATATGTTTTAGGTGTTTGTCATCGCCCTGCCTTGTGGTCTATTCATGTCTTGAATCATTTGGGCATTGCAATGATGCCTGAGAGTCAGGGTGGTTGCCAGGGCCACCAACCCAAAAGAGTAGAGCTCATGGAAAGAGCACCAAAACCAAGGGGATTCATGCTGTGGCAGGTCCCCTGTGGGATTAGCACAGACAGGAGGCAGCCCCTAAAGGTACCTTTCCACTGAGGGTGTCATACTCTAGGCCCAGGTTCCTAGCAACTGTTACTTTAGCTCCCTTGAGACGACTTTGATAGTATCAGGATCTGGGCAGTCCTCCTGGCTGAGGATAGGGATAGAGACAAGGAGAGCCCTGAAGCCAGGGCCAGCTCATCCTCCTGCTGGCCATATTCACCAGTACCCAGTAAACTATGAAGTTCAGAAGGGTCCATGAGGCTCAGGCTGAAGAGAATGGTCCTCAGCTGAACTTCCTGTACAACAACAGAGGTAGAGAATCTTTACCTCTTCACATCAAAGCAGGGTCACCCTGGAGCCCTGTTAGTCTCCCTGTTGGAAATTTTCTAACCCATTTCACCAATGAGAAAACAGAGGCTCCCAGGCTCCCTGGATGCTGAGTTGTCTGTAACATCATGGAAAGTTAGTGGCAGAGTGACTCCCAGACAGGTAGGGGCTTGGGAGATGACAGAAAAGGAAGACCAAGGGCTGTAACCGGTCCCCATGCCTAGGCAGTCCACATATATCATAGATTGAGACAGTGGGGCCTGGCCTCCCTTGGGCACCTTGTGGAGGACCCCCAGATCCTGCTCTGGAGGCATTTGTCTCTGCTGAAAGATAAGCCATGTCCTTAGGCATTGAGCATGATAGTTCATCTTCATTGCTGACTTGGCTGGATTTGAACCACCTAGCAGACATACTTCAAGGCATGCCCAGGAGGACACTCCAGAGAGATTTAAGTGAGGAAGAAAGGTTAACCCTAAATGTGGGTGACACCATCCCATGGACTAGGGTCTCAGACTGAGTAAAAAGGAGACAGAGAGGCAAATACCAACATTCATCTCTCCCTGACTTGGGCTACAATGTGACCAGCTGCCTCATGCTTTTGCCATCATGCCTTCCTATCATTGTGGACTACACCCCTCTTTAGACATTAGCCAAAACTTAAATCTTCCCTTAAGTAGTGGTTCTCACTTCCTAATGCTGTGACCCTTTAATACAGTTACTCATGTTTTGGTGACCCCAATCATAAAATGATTTTCATTTCTACTTTATAACTACTGTTATGCTACAATTATGAACCATAACGTAACTATCTTTGTTTTCCAATGGTCTAGGTGACTACTGTGAAAGGGTTGTTTGACCCCCAAAGGGTCAACCAATAGGTTGAGAATCACTTCCTTAAGCTTCTGTTTTGAAAGACACTTTGTCACAGCGATGTGAAAAGTAAATCATACCCTGAGAATCCTGTGGTCTTCTGTGACACCTCACCTGGTACCCTCTCTTCCCAAGAAAAACTCCAAATTATTTTCCAAAGAAAGAGAGGGAACCCACAGGGATTGCTGTGGGTGGACAGGCATTCCAAAGGCAGAAGGCTATTGGAGGGCCAGCAGAGAGCTTATAGTCTCAACACAGCAGTGTCCCAGGTAAGTGGTCAAATGGGTAGTGTCACCTGGAAGGAGACCCTGGAGATCCCATCCCTAAATGGGATGGCTCTGCTGGCCCCAGACTTAGGCCACTCTTGGATAGCTGATCTAACCTATCTGGACCCCAGTTCTTCACCATCAAAATTAGACAACACAGATGGACACAAGAACTTATCACCAGCTACGGTACCCTTTGTTCAGGACAAAACAGGAAATACAGTCCTCATGATGCTGCCTCTGGACTGAGCCCTGCTCTCAAACAGGGACTCATTTCCACTTAGCATAAATGAACAAGGCATCTGACTCCATCTTTGAATTTCCACTCTCGGCAAGACTGGGTGGGGGTAGGAATAATAGAAGAAACAGAAAGAATTTTCCTTAGAACCTCAGTACCCAGCACACCTCAAGTTCACCCTGAGGTGGTTCTCAGATATACCACAAGTCTCATGGACAAACCCCTCACCTTCATTAATGCAAGTATACCACACAATATTTAAACACACAAACACCAACCACCCTCATACATGCAAACATACCAGACACGCACATATGCAAAATCCACCGCCCTCACATTACACATAATCCTTGCATATATAGACATGCTACACACTCATACATATAAACACACACCACCTTTGCCATGTCCAAAATCACAAATACCTTTGGATGCATAAATGTAGCACATGCCATTCCATTCTAGAGTACTGGGCATATGACATGCCCAGTATATGACAGGGACACCTCTGGGTCCAGCCTAGGCAGCCCCTAGGACAGAGCGCCACTACCCTCATCAAGAACAAATTCCCTTGAACTGCCCTTCTCCCTCACATGGATGCAGAGGATATGGCCTCCTTTTTGTTCCACCTGTCCCAGGACTGTTTTCCTGCTGTCCCTCATTCTGGATCCTGCTGTCTCCCCCTCTGCAGGTGTTAGCTGTCATCCATCTGGTACCTGCTGTTTGATCACTTGTACCCAGTCTGCCGCCCCCGCCCCATGTCTTCTGCACATGGTACTGTCTCTCACCACTCCTCTTTCCTGCCTTGCTTCTGGCCCCTCCGACCCCTTCCCCTGTCCCAAATTAGGCAAATGGGCACTCACAAATCAACCCTGCCCACAGCATAGAGGCGAGAGTTCAAACAACGCAGCCAATTTATAAACAATTTTCTCTGCAATGATTAAGTTACATTTTCCCCAATAGCTGCTTCATTTTCTTGTCAAAAACACACAGTTTTCACATTTATCTCACTGCAAAGGTAATTAATTTCCAGACCATAAGTAAGAATTTAATTCGATACCTGCAAGGATTATAAACCATTTCAATCTGTTGTTTACATGAAATCAAGAAAGATTCGTTCTGTTTGCAATTATGTTAATGAGGAAATAGAGTGGCCACTTTTTTATTTTCAGGGAACTCAGCATAATTTTGCCATTACCAATGGATTGGTCTAAAAAGGTCCATGGCCACCACAAACCTCTGTGTGGCTATTTTTAGGCTGACCCTTTTGAGGGAACCAATGCAGTCAGGTACTTTGAGGAAGGCTTTTGGGAGAATGACTCTCAGACAGTCATGGTGGTGATTTCCAGGGCATGGTCCCAGGTTGGGTTGTAGGCCATAAGCTGATGACAGGCAGAGGAGATAGACGTCCCTCAACCCTCTCCCACTACCGAGCTGCAAAGAGGGGATCCAAGAAGGTCAGGGTAGTGGGGGAGCCAGGCATGGTGGCTTGCCCCTCTGCTCACACTGCATACTGGCCAAGGGAGAATAGGGGCTGCTTTCAGGCCGGAGGGAGATACATGTTAACTCAGCTCTAGTGCTGTCCCAGAGATGCCTGGTAAGGGTGTGTTTGTCCCCCAAGGCACCCTGTAGGTCGTCCATGCCTCCCAAAAGCCCAGGCAGTGTAAGATGTCTGGGAGATGTCCACAGTATGCCCAAGGTGAGAGGTGTTTCCTATGTCAGAGGAACCAGCTATCTTCTTAGGATGGATGGGGCTAGGTAGGTGTTGAAGGCCAAGGGTGAAGGAGGCCTGCTGGAATGGAGGTGCAGCATGAGCAAGGGTGAGAGGTATAGGAAACGCCTGCAGGCAAAAGGGGAGCTGTACATAGAGAATATAGGGGAGGAAGGAGCTGGACCAGGCTGCCAAGGCCAAGGGCCATGTGCTTCCTTCATAAAGGCAAAGAGCAGGCAAGGAGGGAAGGATGCTCATAGGAAGTCCTACAGACGCCTGAGTCAGGGTGGACCATGGTGGGCAGCTTGGGAGAGGCTCTGCCTGTGTTGACATGGGTACCAGGGAAATCCTCAGGGGTCTAGGAGGCAGGAGGCTGCCTGGCCCAGACCTCCATAAGGCAGGAGCCCCAAGGAGGTGGGCTATAGAAACTGGCTCAGCCTTCTGCCTCCCAAACCTCCTGGGCACTGTAGGTCTACAGGAGAAAGAGGGCCCATTCATGGCGTGGCCCACTGTGGTCCGCAGACACGTTATGGCCTGTCCCTGGCTGGCTGTCACTAGGGGGATGGGGGATGGGCACTGTCCTCTTCCTCACTGCTGCCCCCCCCCAGTCAGCCCAGAGCAGCCCGCCTGAGGNGCCCGCCTGAGGCTGCGGCTGAACCTCGTAAATCCTGGGATGCTGGAGACAGCCCAGGTGAGGCTGGGAACAATGCCCCATTGTGGCCCCATGGGGATGGTCTGCCACCACTTGCCACCAGCCCCTATGCTGTAAAATCTCTCCCCATGGATCCAATTTCGCCTCTCCGGCCCTTGAGGGGTTAGGCCTGGGACAGGCGCAGTTCCATTCCACACAGAAACCATTTACGGCTGGGATAAAGGCTGCCTTCATCAGCACCGAAGGGCCAACGTTTCCCGGCCCCATCGTTTTGTCACTGCCACATCTGTCAGGTGGCAGCATGCACAGTGATGGGGGGCTCGTGTGGGGGCAAGGAAGGACCTCAGCGGCCACTACAGGGAAGATGGGCCTACAGTCTTGCACTTCCTGTGAAGCCTATGGTGCCTCCCTGGCTTCCCAGCTTGTGCTTCAGTGGGATATTATTGCAGGGTCTAGCTCTGAGGTGGGGGCACGTGTCCTGAGGGACTGGCAGAGAGGACACCAGACCAGGCTGAGTGGAGACATTGCCCTTCATGGCAGAAAGAGTTTGTGTGTACATACATTAATGAGCAAGCCAGGAGTAAAGCCTAGAGGAGGCTAGGCTTTGAAAGCCTTGCTAGGCTCTAGTTCCAAAGCCTGAGAAGCAGAGGAGCTGGGAACACCTGGGAGAGGATGGAGGGAATGAGAGGATATATCCTGCCGCTTTGCCCTTTAAGCTCAGCAGTGGGCCTCAGTTCCATCACACATTTGAGGAGCAACAAAGATGTAGGAGCCACCTTGTGCTTGTCCTTGGCTGTTCATCTTCCGAAAAGCCTCTCCCAGGCTGTGGACACCAGGGCTATGATGGTCCTTCTGTGGTGGTAGCCTGACCTGAGCCCTTACCTGTATCTTAGCACCTATGCTTGCATTTCTGTGCAAGGTACAAAAGATGACGCTGAGCCAGAAAGCCATTGTTTCTTGGGCATTACTTCTTGAGATGAGAATAGTATGAACTCTGTGTTCACCAAAGTGAGGAGGCACTCTGGAAACATCATGGAGGGAATAGGATGGGTGATATGGGTGATCATAGCCCCACATCCTGAGGCAGCAGAGGCTCACTGCCCAGGACCTCTAGCCTGCCTTCCCCGCCCACTCCTTCACTGGGGAAGGAAGCTGGAGAGAGGCCAGGACTAGAGGCTCAGGAGCTTCCTTATTGACTGGCAAAAGGGGTGCATTGGGGTAGAGCAGAACAAATTTTCTCTTGCAGTATGGCAGTGGGCACTGGATAGGTTCTGTGGTTGGGGTGTCAAAGTCACTATGACAATTGGTTATCTGAAGCCTGAAGAAATAGGGGCAAGAGAGTGAGTTCTGGAGACTGTTATTAAACTCTGGTGAGCCCCAGTGGGTGTAGGATAGGGAAGGTTATGTCAGGTTCTTTCATACTAGGCAGGTGGCCAGGTTAAACTGGGGAACTGGTGCTGGCTGGCACCTAGGAGTCACAGTTACTTTTGGGCTTGCTCTATAACTGGGTGACAACTGGTCACAGTGCCCAGGCTGATTCAGGTTCAGGATTCCAATTTTAGGGAAAAAGTGTGTGACAGTTAATTTTGACTGTCAATTTGGTGGGATTTAGAAACACACCTCTGGGCATATCCGTGACAGTGTTTCCAGAGTGCTTCAGGGGAGAGCCACCCTGAATGTGGACAGCACCAGCCCCTGGGCCGGGGTCCTGGACTGGATGAAATTCAGAAAGCAAGCTGAGCATGAGCGTTCACCTCTCTCTGCTTCCTGACTGTGGCTGCAGCATGATCAGCTGCCTCACACCCCTGCAGCCATGAGAGGCTGCATCTCTTCAAATTGCGAGCCAAAATAAACCATTCTCTTAAGCTGCTTCTGCTGGGAACCTGGTCACAGCAAGAAAAGAGATTAACACAGAGGAAAAACTGAGTAAGACAGACAGAAGACCGAGTGAGCACCTCAAGCACAGGTGTCCAGGCTGCAAGCAGCACACTTCCTTCATCCTCAGCAAGGATTGGGGAGGCAGGGAAACCAAGGCAGAGAGGGAAGAGGACTGCTTATGTTCTCAATTATCACTGGGGCAGAGGATTCTGAATTGGCACCAGATTTACGTCATGTATCTTTCGCCCACAGATGTGGATTGGGAGCACATGGGGTTAGAGGTGCAAGGGGAGGGCGGATGCTCCTTACCAGGATGGGTCCTGGCTCCTCCTTCATGAACCTTCTCCCCACTGGCCCTGCATCAGAGGCCTCTGGGTGGTGCCTTCGCTGTATCACACATGCTTTCCTGACTCCCCATCAACCGGGAAGAGTGGGATTGGAGAAGGGGCTGTAGGAGAGCTGTGGAGGTTACTGGTCACCTGACCTTCCTTCTATGATCCAGCCACTGCTGGGAGCTGAGCCTGTTTCCTTTCTCGCCCCGTCAGACTTTGTCATCCTTCTAGGAGCAGTGAGTCCCAGGGCCTTCTGCCTGGGAAGTCGGATGCCTGGAGCCTCTTCCCCTCAGATTCTCACAAACCTGCTCTTCCCATTTCTTACACTGAGCCCTGAGCTCAGCTCTGGCCTGAGGCAGGGCCAACCTCACTCTTCTCCTTTCCTGCCTCTCTGAGGAGTGGGTAAAGCCCATTTCTTTGACTTCAGCTATGATTTTGGGCCCTTTTTGCCTCTCCACCTTGAACTGACTTTCTTCATTCCTTTCCACGTGAGCTCCCTGACATTTGAGGTTAACCTGTCTGTGTCAGAGGCTGGGGGTCCTTGATGCTCTCTGTCCCCCATCATCCTGTCTAGTCTCCGAAGGGGCCAGCAGTCTGTGCCTGGTCCATACTGTTAATGCCACACCTAAACCCATCACAGCCTCTCATAGCTAACGGGAGTCCCTCCTTATCTCCCTTTTTCTGCTATAGAAAGCCCTTGTGGTTTAGCTGAGCAGTTTGTACCTTTCTCGCTAGGTTATATCTTGCTGTACTCTCTGACTTCGGGGGGGGGCACTGCCTTCATGTCCCAGGGNCTGTATAGGCTGCGCTGGCCTGGCCTCCACCTGAACCTCTCCTGTTGGCTTCTGGTTCCTGACTTCCTCACCAAGGAAAGCCTGCTTCTGCTACTTTCTTCTCTCTACCATGGGAAACACGTAATTACAGGTCACTATGGGTGTCCCCTCCTCTGTGGATTTCAAGGACAAGAGTCAGCCTGCTTTACTAGGTTAAGTGGAAGCACTGGATATGGAGCTGGCAGCAGTGGGTGCAGATGCCTGGCCAGCTGGATGAGCTCATGCAGTGCTCAGAGGTTTCCTACTTGCTTCCCTGGGGCTTCTGCCCCTCTGTTTTGGCTAGGAGGGCTGCATTTTAGAGGATTCTGTGGGCTCTGGGGAGTACCCCACATGTCCACCCTAGTTGTTAGAGGTGGCCCATAGCAGCGAAAGGGAATGTCATAGACATGCAAACCAAGTCTGTGGGCTTGCTGGGCGTACCCAGACATGCCCTACATGGTGCCTGTAGGCTGAACCCCATTAATAACTATGGGCCCCTCACTATGTCCACACAACCAGCCAAGAGTGACCAGGTGACACAGGCTACCTAGGCCCCAGGCCAGGACCTCACACCTTCCTCAGAAGCCCCACCCCTTGGGGGTGGGTGCCAGTGGACTGATGGGGCGTCCACGCGGCTGGATATAGCATCTCTGTGCGGGCAGCAGGCAGCTGGCCACCTCGCTGCCCACACAGATGTCTCTTTATGCGGCTCCTGGCTCCCTAGGAACAGAGGGGGCGCTGTGCACACTAACCAACCTGTGTCCTTGGCTGTGGGGTGAGATGGTGAGGGGAGGTAAGGCAGGGGAGGAGATGGGTGAGGATACACAAGGGCCTCACCCCACACTCTGGAGCTCATAGTAACATGTCAAAAGGGGCCTGCTGAATATGTAACGGCTGCTCACTAAACCCCATCTGCCAGCCTCCTCAGAGGGAAACCTTCCAATGACTCCAGGGTGCACTGCCACCCTCATGGTCTGCTCCACTTTCTGCTCCTCTTAATCCATCTTTTGCTGTGGGGCAACATGACAGGCATGCTCTGTACCCTCCTTCTTCAGAGCCCTTTGTAGGCTAGCTCTACGCCTTGCTCCCTGGCAGCTCTAGAGATCCCTGGCAGGCCTGCCCACCCTCTAAACTCCTTTGCAAAAGCCCAGGTCTGCTTGGAAGAAGCACTTGAGTAGGAAGGATTGAAGGCTTGACCCCCACCCCCCATACCAGCCTGGGCCTTGTGTTTTCTTAGGAGCACAGTAGCCCCTGGGGCAGGCTGGTGTCCTGGTGCTTTCTGAGTCCTAAACCACAGGCACTTGCTCACCTGACTAAGACAGTTTGCTCTTTCAGAGATGGAGATCTGGAGGTCAAGAGTACCCTAAGCTCAGGGTCCCTGCAGGAGCTGCTGAGGAGGCCTTCCCTTTCTGGGCCAGCACAGCTATCCCTCAAGGCCACAGGAGAGGGACAGGATATAGAGCAGTGGAGGAGGGAGATCCAGGAGCAGAGGCATGAATGGATGGGCCGAGGGCGGGAAGCAGCGGATGAGGAGCAGGCGGGGAGGCAGCATGCTGCCAACCTAAACAGCCCAGCGTGCCTCAGCCCGGCATTTAATCCACAAAAATTTCCATCTGCTTCTGGAGCCCTTGGAACCCAGGCAAGGAAAGGCTGTTCCCTCAGCAAAGCAAACAGGCCTCCGTGTTCGCAGCCGTTCCCCATGCTCACGGCCCCAGCTGAAAGGCAGAGTCAGCCATTTTGTGGATGAGGCCCTCCAGGCCAGACAGGACCCCACCTGTACCCCAGACCTCGGGTGGGTGAGCATGGAGACGGTGCTTGCTTTGTTAGCAGGTTTCACTGGCAGGGACCTGTTGGATCCACCTGCCCATTCAGTAGAGGCTATGTGGACCACATGCTGCATCGGGGCTGAGAGGCTCTCCCAATCCAGAAAGGCCTGCTGTGACACCATCCAGGCTTGGCCCTGTCACTTGCCATGCCAGGTATTCCCAATGGTCTCTGTGCACCCTGAGGGGTGCCCCCAAGTGTGCCTCATGCCTGCTGTCCCCGCCCTGGCTTCACGGGCCCATGGTTTCTGGAGCTGCCAGGGCTAAGGCNGGGCCAGGCATGGCTGGCTGCCCCTTTCTAGGCTGGTCCTCTCCTAGGGAGGGAGGGAATGGCTCTAGGTTAGGAGATCTATTTTTGGTGGTGACCAAACTGCTGCTTAATATGCAGAGCTGGGGCATGGTCGGCCCTGGCCCATAGGGTGACAAGTTTAAAAAGAGGCTCATTTTTACCAAAATACATGTTTTTCTGAGGTTGGCTAAGGAGGCCAGGCAGGGCTGGCCACACGGACACAGGCTCACACCACCCTCACACCCCATCCCCAGTGGACGGTGCCCACTGCCTCCCTTTACAGAAGCTACTGATTAGAGATCACCCAACAGCCCTGTGGAGGCCCAGGGCCCTCGCCTGCTACAGGCAGACACATATGCCTCTGTCTGCTGCCCGCCTGCTCCCTGCCTCTCAGAAGCAGTCGCACCCACAGAAGTTGACACGGGCTTGAGCTAAATTTTCAAAAAATGTAAATTTCCTCTCTAGCCAATATTTGAGGCCTATAAATAGAGTCACTCAGGAGAGCTGGTGGGAGGCGGGGGAGTGTCTCCCACACAGACAGGGAGAGAAACATCCTAAGAGAAAGGAGTGCAGAGGGAATGATGGCTCTGGGGTGGAGGTTGCTGGGGACTTGAAAAGCAGTGGTCACCGTTGGAGTGGGGGAAACTGAGACCCAGATTTGGGATGATTGCTCAGGAATACATGGCAGGTTGGGGCAGAGCCAACTGTTGCCCACATTCTCATGCTCATTCTACAAGCTCTGTGGTCAATGTCCTGGGTCTCTTATTTCTAGAATATCCACACAATATTACCCACACTGCAGGGTCCTTGCATACAACAGTCCTCTGGCCTGGCTGGGGATCCTCTATCAGTACTGGACACATGGTGCTCATAGGACCTGCTAGATCTCCTGGCCTCTGAGTGTCAGCAGCAGGGCTTTCAACAAAGGTGCTGGCTCCAAAGGCATTGAAGGAGGCCCAGGTTCTGACCTGCATGAAGCAGACAGCAGACGACAGCTCAGGGCTTGTGGTGTGTCTGTGCACACAAGCGGAATAGCATAGATGCAGTACACCCGGGGAAAGCAGAGCCTGCGGAAAAGAAGGACGATGACCCTTGGCATGGGGTTCAGGGGCTAGATAGGCCCAGCGGGATCTTGAGATGAGCGCTGAGATCATGCCTGCAGCAAACCAGCATGGTTTCCCCACAGGGGAATGACCCCCAAATCAGGCCAGACTAGAAAACCAGAGAAGGCCAAGATTTTCTCTTAATTTCTCCAAATTCATGGTATCTGACATAGAGTGTCCTCCCTACCTTGGATGAAGGAGAAAATTTAGGCTCACTGAAGATAGTGGGGTCTGCTGAAGGCAGAGAGGAGCCCCCCCAGGGGAGTGAGCTCTAGTCCCATGTCTGTCTGCAGTTTTTGAGGTCCAGATAATGTCCTTGTTATATGGATGGTGGAGAAGGTTCCCAATCTCTCCCAGAGGCTGTCTGGGTTGGATTGGGCTCTGAGACTTGCTGTCACAATGGGCATGGTATCAGGTCATTTTCAGGCTGACCATTATTGCCGGGCTACTCTGTAGGCTTGGGAAGAGCTGGGGCAGAGAAGGCCTAGCACACAGGGTCTCAGGCTGTGATAGTCCTGGGACCAGGGCAGACAGAAGCCAGATGGTTAGAGGACCAGGGCAAGGAAAACAGATGGGGATGACAGCTATATTGTTTCTGAGTCTATCTGTGGGTCAGACATTGCTTTCCTTCCAATGCCAGCCCTGGGAGAAGCATCGGAATCTCCTGCTTGAACAACAAGAGAGCCATCTACTACCCCAGTATTCACCCTATGGTTTGCTACACCAGAACCACTTAGGAAGAGAAGGGCCATGAGGCCTACAGCTGCTCCTCCAGCTCTGCCTTGGGTAACAGCAATATCCCTACAGAGCTACCTGCTATGTCCTGATGGCCATAGGACTTCAGGACACTCTGTTTCGGGAGGTATCCACTATGACTAACTCCTCTTCTTCCATAGCTTCTTGAGGTGTCAACAGTCAGCAGTGTCTTTGTATACCCAGCCCTCTGCTGGACCTGGAGCTTATCCTTAAGCTATAGGCTGGAAAGGCACGCAGATGTCCAATTCTCACAGCCTTCCCCAGGCTTTTCTATAGAACCTGTGACTGAAGAGAGCCTGCTACACCAAGGACACAAAGTCTATGACTCGCTCTATGCCACCCATTGTGACTGTGTCATTTTCTTACATGTTGACTTCCTTCTGGGAGAAGCTAGCAGCTGATACTTTCCTATAACCATGGCGGAGGTGGGGGGGTGGTCTTTTGCAAGGACTTCTCAGGACCTAAGGTATACCTGAAGGCAGAATGGTGTGGCTCACAGGACACAAGCCTGGCACGGCGAGTTCACGTTCTCTTCATGAGTGGCCTCTCTTAGAGTGTTAGCTAGATACAGGGACTCCCCAGCAACCATGCCCACTCCTGCCCAGGACCAGGGTGGTGGGGGCACTATGTCAAATGGCGCTTTCATTATAGGTTTATCTTTGAAACCCTAGACAAAACAGGGCTTGTGTGGTTTGACTGAAGGACCAGCACCTCAGGACTCCACCATCCACTAAGACGGCTCCTCAGGAAAGAAAAAATACACGAACCTTAAAATAACCAGTTCCCAGAATAGCAAACGAATGCCGGCTTCTGAAGGGAGCTCTTTGATCGTCTGGAGCCCCATGCCTTTGCCTGTTTACGGCCCTGTCACTCAAGAGTAGCCCAGCAGCAAGGCAAGGAAGGGTGATAGAGTGGGGCTGGGGGACAGTGGAAAGGGGGCCTTGGTGGGGGATTCAGTGCTATGGAGAGTTCTAGGCTGTCCCACTTTCTGATGTAACCAGCCCATGCAGGTAGCAAGGCTCTTAATGGCGTCTGGCAAATCATCCAGGAGTATGGCTTGTGGGTCCCAGCCTACGGTCTTCTGGGACCCTGGAGAGGGTGGGATATGGACTGGGGAAAGGGCTTAGGAGAGGGAGCCCAGGGAGGCCCTACAAGTATGTTTGCCTGGGTAGGCAAAGGGTTCAGGCCAAAGATGCTGCTTCGTATCCCTCTTTCCCTCCATGCCACCTCCATTTACCCTCCCCACTCTTCTCTTGGCATTCACAGACCTCCTGGTCTGGTTATGGCCACCCTTGCCTCCCTGTATGTCATATATATGAAACAGCACCATCCAACAGCTCAGCCCCAACCCCATATTAGCTTCAGAAGAACTGAGTTCT
This sequence comes from Bramus lutescens, assembly GCA_001685075.1. Taxonomy (NCBI): domain Eukaryota; kingdom Metazoa; phylum Chordata; class Mammalia; order Rodentia; family Cricetidae; genus Bramus; species Bramus lutescens. The sequence continues at coordinate 473,405 of LOEQ01001568.1, forward strand.
ACTGATCTAATTTTAATAAATTTAAATTTAGTTGCACATGGGTCCTTAACTGAGTTTTAAGAACATTTAAAGAATCTCTTTTCCCAGACTGGGCCTGTAATCTAAGCATTTAGGATGCTGAAACAGGGGAATCACTTGTGTTTTTAAAGTCACTGTTAACTACATAGGGAGTTCCAGGCTAGCCTAGGGTACATAGTGGGTTTTAAGCCAGCCTGGATTGAAGAGCAAGACTTGATCTTAAAAACAAAGACAACTGCCTCCAAATCTCCTTTCCAAGTTGTAAATTTTATGAAGTCTTAATACAACTCCAGAAGCTGTCATGAAAACCCAGCTTTCAAATTGAGGGGGGCTATATGTATAAAATTTGTCTGGCTTCTCAGGACTCAGAATAAGGAAAGACTGGCAGCTGCTCTAACAGTTTCTGTATTGATAATATTGGAATCATAGTATTTGGGATCTCCCGAGTTAAATAAAACACATGACTGTGATTTTAATTTCATTGTATTACTTTTTAGAGCTGCTATTGGAAAATTAAAAATCTGTGACTAGCAGCCAGGAGCTGACTAGATAGTGGGGAGGATAGAAGCTGAAGATTCAGAGTTAAGCACTTCCAAGGGCACCCATGCACAATGAGTTTTAATTTCTACAATCTTACTAACAATGCTGGGCATTGGAACCTGGGTGTCTCAAAGCAGAAACCTTCACCAAGCTCCAGCCTTCAAATAGCTCGGTGGGAAAGTCAACAAACCCACTCCCTGAGAAGACTGTCAAGATGGCTTTAACTGTTAAGAGGAAGGGAACAGATTTTGCCCTGGGAAGCTGTATCCTCAAGCTAGTTACAGCTCAGATTAGAGCTCAAACTCTTATCTTCTGAGTGGTCTGGAAAACCTCGAGCCTAGGGCGGAAAGGCCAGGCTGGATGTGTGCCCATCTGTGTAGCAGCAGGAGAGGGAAGCAAAGCAGCAGTGTGTGTGAGAAAGAGGTGGGCAAATTTGCTGATCATATATATGTATATATATGTGTGTATGTATATATGTATATATATATCCACATGTGTACAACACACACATACACAAAAAACTTACAAAGCACAAGAAAGCCATAGTACAATATTCTTTACGACTATAGATGCAAGCCAGGTATGGTAGTGCTGGAATACAATATTTGGGGGATGGGGGCAGAGTCGGGAGGATCATAGTGAGTTTGAGACCAGTCTGGGTTACATAGTTAGTTCCAGGCCAGCCTGGGATAGACTATACAAGGACACTCTGCCTCAATCTCCATTTTGTCCATCTCATAAGTGTGTGTGTGTGTGTGTGTGTGTAGACATAAATACAAATGTTCTTAACACAATATAGCAACCTGAGCCCTGTACCATAAAAAAAGCCATCACCCACTATGACCAAATGGGTCTTATCCCAGGAATGTGAGGTTGGTTTAGTACCCCCAAATCGGTTACAGTATCATACTGTATTAATAGAATAAGGGGTTAAATGCCAAGTGGTCACCTGGATAGAGTCAGAAAGGACATGCAGGAAACTTGCATGTTTACTTCTGGTCTGCTCTCAGTGCACTCAGCATTGAAGGAAATATCCTTAACCGACAGGAAGCACTGGTGGGAAATCCAAAGCCATCACTATCCTTAATGGTAGGTGACTGGAGGCCTTCTCCTGGTGGATTCTCCAGTCTTTTCTAACACATTACTGATGTTTCAGCCAAGGTAAGAGCAATGGGAAGGCAGGGAGAGCAGGAAGGAGGGAAGGAAGGAAACTAAAGGCATTTGGACTGGAAGGGAAGAAGTAAGTTTGTCTTCATTATCTGTAGCGGGAATGGAAAAATTTAACAGAATCTACAGCAAGAATAAAACCTGAAAACCAAGAATAGCAAATTTGGATTTTCCCAGGTCAGCCAAAGATTGTGTTTCTAGCTCTAGTAACGAGCAACTCCAAAGTGAAATTAAGGAAAACAACCCCATTAGCAATTGCATGGTGAGTAAAGCAGGGGTGAATTTGACAACAACAACAAAAGTATAAAACTTAGACATCAGAAAGTACAAAAAAGTACCAGAAAATTTGTAATCCTAGAACCTGAGGCAGGTAGACTGTGAATTTTATGGTATAGTTAGTTTCAGGCTAGCCTGGGATAAAGAAATAAAACCCTGTCATAACCTTACCTCTCAAGAAATGAAAGTAAAACACATATAAGGAAAGAGATAGTGTATTCATGGTCTCATATGTCCATTTACTCAAAGGATTCACAGGTTCAGTAGAAAATCCCAGAAACCAGCTACACAGCTTACCTGCCTTTTCTCCCCTCTTTCTCTTTTAAAAACAGAAATTTACAAGTTTATTCTAAAATTCATATGAAAACTTTTAGGCCTCAGATTAGGCAATGAGAAAATCAAATCAGAGGGCTTTCACTGCTTGATTTCCAAACTTACTGCAAAGACACAATAATCAAGAGGGTGTGGAGTGGGTTTAGGGACAAGTATATGGACCAAGAGAATAGAATTGAAGGTCCATAAAGAAGCCCATACATTTATGGTCAACAATTTTTAAAAAAATTTTTTGAGACAGCCCAGGTTGACTTTAAACTTGGAATGTAGTTGAGGCTGTTTTTGGACTCCTGGTCCTTTTGTATCAATACCCAAGTACAGGGATTAAAAGTGTGTGCCACCCTGCCAGGCTTGGTTAATTGATTTCTGATAAAGATGCCATTGCTAATTGATCAAAGAAAAAGATTTTTGACTAATGGTGCTGGAAAACTGACTATCTGTAGGTTAAGAAGCAGCTGTTTTGTGGAATCTGCTGTAGGCAAATACTGAAGACTGTTAGACTGTTAGAGCTGTTAGAGGTCAGCTTGGGTGTGGACTATACTTTTTTTTTTGTCTTTGAGACAGGGTATATGTAGCCCTGACTGACCTAGAACTCACTGTGTAGACCAGGCTGGCCTTGAATGCACAGAGACCCACCTGCCTCTGCCTCCCAAGTGCTGGGATTACAGGTGTGCGCCATTATGCTTGGTCTCTGGCTAGATACCTTTAAGAGGCTGGGAAGATAGCTCAGTTGTTAAGGAACTTGCTGTGTAAGCATGAGGACCAGAGCTTAGTTCTCAGAGCTCATGTAAAAAAGTCAGGCATGGTGGGCACATACTTGTAATCCCAGGGCTGGGAAAGAGGAGACAAGTGGGTCCCTGGAGTTCTCTGAACAGGCAGCCTCACTTACTTGGTGAACTGCCGATCACATGAGAACTTTTCTCAAAGAATAAAAGGGACGGCTGCTGAAAAACAACAGTTGAGGTGTTTCTCTGACCTCTATACACCTGCACACATGTGTACCTGCACAAGCGCACATGTAGGCATATATATACACAAAACCAAGCAAACAAAAACTTAGATTTTATCCCATTTCATACCCTAAAATTATCTTAAAATCTAGACCTAAATACAAAAGCCCATTCTATATAATTTTTAGAACAAGAAGAAAAAAGAAAGAAAGAAAATGTTCATGACCTCAGATAGTGCAAAGGGGTCTAAGAACATCAAAAGCAGGGACCATACAAAACATACAAAAGACAAATTGGACTTCATTAAAATTAAAAACTTCTGTGATTTAAAAGACAATTCGGATAATGAAAAGACAGCCGGAGATTAGGAGAAAGTATTTGCAAGTCATACGTCTGATGGAGGACTTGTACCCAGAACATATTAAAAACTCCTGCCACTCGACAATAGAGCGGAGTACCTAATTGGAAAATGGGCAAGAGAGTTGAATAAACATTTCACCAGAGAAGACTATGAATGGCTAATAAGCACATGAAAAGTTGCTCAACATCATTAGTCATTAGGGAAATGCAAATCAAAACCACAATGAGATACCATTACATACTCACTAACAGGGCTGAAATAGAAAAGACCAGGCCTACTGCCTAGTTGCAAGGCTGAGAGAAAGTGAGCCATTTACACATTGCTGATGGGAAAACAAGGGGGAAAAAAACCAACTTCAGAAAATAGTCTAGTGGTTTCCTAGAAAGTTAAACAGAAATTTACCCTATGACTTCTCAGAAATGATAGATCAAATAGATAAAGAGATTCCAACGAGGATATAGAAGATTTGAATAAAACAATGAACAAGCTTGTTCTAGTGCTTGTAAACACAGTCCTGCATCCAATGGCTGCAGAATATGCTTTCAAGTACTCAAGGCACATTACAAAGGCTGAGCACGTGTTATACTATAAAACATCCTTCAAAACATTCCAAGGGGTTGATATCCCAGGAACACTTTCTCTGACAGTGAAACAATGTTACTAGAAAGTTCTACCATAATAATAACAATGATGAAAACCACACAGTTATGCTGCCATGGCATAACTCTTGGCATAAACAAGAGATGATGGAGATTAGAAAAATACACCATAAGCAGATGAAAGTGAAAGTGAAGCACTTTATCAAATGTAGGCAGCCTGAGGCAGCGCTGTGGGTCTGTCCCCACAATGACTCAGGAGACTAGCATAGGACAGTCTGGAGTTTGAGGCCAAACTGAGCTACATAGTGAGACCCTGTCTCAAAAAGTGGGTTATGCCTTTTCAGTGGTATTTATAGAAAAAAGATAGTGTAAAGGATATGAATAGCTATCATGGCTTACACACTTTAAAAATCTAGAAAGTATGGAGATTAACAATTAATTATCCAGCTTAAGAAGTTAGAGAGAGAAAAATACATTAAGGCCAAGGATGAGAAGGAAAGAGATAAACAGATGTGAATAAGCAAGATAAAATCCACAGGCAAGAAGCTCAACAAAGCCAAAAGCTTGGTGAAAATATCAATAAAATTGGGGAATGCATGGCAGGATTGATCACTGTGGGAAACAGGAAAGGCACAGATAAACAACACTGGGAATGAGCGCGCAGGGGCAAAATGCAGATGCTACAGACATGCAGTAAACACCAATAAAATTAAAAACCAAGATGAAAGGTACAAATTCCTCAGCCCAACTGCTTATCAAAACTGACACAAGAAGAAATAAAGAGCCCTAGTAGTTCATAAGCCTTAAATCCCTGTAATCCGTAGTTTAAAATGTTCTCACAAAGGAAGCAGCAGTCTGGATGGTATTACCTTAAAGTTCTAACAAACATTCAAGAGAGAAAAAAAAATCAAGACTCACATAAAGTATTCCTGGATACAGGATTGGTGGAACCACCTTATCACTTAATCTTTGAGGAGCTACAGCTCAGCAAAAATGGCAGAATAGAATTAAATGGATTTTGACAGCATTTAAGACTTAATATGGGATGTGAGAGATGAAGTAGGGAAGTCTGCAGTGATGTCTAAATAACTAATCCCCCAGCCAGAGAACTTGAAGGCCTGGGCTTAGAAGACGTCCCACTGGAGAACAAGGATGGAACAGTATACCCCGGGAATGGCCTGGAATGACAATGTCTCAGAGGCCACTTTGTAGGCCTCATAATAGAAGATGATCCATGAAATGAAGGCAGATGGTGGGGGCTGGGTAGTGTCCTTGTACAGGAAGTGTGTATGACCTGGGTTCTAGGACAGGGCTAGGCAGAAGGAGTACTGGGGCCTCACCCTCCATCTCAGATGCCCTGTGAGCAGGGTCTGGAAACCAGAGCTCCCCTGTGTCCAGCTTTGAGCCACAAACATTTCCTGCAGAAAACAAGAAAGTCAGTCTCTTGGCCCCACTGTGCTCAGCATATCAGCACGACAGTGTGAGCTTAGCTTGTAAAATAAACACTGCGGCAGGTCCAGGTCCAAGAAGAGCTAAGAACACCATGGGGAAGAGGAGGGTGTGGGTTCTGCAGAGAGCCAGAGGACCCTAAGGAAGCCAGTGGGGGGCCCAAGCAGGGCTAAGCAACAGAGAGAAGGGACAGGAGCCAGAACTCTGGGGTTCTTGTTACAGGGATAATAAGATGGCCTATACTGTCTTGAATTGCCACCAGTCCTGACTGCTATAGCCCCTGGATAAGGCCACTCACTCACCCCTACCCAGCCTTAGCTCTCAGAGCTGATTCCAGCCTCATTTCCAAAAGATCTCGCACTTTTGAATTGTTCTTCCCTTTCCCACATCTGTGACTGCCATGAGGACCACAGGAGACTGCTTGATCTTTTAGAACAAAGGAATCAGCAATATACAGTGACTGCATGACAGGAGTCCATGGGCATGGCTCCCCGGTATGGGTCCCTGGCCTAGACCTAAGGAAACTCCTGGTCAGGAAAACCAAAGCACCTCTGAACAAGTTCAGCTTGTTTCTCCTGGAAATCTCTTACAAGTAGATACCCCAAATCTCCTTGGATCCTTAGCCTGATCCCCTTCTGAGAGTGAGATCCAGCTGTTTGTGAGTGAGGTTCAGCCCTGTTGTGTGGGTGGCCTATGGTGGGACACCCTTCACAGCTGAAGGGCTAAGCTGAGCTAAGTGAGCTGTTGGGCACTGGAGACTTGACTTTGGCCAGCCTGTAGTTGGCCTGGAG
>LOEQ01001568.1:479905-489982 GCA_001685075.1 Bramus lutescens
GGCCTGGAGGGGTGGGAGGGAGGGGCTGTCAGCAGGGAAGCCCAGGGGCTCTGGCTGGGCTCAGCCAGGCTGGCTGGCACTGACTCGGCTCTGGGACTGCTGGGCTCCCAGGGATTTCCTGTCCCCTTACTTCCCAAGGTCAGCAGGATTGCGCTTGGGTTGTTTCTGGTCCCGATGGTTATGTTGATAACTGTGATAATGTGGGGCCCCGGCCATGCCATCGTGCCCTCTGGGCCCAGCAAAGCTCTTTCCCAGGGTCTGTCCCCACAGGGGGCAGTGGTCCCGGACAGGGGAGGAACTGGGCAGACTGCCATGGGCTGTTTGGGTCAGTGCATCTTTTACAGCCTCTTGATGTACAATGAGGGTCCAGGCTAGAGTTCTGGGAGATGCCTTGGTTCAGTGTGGACCATGGCCTTGGACAGAGGACTCACTCCTCCATCTTAACCATCCTGAGGCAGGGGGTAAAGATGAAGGGTGATGTCCATGAGGTGTTTGTGCAGGATCCCAGCATCCTTGCAAACCTGGCTCAGAGCCCAGACAGGGCCAAGGTCACCAGGAGCTCTGAGGATCGGCCTAGCTTTGTTCCTAAACCTTGCTCCCAGAGACCATGGACTCTGGAAAACCAGCCCTTTGTTGTTCTGATCTGATGAAACACTGACATGTACTTCTGCCCCTGCCTCTGCCCTTGGGCTAGTACAGGCTCCACCTTGGTCACAGAGTTGTGACCTGGTTCTTAAATCCCAACTGCTGCTGGGCAGCCATATCTTGAGTCTGGAAAGGGAGACACTGGTAGGAGACAATACCTATCACCTTCTGTCACTTACAGGAGACACCAGGTCTGGGGTTAAGGGTAGCCTGTTGTGTGCATAATGGGGAGAAGGGGAAAGGTGAACAGTTAGAATGGGATAGAACTTGATCAGGTCAGGAATTTGTGGTGGTTACTAGGACTGGAGACAGCAGGCTGCTTTGAAATTTTTGGCGAGAGAAGGCTCACATACTTAGGATTTGGTCTATGCTATCTGAGGGTGGGGGAGACCTCCCTGATTCCTATCGGCAGTAAGATAAGAGTGGTCAGCAAAGGTGGCCGTGACCAGGAAAGACTTGGGGCTGTCTGAGAGGTTGAGTAGGAGACTCAAACCGGGGTGTCTGTCATTGGTCCAATAGGCCCATGTACAAAGAAGAGAGAAGTCAAGGGTATCCTTGATCACGCAGACAAATAACAAGGCTCTGAAGTCACCACTGAGCCCAGGCCTTGCGAACTGAACATTCTGAGTATCTTTTCCATCCTGCCAGATGTGCACAATCTTTGTTCTAGCTGGGCACTCTGCTGATCAATGGCCACAGTACCTCCTGCTCAGGTCTGGGATTCTACAGGTTATACCAGGTCCTATAGTGAAACTCAGTGCTGGACATAAACACCCCCAGAGTCCCAGAGAATATCTGGAGCCTAGACCATGCCCCTTCCTGATTCCTTTCACTGACCACAGAGTTCCATGGCTGCCCCAGACTGGGGACACTTGTGCTAGTGAGGAGAAGAAAGACTTCAGAGCCCAATGCCCAGGATGTGTTAAGAAAAGGAAAGCTGGCTTGTCCTATGTGGGCCAGACTATCCTTGCCTACCTGCTCAGTTGCAGCCCATATTGGAAGAGAGCCAGAGCCAGGCGTTGCTAGGGCAACCCAGCAGCAACTACACTCCCCACTCAACTGAAATTCCACTATTTTTAGCCTCCTAGTTATGTTCAGATAAAATCCGTGTATACAGACAAGTTGTCTGGCAAGATAACGGCACACCTCAAACTGCAGAGACTTCAAAGAGTAGCAGTGGGTTGTACCACGGGCCCAAGAAAGCTCCCCTGGTGAGTCAGAGCCTCCAGCGGCTCGTGAAAGGTAGGGTGTTGGGCACAGAACATGGAGGGCAGTGGAGAAGCCTAGTGGCCTAGCGAATGCCAGCTGTGACATTCTGGAACATGAGATTGTGGGCAGTCAGTATACAAGGAGCTACCATAGGGTATGCCTATAGTAGTGGGTGCTAAAAATAGTCTGGCCAGGCAGATCGAGCATAACCTACTACAGTATCTTGAGAAGGATTTTCCACATTAGTCAGGTCCAGGGTAAGTAGAGGCCAGCACCATTCAGGAATCTACCCTATCCAGGTTCTGAGTCTTCAGAAGGTTTGGCCTACTCAGAGCAAGGATCCTATCCAGGTAGCCTATGGGAAGGTTGATGGGAGCCTGGCTGTAGCTACCTCCTGACTAGGACACAGCCAGGATGCACTTAGAGCAGAAAGCTCGAAGGGTAAGGAATGGAGGGAAAGAGCCAGGTCATGTTCAAGGTTTCAGTGTGAATGACTTTGAGGTCTTACTCCTTCCTTCCCAGGGCAAAGGCAGGGTCACAGGCCTTGGGACACTAGGCAGAAGCAGCCAGCAGGTAGTCAGGCTTCTGATGTCCTAAGCACACAACTGTGAGATGTATTGCCCACCCACCACGCATAGTGTGCTTCTCAAGAACCCCACAGAGGAGATCAGCAGAGTGCCGTGGTGCAGTGAGCTGCTGCCCTTGGGGTAGTGCACTGGCTGAGGAGGGCGACTATCGGAGCTGACAGAGTGGATGTAGGAGCCTACCTTGTCTTCCACCCGGTTCAGACGGGCACCAATGGTGTTGCTGCCACGGTCCTTGCTCTTCTCTACGGGATAAAGCACAAAGTCAGGGCTATGAGGCTGTGGGTGTGGGTTTGGGAGCCTGGATGGACTGAACCTAAGGAGCAGGAGTTGGGAAATGGGTAAAGATGCCCCTTTAAAATTCTCTCATGACTACAACAGCAGGGTCAGGGCAGCGGGAGGCACTATAGTGGCAGAGTGGATCTGGGCTCCATCCTTGCTCCTCCTGGCTTTGGATCCCCTGAGAGTCTTTCAGGAGGGACAGAACACTCTCTGTCCAAGGGTTGGTTCAGCTGGGTTGTGTGTGATACCTGCTGAGCTTGGACCCATCACCAGGCCAGGGTGTCTGCTGTCTCAGTGGTCCCCAACATTGGATTATGCCCCACAGTCCCTTTTGAACCTCTGCTAGCACTGTCACCAGGAATAATGTGCCTTGCTTTTTCTCTCCCTTATCCTGAGGACCTGGGGGTTCCCACCAAGCCAAGAACTAGCTCACCCAATTGCCACTGTGCATCCCTGAGCACCTGAGCATCATGGCCCCTGAAACTCTGGGCTGGCTGCTCATCTGATCCATGTGCCACACCAGGCCCTTCCATCACAGGAAAAATGTGCCCTTGGTTCACACTACCATACCCAGAGTCTGACCATGATGCTTTAGAAATCTGTTATTTAAAGTGACACAGCAGGTCCTGTCGTCACCAAAACATCCCATTATACAGCCTGTTTATAGACACTTTGCCTACCAGGGTCTATCTGCTCCTTCTGGCTTCTACACAGGAGGTCCTAGTGGCCTGTTGTGATGGAAAGGAGAGGCAGAGGGGGTTAAGGGGTGAGAGAGAGATAGTCATAGGTTGCCCTGTTCAGGTACCAGTGCAGACACCCACCTGAGATGGGGATAAACAAAGATGGCTTTCCAATGGACTGGTCCAGCCTGGGAGAGAAGAGAGGGACACCAACTCACACAATGCCTGGGGCACCACAAAGACAGGCCATTGTGTCTAGGAGGATAGCATGACACTCACTCCAGGGGTATCTTCCATTGCCACTCCAAGACCTGCCAAGAGGCACCCAAGACCCTGTGGCCAATGCTCTTGAGAGAGCCAGTCAGGAAGTTCAAAGATGAGAGGCAGAAGCTGAGGTGCTTAGACTTCTTCTCTGGATGGATGAGAGAAGCTCTGAACCTGTGGCCTTGTCTGTGGAAGGTACAGTCATTTCTCCCAGCTACACCCCATGATATACACAGAGCTAGGTTTGCAAGCTAGACCATGAAACTAGCCTTCTAGGTCCAAACTTGTGCTGGGCCCCAGGGACCACATTGCTTCAATGGAAAAAGGGTTGACACCAGAATCCCAAACCGTGTTGGCTCTGAATGGTCAGGATCCTTAGCTCCACCCCAGTGGCAGGAAGATCCAGGGATGGGTCTCACTAAGAACTCTTTCTTTCCCCGTGAGGCCAGGTTCTTCCCAGGGTCAAGTCACCACACCCGTTTCTGTGCCCACCTTCTCTGTAGTTCTTTAATGCGCACCATAAGGTTGAGGTGGCCCTGAGAGTACTGCTCGATGACGTCCCGCACATCATAGGGCTTCCGTGCTTGCTGCAGGTCAGAAAGATACACGTCACTTTCCTCTGAGTTCTGTAGGCTCAGTTCTAAACACAGACAGTGAGGGGGGCAGTGATATGGAGGAATGGCTTAGAGCATATATAGTAGCAGGCTTGACCCTTGCAGGTTGCCAGCAATAGCCTGCCTGGGCCTTCACTGCTAGTCATTTCTCCAGCAGGACCAGACAGCTCCTGCTGGTCTACTGGCCCTCATTCCAAGCCTCTTCAGGAAGAGCTGGCCTAGCAGGCCAGAGACGTGGTGCTGCATAGCCACAGTGCATCTGGGCCCTAGACTGACGATTGACATGCTTGCTGCTTCTCAGGGTGGGGAGTTAGTACACCATGTGTTCCAGATGGCTCCCAATGCCACACAGACTTCCCATTACACAGTCTAGCTCCCATGAAGGAAGGACCTATCATGCCCAGGGTAATTCTAGGCACCAGGACTACCACATCTTCTGTGGCCTACATACCCAGTGACTGTTATGAGGCCAAGTTTGGGACAGCACTTAAACAGATCCTTGGTCCTGTGCGTATGTAGTTATGACAGCCTTAGAACTGTGCTTGATAATGTCTCCAGGTCTCACGATCTTCAGAAGATGGATATGTAAGCCCTGATTCTCCCTTGTATAAGATGAAATTCTGAGCCTTGTTCCTGTCTTCAGTAAAACAGGATACTGAGTCTATTCCTCTTTTCTGGAAAATGGGTTGCTGAGGTCTACTATGCTATGTCTAAGAGGGAATGAGAATAAAATAAGATCTAAGAAAATGAGAAAAGTCAAGGAATCCTGATGCTGCACCTTGTCAGTCAGAGGTGGCAATAACTGAGTCCAGGACCTGAGTCTCTCTGTAGTGTACACTGAAGGTTGCTCTTGGTAATAGGGAAGGGGACTTGTGGGCCAAAGTGCTTTACGAAGTGTGTGGCACCTCTAGGCATGCCTTGTAACACATGGGGTAAACAATCAAGGGAGGCAGAAACTACAGTTTGAGGCAGTGCAGGCCTGGGGGAGGAGCAAGACAAGTCCTTATGTTGGTCTATGGATAGTCTGAGAGTCTGAGGGCCACTATGCCCAAGTGTGCATGGATACCTTTGCTAGTCTCTGCAAACGTATGTGATCAAATGTGTGGTGGGGAAGTTGGAGAATGCAGGCCTGCAGGAGCCAGGTAGTGGTGGCATATGCCTTTAATCCCAGCACTTGGGAGGCAAAGGCAGGTGGATATCTGAGTTTCAGGCCAGCCTGGTTTACAGAATAAGTTCCAAAACAAAACAAAAAAACAAAAAAACAAAAAAAAAAAAAGAGGAAGATCAGATACCCCACCAACTACCCATGGTCAGCAGTTCTCCAGGCCTGTCAAGACTTATCTTAGAACTGCCAAGCTCCCCTCCAGGACCTGGTTAGGGCTGGGGGAGCCTCTGTCAAATATCTGCCTGGAGCTACTCTAAGATATCATCCCAGTTTTCTTCTAGGGCAAGTGTCCTCTGGTGGCAACAGGAGCCAGAGATGAGCCAAGATAATGCCGTCTGTCCACCGGCCTGTGGATGTGGGTGCTCAAGGCAAATTTTCAAGGGCTAAGAGGCCCTGGCTCCTCAGGCCAGACACAAGGGCAGCTGGCCAAGGACTTATCGGTCAGCAAGGCAGGCAGGCATGCCTGCATCAAGACCAGCAGGGCCGGGTGGGGAGCAGGTGGGTGAATGGCTGAGGAAAGAAATCTGGGTCACTAGGGTGGCCTAGAGCCCTTGGGGCCCTCCTCACAGGGGCTCCCTCTTTATCTACCCCACTCTTTCTTGAAGGCCTGCCACCACCTGTCCATGTGTCCCCAACAAGAAAGTCAGCTTACTGTAGAGCCCTTACTTTCCTTTACTTAGAAGCCTCAGTTACCCACACAGGGCCCCTCCAGCAACTGGACTGAGTGTCTAGGGGAGAAGCAGAGAGCAGGAAGGTTGGAGTTGTTTGTCCTGTTCTGGCAGCTTCCTGAGCCACTCTTAGGACCTAGTGTCCTGGGCCTGAAAGTGCAGGGCTCTGGGGCTTTTCTTTCTCGGCTTCCAAACATATCGGCAGGCAGGCAGGCAGGCAGGCAGGCCCCTTGTGTGTGCCATAGAGAGTGGGTCTGCATGGACCACTTAGATGACCTCTGGCTCAAAGGGGGACTTGCTTGGAAACCATGAGGGTCCCTGTGGTCCATTGGGCATCCAGACTGCAGAAGTGAACCCAAGGTAGCCATGGGCCTACCCAGCATAACAGCATAAAACCTAGCAAGCAGGTACCACACTGCCTCATGTGGAACTTAGCCCAACACTTACAGGAGCTACTTCTCAGCACATTAGCAATTTAAGCTTCCCAGCTTCCCAGTGTCACACCCTAGCCCTTCTTTGCCCCCGAGAGATTATCTTATCAAGGTGTAATTCCCCATGGGGTTTCTTGTGGCTCCTTGCCAACCTGGGAAGAGCTGGTTCTATGGGAGGCTGTTTCATCCCCCAATCTCCTTTAGCACCCCGTGAAACTGTAGGGAACATGACTTCTAAGTGGGGGGAGAAAGAGCATCAAGCGCAATCTCCATGGGGCCTTTGGATTCTCTTAGTACGCTGCCAGGTGCCTTCTGGATTTGCCCCCTGCTGGGTGCCGTCCTTATTACTTTTGACACTATGAAGTCCCTAGCCATGGTGGGAGCTTGGGCATAACTTGGTCTACTTGAGTTGCGACAGTACCAGGGGGTGCAGGTTAACAAGTGGGCAGCAGAACGCCACCATGGTACTGTTGAATGTGCACCCTCCAGGGTAACAGTGAGTAGCAAGGGTGAGGAGCCGCATGCTGTTCTCATTAGTGTCAGGAGTTTGGCAGGAGGGCCAGTGGCCAGCCCAAGGGCTATTCTTAGGGCTGGAACATAACAGTTGAGATGCTGAGGACTACAGTACAGTGAGTAAGACCCATATCGCTCAAAGCTCCTCTTAATATGATGCTGATAACCTGGGATGAGAACTGTGTCTGAGCCTCTACCTCTTACAGAGGAGGGAGGTTTTGGTTGCTCCAGGTCTGGGGTGGGGGCTGTTCTGAGGGGACAGCAGGAGCCTGTGTCAATTGCATGNAATTGCATGGCCTGGTATGGAAGGTGTGGTCTATAACAAGACTCAGGGCTACCACTGAGATTCTCCTTGGAGACTAAGATAGGCTGCCCCAGCTTTCTCTCCCCAGGGACAAGGACTTTGTGGTAAGAGAATGTCTTCTCCTTCTGCTTCTATTGCATGTTCACAAAGTGGGGAGTAAGACTCTGTCCTCCCCATGATTTCTGCTCATAACTGTCCCACAGCAGAGGAGGAACACAGCCTGCCACCTTATTCCCTGAGAGCCCTGGTCTCAGAGCCTCAGGAGAACAACTCTGGAGGTGTGCTGGCTGCAAGTGGATCCCAGAGCTGCAGTTTTGCCAGCTCAGGAGCCCTTGTTCACTAAGCAAGATGCAGTAAAGGTAGGGTAGGATACAGAAAGCTTCAAGGTGGCTGAGGACAGAGGTCACTTCTTGTCCAGGTGACATTGCCAGGTTGTTACTTTCACAACCTTGCACAGTAGGAGAAGTAAGGCCATAAAGTTCCTGTTAACAATCAAGGTGGAGGGACAAAGAACCCCTGGGCCATTATCCTTGAAGGAGCCTGCTGTCTTGGGGAGTAGTGGAGATTCAAGGACTATGGTCACAGCATCTTGGTACCTAAGACTGAGGGCGTACTACTGCTCTAGTCCTCTTGGGGCCAATTGCACAATTGGACTTGAGCTCACCTGGAATTTCTTCTTGGCTACAAAGTACTGCATGCGCCTGATCACCTTGATGGTGGCCCGATGATGTTCTCGCAGCCTGTGGAGGAGGGGGAGCCGAGTGTGAGCAGGTTTCATGCTGGTGACCCTTCAACACACGTCAAAGGTACCCTGGCCAAACATGGATGAACTCTCCAGGAACAAAGAGAACATTCTATCCAGGGTTTGCCCTGCCTCTAGAGAAGCCGGAGGCTAGGGATTTCTAAAGGGGAAAGGGAGGGTTGCCTCACCACAGGTGGGGAGAAAGATCCTTTCCCTACTTGTGTTTCAGAGCTGGGGTGGGTGTCTGTACCCCCAGTTTGTAAGGGTTGCAACTCTTAACAGCAGAGTTGGAGAATGCCCTTGGAGGGGTAGGATAACAGCCGTGCTATGAGGGCACTGTTCACAGAGACTGTTCAGGATTCTTCATTGGTTTGTCTCTAAGGCTCCTTCTAGAAATAAGGTCCTTTTAGAAACATCACCGGAGAAAGCAGGCCTGTGATCAGACATCTGAGTGCACAGAAATAAGACTAGAAGGCATCCAGGCAGTGGAGAAACCGGGAGAGTCTGTAAAGCTCAAATTTGACCAGCCAGACTAAACCGCACTGGCAAGAGAGAGCTGCTGGGAGCCTTTGGGAAAGCTAGACTCGAAGGGCCCTGAGCCCAGAAAACAAGAGGCAAGAGGAAACCAGCCTAGCCTCCAGGCTGTGCTTCCTTCTCAGAGAAGTGTGGGAAATGTCTACACCAGATGGAATGGTGGGGCTTCCTGGGCTGTGGGGAAAACAGTGGGGCCTGGGCTACAGAGCCACCAGGGTACAAGTGACAGGATTCCAGAGAACAAAGGCTATCAGGGTATCTTTTTTCACACAGTTCCCCCTTGGAAATAGCTGTGGGTTCTCACAGAGCACAGTGCTGCCGGGAGGGAGTAAAAATGAAACAGAGAAGCCAGCAGGCTCTTGCCACTGAGGACAGCAGGCTTGGGATTCAGACTATTTTAGGATGGGGGCCCCAGGAAGCAGCCAAAAATTTTGGTTGAGGTCCCCCCAAAACCTCAAGTCCAAACTAGCCCAGATTTCTTTTTCATATTAGAGGAAAACCTAGTCATCTGCACAGAGATATTTTGGAACTTCTGGTTTGTTTTTTGTTTTGTTCTTATATAAAAGCTGAAAATGAAGGGGAAAGACAAATCCTAGCTAGAGATCTGAAGGTGGTGCTTTCTGCAGTCTTACCTGCTACGGGCTCTCCAGCCTCAGGAGATAGCTGTTTTCACACTGCCTGAATCTGAGCTGACCTTGTGACCTAATGTGACTGCAGAGTCCCTGGGAGCTCACCAGGTGTGGAAACCACAGGTGTTGGGAGTGTGGCTGGGGTGGTTGCAGGGAAGTAAGTGGAGGTGTCCAGCCATCAGCCAGCACTGATTGTGCATGTGACTGAGCCATCTTGAACCACCCAGCCCTAAGCAAGCTACCAATGACTGCTGCCGCCTGAGTCATCCCAAGCACAACCACAGAACCACCTTCCAGCAGAGCTGAGTCCAGGCCCCTGACCCAGGGAACTGTGAGCAAGACAAATAAATGTTAAACCACAACATTGGTTATGGTTTGCTGCTCAGTAGTAGACAGCTGATAAAGAAATTAGAAGATGGACCCATAATCTCAAGATATTTAGAAGGCTGAGGCAGGAAGATTATAAATTCAGGCCCTTCCTGGGTAACAGAGTGAGTTCAAGGCCAACCTGCACTACTTAATGAGATCCTGTCTGAAAAAATGACTCAGCAGTTAAGAGTACTTGCTGCTTATACTTCCAGAAGTCCTGGGTTCAGTTCCCAGCACCCACATGGCATCTGTAACTCTGGTTCCAGGGGATTCAATGCCCTATTCTGAACTAGAAGGACACCAGACACACACATGCTGCACATATATACATGTAGGTAAAACACATATATACATAAGATAAATAAACAAAACTAAGGCAGGGGAGCTGGCTATGTTGGCACATGCCTTTAAGCCCAGTACTCAGAAAGCAGAGGCAGGTGGATC
>LOEQ01001568.1:497305-518595 GCA_001685075.1 Bramus lutescens
GGACATTCTTGTTTGGCACTAACATTCTGCAGGGTCTCAGGGGGTATGTGGCTGCAATGCAAAGGTCACCCATTTCGACTGTCCTAGAGCTGAAAGAGGAGGGCAATTTTGTTTCCCCAGAGTCAAGGCTCTTGGGTCTGAGTGTCTGCATACACTAAAACTTCATCTCCAAGGAGACTGTGGTGGGGCCTTTGGGAGGACATTAGGTCATGAGAGGGGCACCCACATGAATAGGGTTAATGATCTTATACAAGAAGCCTGAGGGGCTTTAGTTATCTCTTTTTACCCTTCTGCCATCTGCTACAGGACACACAGAAGACACTATCTGTGGGGCAGACATAGTCCTCACTAGATCCTGAATCTGTCAGAGCCTTGATTCTGAATTTACCAGTCTTTAGAATTGTGTACAGTAAATCTTTATTGTTTGTAAATCACCCAGTCTAAGGCATTTTTGTCATGGGGCTAATCCTGAACTTGGCACCGAGACTGGAGTATTGATGAAAGGCAGTGTTAGGAGAAGGAACAGGCAGGGGCCAGAAGGGGTCTGAAGCTCATGAAGAGAGACTGAGGATGGCCTGGGTGTGGTCTCAGAAAGCCGGAGCTTTAGAGATTTCCTGGAGATGGGCAAAGAGCTACAGCAGGGATGCTGGTGGTAATGGGGAGAGGAGAGAACAGGCTGGAGAGGGCTTCGTGGAAACATAGAGCCATGAAGTAGCGAAGAACCTGGTGGGATGGTGTCCCAGGGTCTTAATGTCTGTATAGGATGACACTGCTGAGAAACGAACAAGCCTATTTAACAGAGGATATCCCTCAGCAAAGTGTTCATGTTGCTACCTAGCCTCTCTTGATTGCTCATAGTACAAAGTAAAAGGAGAGTCACAAGCCAGTGACAATCACAAGGAAAGCAAAAAATGTACCCACCTGGATAAGACAGCTGCCAGAAAGAAGAAAAAAATGAAATGGCTCCAGGCATGGTGGACTACATACTTGTGTAGTCTCAGCATTCATGAGGCTGAGACAGAAGGACAGCCCAGAGTTCAAGTCAGCCTGGACTAGCACCAGGCCAGCCAGGACCACACAGCAAGATACACAATAAGACCCTCTTTCAAACCAACCAGCCAAATGGGAGATGATGAAAAAAGTGTGTTCACGAGACAGCAGAAAGGGAGGAGGTCAGAACGTGATATGCCTGAAGGGGAGCTGGTGCCACTCACCAGGTGACACAGAGACCATGGAGGCATTTCAGGGAGCTTCAAGGCCACCTTATCCCGTAAGTCTCAAGCCTCTGCTTCCTGAGTTCCAGTTCAAGGTTCCTGTGATGCCCCAGCTGGGGCTGCAGTGGCCAAGTAAAGTGTTGGCACAGTGACTACTCCTCCAGTGGGTGGCAAGTCTCAGTGGCCTTCAGGGAGCCATTTCTACCTGGTATAGGAGCCAAGGGCAGAGCTGTCTCCACTCAGAAGATACCCCAAAGAACTACATGCAGAGCTGAGGCAGAACTGATGCATGGTGAAACTACAAGAGAAATTCCTAGTCCAGCTATGTGGGTAGGCTTATCTCTAATGCCCAGAGTGGCAGAGCCATCAGCACTGAACTCCAGCCTGGATGACATATGGGATATATCCAGTCAAGTCTCAGTGTCACGGCTATGTGGAATCTTGGCTTAGTGTACTCAGAAAGTGGGACAAAGACTAATGATTCTCAGCCCTTATAAGTTAGTGCTATCTGTCTGGTTGGGTTTAGATGTATTTGAGACTGGTCACTCTTTTCTTCTTGTTCATTTCTTCCTTTTGTGAGGGGACGTCATCTTTAGAATGGCCCCACTATAGTAATTTGGAAGCTCAGGGCCTTTGTGATTTCACAGGCTAATAGCTCTGGAGACCAATTTGCCTCAGGATGAGTCTGACCCTGGCCTCACTCATTTTGGACACTGAAGACTCTTGTGTCAGTACTGGAATAAGATAAGATTCTCAGAGCTCTGGGGATTCAGGGGCTGTGTGAGCATGTGAAAAGGACATAAACTTGAGGAAGCCAAGTTTGAATGGTGTGATCTGGGTGGTTATACTGCAATCTGTCTGTAAGTCTTATGCATTCCCCATGTGGTGGCATCGGAAAGCAGAGTCTCTGGGAAGGGATTAGGTCATGAGGGCAGAGCGCTCATGAGTGGGATTAGTATTCCTTTCAAAGAAGCCTGAAGAGCTGGGGATGGGGCTCCGGCAAGTTCTCACTTAGTCGGCACCAAATCCCTAGCATAAGCCAGCTGATGCATATCTATAATTTCACTACTGAGGAGGTAGAGACGGGAGGATCAGAAGTTCAAGATCATTCTCAACAACTAGAGTGAATTTGAGGCCAGCCTGGGGCACATAAGACCCTATCTCAAAAAGAAGCAGCAGAGGAGGAGGAACAGAAGAAACCATTGTGGTCATTACAGTCACTGCTGTCCAAGGAACTTGTTCACTTCAGTCATGTGAGGATTCACATAAGGTGCCCTCTGTGCAGCGTGCAGAAACCTTAGGACACTCTTGAAAGGTACTTTCCAGATACTAAATTCATACGTTTTCTCAGTTGAAGGTATTTTGTTAGAGAGGCCTGAATGGCAGATACTATAATATTCCTTTGGACCCTCATAGACCACATGACCCAGATCAGGTATAAAGTTGCTAGCTCCCCCTCACCCGTGTGAGTTCACTTGGTTGAATTTATATCAACTCCCCTTGGTCCAAATCACGGTAGCTCAGAATCATGGAGGTGAACGTAAGTGAACTCAAACTCAGCACAGTGCAGCGCAATACAACTTGACCCCCAAACTGCAGAGGGCTGTCTTGTGGTGGAAGGATGGACAGGCCTGATTTTTTCTCAGAGGCCTCTCAGGCCTGAGGGGTGGTAGTATCACCCAAGTCTACCACAGAGGAGAGTGTCGATGTGTGGGGAAGGGGTTTTAGAGAGAAGTGCCTCTGCAGAAATCTGTGGCCTGTGCTATGGGGCTCAGATGGAGCCCACATGCCCTGGGGGTGAAAAGGGCAGATTATAGTACGACCTACTCCCATAGTGGCCCTAAGACCAGAAGAAAACCCCAAATAAGCTCCAACCCATGCCACCAGCATTGTCCTTTGGGGTACACAGAAGAGAGCAGATAAAAATCAGGGAAGCTGGTGCGGAAGGGCTTCGTAAGGAGCTGAACCAACAGGCAGGGACCTTACCGATAGTGGGGACACACAGACACAGAATAGGGTACCTTTCCCAGAAAAGTTAAGGGGATGAAAGGTAGAATTTGGAGACAGTAAGACAGCCAAGAGTTTGTAAAAACACCTCCAATCCCTCCTCCCAGTTGAGTGAGAGTGGGGGCCAAGCTATGTGTGTGGGGCCCCTGCCTGACACACGAGCAGTCTGCCCTGTGTGATGGGCATGAGCCAAACACTTCTGTAAACACAGTAGTTCCCTTTACCTACAAGGAACATGCTCCAAGATGTCAAGCAGATGCCCAAAGCCACGAGCAGTTGTGAGCTGTGTAGCGAGAGGAGAGACAACACAATTAATGCTGACTTCTTTTTCCTTCTTTACAGTTTTACAGATTTGTTCTTCCCGTGGGTCTTGGCAACCAGCATGCCACTGTTTTCTTTCCTTGTTAACTCAGGAACTTTCTTCTTTTCATTCAAAGGATATACTTTATGGCTTCTCTTTGGCATATCTGAATGGCTAGCACCATGACTGGTGTAATTTTTTTTACTCTTGTGTATTATGTTTTATTATTAAGTAAGAGTTTAAAGGCAAGCCTTGTGACACCCAGATGACAGACCTGATGACTGAGACAGTTACTAAGTGGCCAATGGGTAGGTAAGTATAAACTGTTGGATCTGGGGGACAGGGGCCTGACTCATATCCCAGGTAGGACAGAGTATGATGGCATGAATCTCACAACACTACTAGAATGACAAGTAATTAAAAACTTATGCATTGTTTAGTTCTAGAATTTTCCATTTCATATTTTCTGACCATAGTTGGATTAACTAAGAAGGCAGAAAGTGAAGCTGAGGACAAAGGAAATGACTGTAGTCATACTATAACAGTTTTAGGGGGGTATTTCAAAAGATTAGATAGAGTGGAGACATTGTTCATCCAAGGAGACTGATCCCATTAGGGTGGGAGAGGATGAGTTGAGTGCAGGGTGGGAGAGGATGAGTTGTGTGCAAGGTGGGAGTTGAAAGCTGTAAGGAATTCAGGCATGCTGGCTCACAGAAATGAGGTTTGTGTAGCAGTGTGGCCTGAGGAGGCTCTGTGTAGTTCCTATTCCAATAGGCTCACATAAAACAATAAATGAACACAAGCTACCCAGAAACCAATACCAGGCAGCACAGCCATGCTGAACATCACACCCTGTCCTCATGCTAAACCGAGGGGTGTTCTGGGAGGCTCCTTTTGCAGACAGACTGCAGGAGATGTATGGGCACGTAGCGAGCGACACCACTCCATGTCCCCGCTTTTGTTCACCCTGTCTTGAAGAGTAAGAGTGCCACACGAGGAGAGTCCATTCAGGACATCCACATCTCAGGACAGCGGCCCATTTTTGTGAGATGTGGACCTCGTGAAAGGACACTGGTTAGACTCGGTGGCACACACCCGTAATCTCAGCACTTGGGAGACTAAGGCAGGAGGATTGCCACAAGTTTGGGGTCAGCCTAGTCAACATAGTAAGTTCCAAACAAACCAAGACCTCATAGTAAGACCTTGTCTGAAAAAAAAAATCAAACAACAGAAAGTGTGGTTGATGGGGAGAGGATGACCTGGCTCCGAGTCTGGACCACTGGGTGTGCAGGTGAGTACTCAGCCCCATCCCACAGCTATTGGCACTTCTGAGGCTTGTGTTTTCACATCAGGGGAAGGGGTTGTCGGCATAGGATGGACGTCTACTTTGGGTATCAACCCAGTCCTCCCTTTTTTGTGCTAGTAAAGACCACAATTCTTGGCCTAGACCCTCTCCCAAAGATGGTAGGCTAGGTCAAAGAGGGAAACTTCCTGCCCTGGAAGAAAAACCCCCAAACCCATTGCTGCTCTGGGACTCAGAAGGCTCCAGTAAGTTCTTTCATCTTTTGGGTGTCTCAGGAGCTAGAGAAATCAGAAAGAAAAGAATAGATAAAGTTTTCATGTTGACAAAAAAGTATCCTGGGAGGAAGGACTGCCAAGGGCAGGACATGCTGGCAGCTCTGAGACTCACACATTGCCTCTAAATCCACTGGGAGACAGAGGTGCTAGTGCCCCAAGGTAAACTGATGACCTGAAAGTCTAGGGGGAACCTGTGTGGAGCTGCTGAGTAGTAATGGCAAAGACACGTCTTTGTCTAGGTTTGTACCAGGAGGAAAACTGGGGCATAGAGGTAAAAAGCCAACAAGGTTGGGGTATGAGCCGGCACTGGAGAGGACCCATTTCAATCCAGGGGAGAAGCTTGGGAAGGTTGGGGTCTGAACAAGTGCTGGAGAGAACCCTGCTTCGGTCCTGGGGAGATTATGAGGACGTTTGTTGCAGACTGTCAGCCCTCATTAAGTTAATGGAACTGGCGAGGAGTTGGCCAGGTTCCAGCACGTTGGAGAAAGAAAACAAGAAAAGCGTTTTCAGCGAAAGAGCTGAGAGATCCCATTTCGCTTGGCAGCCCCAGGAGATTAGGGGCCGTTGGTAATGGCCTCACTGAAATGGCTTATTGGGGACTTGTTGATTAAAACAAGGGAGAGAAAACTCCTAATGTCTAAGAAGAATTACATGGGCTGCGTCCAGAGGAGTGATTTGTGCATATTTCCTCGTGAACTACACAGCAACCTGGGCCCAGCCAGGGCCTCTGCAGCCACTTGGGTTATAAGCAGAAGGGGGAAGGACAGGAATTAAGCTAGAAAAATTCAAGGGATAGCTCTCTGAGTTCCTGGAGAGGGATTCAGCAGCCCAGAGACTAGGGTCCTAGAGCATAAAACCCCTGAGGTTGTGTGGGACTGGCAAATCTGGGACCTCTGACACAGCCTTTCTGGATAGGACACAAAGTCCTGGATGAATCAGCCATAGTGTGCTCATGGTGGATTTGTCTCTCTGGGACACTTTGCTATGTGTCCAGATGTTTTTCTCACAGACTCCATAACCTGTCAGGTCACCCACAGGCCCACCTGGTGACCAACTAACTCCCAAGGGTTTGGCCTTGGACTCTGACTTGCTTGGCTCTGACTGCTCCAATCCCATCTTTCTCTGGAATACACAGCATCCTCCAGCATTGACCGAAACCCTAGATCCAGCAGGCCTCAGGTGGGCAGCCTGCGGCTCCTACTTTGCCCCAGGCTCCCCAGAGATACTCTGGTCCCTTAGTCTCATCGTTAGCTTTTTGCCTAGATTCCTTCCTCTTACCTTAACACCCAATACATTTTGCTACAAGCTTCCCAAGCTTCCCTGTTCCTGTGCTTTAAAACACATTTAATGTCCCAAACCCTTTCCCTTGTACAAATAAGGACAGACCAAAGAGGCTCAGCTTTTGGCCTCAGGTCATACAGCCTTGGAGGGGAAGAGTGGAAACCTTCAGAGTTCATGTTTCCCCAGCCAGCAGATTGTTAGTCTCATCTCTAACTGCTCCCATGCCCCATATCCTGGAGTCAGGCCCCCCAACACCCCCCAAATTGCATGTTTCCCACCCTTGTCCCCAAGCCTCTTCCCACAGAGCCTTTTCTAGACCTGGCTGGTAGGTCCTGGCTCCACACTGGAACCTGGAGTCTGTTGGACTTCACGGTGGGTGGTGAAGGAATGGGCCCCCAAATCAGATGGAGGAATTAGATTAAAGTCTGTGAGGATTGCCTGTGACAGAACCTCCTTCCTCCCAAAGCCCAGGTATGAGGTGGATGCTTGCCAGGGTCCCGCGTTCACTTTCACTCTAGAAATGGCAGGGATGGGCTTGTTGACAGGGTCTGAAGCCTCTCCCCTTTTTGGAGACCTGGACCAAGCCCTCCCACCCCTCAATATCTCCTGTCACACAATGCAGTGAGCCAAGAACTACCCTTAAGTCAAGATTAGAATCAAAGACAAGGTAACATCTGCAAAAGGGACATGGATCTCCCAAGGGTGAAGGCCCAGAAGATTGACAAGAGCCAGGGATACTGGCCTACTGACTTCTACTTTCTGGACCTGATCATAGCCCCCAAGATCTTGTTTACATCAAGGCAGGCCTAGCCTGTTTCTGTCATACAGAATTCTCAAGGTTCAGAAAGGGAGGGGTAGACTACAACTTAGCCAACCCTGAGCCCTGATGAAACGGGCTTGGTGTTGGAGACGGAAGATCTCTACTGTGAACTCTGGTGGCCTCCAAGACCCCATGTATCAGGCTTCCTGGGCTCTAATACCTAGAGTTGGGTCCTCCTTGGTAAGCTGGACCCACCTAGGATCCCTATTTCTATGCATATGCCTGGCCAGGGCACTGGCTGAAATGTAGGGCAAGTAAGGGCCAGACTATCAGGATGCTGAGGAGACCTGTCTGTGGGAATGAACCCCTGGGAACATTCTGAGGAGACTAGTGGTCACACAGCCAATGAAGACCCCTTAGCCCTAGTCCAACTCATCAAGTTCCCCAGTTCACTTGCTGTATCAAATATAGCATCTCCCTTCTGGGATATACACATAGGCCTCCTCCTCCCTGGGCCTCACCAAGTAAAGGGGAGGAAGGCCAGTCCAACTTGTATTTCCAAAAGTGGGGGAAACTTTTCTCTCTACCCACCCAAGAGGTAGGGTCAAGAGGAACTCTTGCCTATCTGGGGACCTGAGAGTGTAGTCCAGGCTCTTCCCTGCCTAGTCCTGGGCTTCTCTCGAGCCCAGTCCATGAAGGAAGAGCTGGCCTCTTGCCCATCCCTATGGGTAGATTGTGAAGTTCTGCAAACCTAACACTGTTCTCAGCTTGGGCTGAACTTCCTTCCAGAGTGTCCTGTCCCTGCAGAGAAGTAGCTTTTCTATTACATGTGTCCAAGATGGCTCGCTCCAAACCGGAGAGACTGTTTTGAGACCAGATGTTATCTAGCTTCATCTGGGAAGGACAAGGAAGCAGGCTCCACAGGGCTGGCTGCCTTACCTGCTCAGGCTAGCCCTGCCCCATCCCCCTCCTCCCAGAACCTTCCCTCTGGCCTCTGAACACTGTCCACCATGATCCCCTAACCTGGCCTGGCTATTCACTTCCTCTCTCTGTGTCCTTTATCCTGCCCCACCTTCTCAGACCTGACCCTTCTGCAGGAAGCCTGCTCTACGTCCCCCGAAGCCATGTACCTTTCTCCTAGGATACCTGTGATAGATATGGGTGGATGGCCTCAGGGACAGTGTATTTTTTTTTTTATGAGGGCTCTGTTTCTCCAGAACTTGGCTCACAGTGGGGTATTGACACTGCTTCAGTCAGAACCAGCAGGGACAGAGCGCTGGCTGCCCCAGGGTGCAGAGCTGGCCTGCTGGGCAGAAGCAACATAGTGGGCAGGGCCCTCCCAGAGCCACCACCCGGTCCCCCAACCCCTCCCTCCTTCCCTAAAGGGAAGGAGAGGTTAATAAACCAATTACTTTGGGCAACGAAGCAAAATAAGTCCCATTAAAGTAATTAATGTCCTTTGCACAGTCCCCATTGGAGAAGACTAATAAATTGGGGCTTTGTCACCATCCGGTAATTTCTCTCTAAGGCGTTTCTTCACCCCCATCCGACAGCACAGTTTAAGGCTCTGTTAATGCTTTTAAGACGGGCTCAATGCCAGACTAATTAGATTTGCATTTCCACCATGGGCCAGGCTGGGCGCGGATGTGCCCAATGAGAGAGGCTCCAGGACCCCGCCGGGGCCCAGGGACAGCACCCGCCTTTGAGAAGGGGCCATGTGTGGATTCCCACGCCTGCCTGGGGCGATGGCCTGCTACCCTGTCTGCCTGCTCAGCTTCCCGGTCCCCGGGGAACAGGACCCATGGCTTTGATCCAGGAGGAGGCCAGACCTCATTCTCAGGGGTCCCCTCATGAATAGTCCCCACTGGGGTCCACAAGGGTCAGTAGTGTGATCCATGTCCTGGAGTCTCTCCTGGTGACCAGGGCCAGGTCCTGGTGGTTTCTAGAGGGACAGTGTAGAAAAAGGGGACAGAGCAATATAACCATTGGGAAGCCAGACAGACACAGTCCAGCCAGGATAGCCAACCCTAGCATAGGGGTAAGTTGTGCAGTTGGCACCCTTAGTGGGAGGTGAAGAGGGGACCAACTTCCTTTCCTAACCTGTAGAATTACCTAATGCTGAGAAAAATGTGATACAACCCAGTGCAGGATGCTTCTCAGAACCCTTGCAGAACCCATGGTCACATCTAGGATAGAAAGAGCTAGTTCTGGCCTGGAGGAGCCTCAGGAGGCAGGTCCTCAGATTGTGTGGAATCCTGGATGGGTCCTGGAATGGGAAAGGGATACAAGAGGACATTGAGGAAGCAAAGAGAGTGAGCTGTGTGAGGCATGGTGGGCATTGGTGGGCACCACTGACCAGCGGCAATGAGCACACACTGAGACATTATGTTCCTAACAAAGACCCTGGAGAGGACACACACACACTCTACTGACTTTCAGTGATCTTACAATTATAAAACTGTCTTACAATATGTTTTACTTCAAACGAACAACATTCCATAATAGGGAGAGATAAGAGGCTGGTAGAGGCTGCTCTTACTATTGTCCCCTCTTGCCTGTGGTTCAGGCAGGCAGACAGGTGCCCGTCATGGACATGACCAGCTAGCAGATGGAGATGATAAACCATCATCAGCAACCCATCATGTGTTGAAATCTCCAGAGCACCCCTGCAATCCAATGCCTGGAGAGAGGAACCATCCTGGACAAGGGATGCAGGAGCCTGTAGCTATGCTCACTCCATGGGGAAGGTACTCCATTGGCATCTCAACCCTGGAACTTTTGGCTTGAAATCATGCTGAATGAATATACGGGGAACCAGTCCTGGGTTGAGTTAAGACTCTTCTAGCATCTGGACTCTGAGAGAGTTCCTCACCTCCTGAGCCCTTGTATCCTGCTTTGTGTGATGGGTGTCACTGCCAACAAGATCAGCATGAGCTCAAGAAGCTCCATAGACAGGCAAGGTCAGGGAAGATCTACAAGTCATTTCTTTCTTTCTTCTTCTTTTTTTTCCCCTCATGACAGAGTCTCACTATATAGCTCTGGCTGTCCTGGAACTCACTCTGTAGACCAGGCTGGCTTCAAACTCACAGAGATCTGCCTGCCTCTGCCTCCTGAGTACTGGGATTAAAGGTGTGCACCCCTAAGATGGGCTCTGCAGTCATTTTTCATTACTGAGTTTTTACCATTGGGTTTGATGAGATGAGCATGATCTACAGAGTGGGTAGCAGAGGGCCTGGAGAAAAACAGGGTGGGGTCTGGACCAAGTTGGCTAGAAGCCTGCTACATATGGCAGAGTCTAAGATGGGGTTGACAGGAAAGGGACAGCTGAGAAGTTAGGTGGGGTGAGAAACACCAACAGTGCTGGATTGACTGAGCCTTGGATGACAGGATATGTGGAATGTGACCAGCAGTGCAGTTCCATCTGCTGGGCAGACACCTGCTTGGCTGTGCACTTCAGCATGGGAACAGCTGTAAACAATGACTGCCACGGCTGGCACAGCTGTGTACCCATACAGCTTACCATGTGGATGATCATGTTCAAATTTTTATACTCTCCTAAGTGTCCTTTTCCTATTCTTCTTTTTTTAAGCTTTCCAATTAAAAATTAAAAATTCAAAATTCAAAGAACTATCAGCTCATGGGCCACACAAAAACAAGTGGCACCTCTCAGTTTTCAACCCTTGGCAAGGATGTGTGAATAGAAGTTACAAAGCAATGAACATAAAGTAGGATGAATGCCTGTGTATGTGTAAGCTTAGAAACACCAAAGAAAGTGGACAAACACATAGAACTGTATCAAACCTCAAAATCTGTGATAGAAGATAAGTATCTAAGAAATGCAGTATAGAGCTGGGTATATAGCCCAGTGATGAAGAAATTGCCTAGCAAGCATGAGGCCCTGTGGTCAGTCCTCAGTAACCCCTCCCCTGGCATACAGACAAAAGAAAGAAATATAGATCTCGCTGAAACCTCTCAAAACTCATGCGTGCCTGGCTTTATAGTTGACCTTGTCCAAAGCTTCATAAGACATCTAAGTGGCTCCAGAAAACAGAACAAGAGTTATACTGCCCAGTTAAAGAATCTGGTTTCAAATCTGTGCAAGCAAAATACAAGAAAATGGAGCTGAGATTCCTATGCCACTTATGAAGACAGAGGCAAAAGTTCTAAACAGCAAACTGTTTGTAGCCCAGGCTTCCCTGGATCTTGCTCTGTAGACCAGGCTGGCCTTAAACTCAGAGATCCCCTTGCTTCTGCTTTCTGAGTGCTGGGATTAAAGGCATGTACCATCAAACCTTGCTCATCTTTTATTTCTTGTAGTTAAAAAAGCAATCTTTAGAGAACATGAATAGAAAAGGAATTTTCTTAACTCAGCAAAAGTTATAAACCAAGCCCTGGAGCAAACAATTCATCAAGTAGACATCACAGGGATTTCCACTATGAGCTGAACCAGCAAGTGCATCCATGGGCTCCATTATAAATGGTGGTCCTGGAGATATTTAGGGCCAAGAAGCAGAAAGAAGGTGCTGTGAAGAATTCAGGAGAGAGGTAAACACTGCTCATATTGGCTGCCTTCTGAGAAAACTGGTAGCTCGTCTACTAGAACTGACTAAAGAAATCAGCACTCCTAAATCCATAACGCTGCTTTATGCCATCAATCAATAAATTCCAATATAGCATGAGAAAGGACACATTCTCTTGGCATCACAGAAGTGAACTCCTGGAGCACTCTCTGGGGGAGACCTTCAGACTTATGGGGCCCTGAGGAGATGGCTCAATCCCCTGCAGTTAATCTCTTTGCTCTTGGGTGTATTGGTAGAGAAGCATAGATTCCAAGATTCCCACATGGAATGGTAAACCAACCTAATCTAGAAAAAGCCCCACTTCACAAATAAATTGAACTCCGAAACTGACAAGGGGTTCAAAACCATGCACCATGCTAAAGAGATGAACCACTTTGGAGGTTGGAGCTCTTCTGCACTCTAGACTTTTATTCCACCCACAGCAGTGTGTTTTGGGGTGGGTGTGGTTGGCAGACCACCAAAGAAGTCTCCCCCCGTCATATGCCTTGAACCCAAGAGAATGGAACTGAACAAAAACATGGCTCCATCTACCATCATGATGAGGGTGGGGACATGACACAGTGTCACTTCATAGAGGAAAAGATGCCTGATTCTGTTGGAATGAAAGCATACCTAGGAATGATAGCAGAATGTTGTAGTTTTATTTCTGTGACTGTGACAAGTCCCGTGGCCAAAACAAACAACTCGGGGAAAGTTTCATATGGTTAACAATTTCAAGTCACAGTCTATCATTTCAGAGAAGTTGAGACAGGACCTCTAAGGGCTGGTCACATCGCATGCACAGTCAGGAGTGGAGAGAAAGGAACACACCTTTGCCTGCCTCTCTCAGCTAGCTTTGGACTAGTTTATCTAGTTCAGGGTCCCTTGCCTAACAAACAGTGGGCTCACTATGGGCGAGGTCAGTGGACGAGATGATCTCCCACAGATATGCCTGCAGGCCAATTTGCTCTTGATAATTTCTCAGCTGAAGGTGAAGCTAGGTTGTGACACATTGACACTTAAAACTAACCAGCACATGAACCAACAGTCTTGATGTGAGAAAATACAGAGGAATACCTCCAAGTGGCACACACTGGATGGCCCGTCATAGGAGTAATGGACAGTATGCTGATGGTGAGTAGGCACTTCTCTGAGGCCTCATCCACGACTGTGGCACCCTGGCCAGAATCCCACTCCTCTCGATAGATGTCATAGGCTTCTCTGCAAGACCATAAGTTAAACAGTTGGGGATCTTGTCTCTTTTGTTCATTTTTTGTGTGTGTGTGTGTTTGTGTTTATCTCCAGGACCTAGTATGGTGGCTGGAGTGTTGGGCAGTGGGCATGAAACTGTTGAATAAGCAAGAGGTCAAAAAGAGAAAGGCCTGTGTGTCTGCATACTGGCTCTGCCTCTGGAGGACATGTAGGTTATGTCTGCTCTCAGATTCCTCTTCTCACAACAGGCACATCTGGCAGCTGTGCAGGTATCCTGCACATACCAGAGCTGAGGTAAACATTGCATCATTCACTTCTATGGGCCCAGAAGAGTCGAAGGGCTCATGTGCTGTGGGAGATTGTACCTAGAGTTTGGTTCCTTATAGCCTAGCTCCAGGGCTCAAGCACAGGGCATGGAGCAGGTGTGTGATCCAGGACAGGATAAGCTAGTGACTTCAAAATATAGCCAAGTAGGGAAGAGCTGGACACAGGAGGACTAATACTCTCTGAGCTCAGAGTTCAGGCTAGAACAGGCCTGAGCTCAGTTCAGGCTAGACCAGGCATGCCCCCACGCCAGGTTTAGGTGCAGGTCCCATCTGCTTCCGCCTAAATTGTTGCTGTGACAGTTGGTTCAAGCTTTCTTCCTAAGTGGAGAGCTTAAAGGTAATTTGGGATGGTATGAGAGTCCACATTCTCCCAGAATCTCTTGCTATACTATCCTACCCATCATTTTTAGCCATCTTGCTGACATCTTCCTGAACTGTCATGGAGTTGTCAGGGAAGTCTGACTTCCATGGCGTGTACTCACCTCAGCATACACCAAGTGAGCACATCTGCTCACAGATTCACATCTGGGGACACGTAAATAGACTAGGGGGGCATGGGCCTTAAAATCAGTTACTGTAATGGACAGCCTATTATTACACTATTCTATGTTACAATCTGAAGATGATGATCTGTCAATGTTTTAATTTACAACTTTTAAACTTTACTATAGTACAAAATGAGTCTGTATTCAGCAGAAATTGCATCCTGTATGCTGAATTCCAACCCATTATTAGTGTTATACTTATGTTTGGTCCTCTTTCATGATGCTCAAGTAATAGTAAAAGCACACACCACAGCCAGCCCCCAAAAGGCAGGGTGAGCAAGCAGCTCCACAGGGTGCCATGCGGATGTACTGTTGTATCCACTAAAATAGACAGATATACTCTCTTTCTGTCTTGGTCTGTCTGTAAGCATGTCTCTCTCTCTCTTTGTGTACATGCATGTGTGAATATATATGTGTGTGGTGTTATGTGTGGGGTATGTGTGTTGTGTGTGTGTGTGTGTGTGTGTGGATGCAAGCCAGAGGACAACCTCAGATGTCATTCTTAAGTAGCATTCACTTTGTTCTTTGAAAAGGGGTCTCTTTGCTGACCTGGAGCTTGCTAAGCAGGCTAGGCTAGGCTGGCAGGCCAAAGAGCCCCAAGGATCTGCCTGTTTCTGCCTCCTCAATGCTAGAATCACAAGCATGTTGCCATATGTAGGTTTTTTACATGGGTTCTTGGGCTAGAACTCAGGTGCTTGTGTTTGCAAGGTGAGCACATTACTGATTTTTTTATCTTCCCAGCTACTGCAATACATTTTTAATTATAATAATTTCAATTTATGATGGAGTTATCAGGACATAACCCCATGGTAAAGAAAGGAACATCTGTGATGTTTATTGAAATAATAATGAGGGTTATCTTTAAAAGGCTAGGCTGAATTAAAATGGGAAATGCCACAGGGCATTGAATTGTGGGTTTGCATATATGTGGCTAAGAGGGAATATGAATCTCACAGCTGGGCTACAGTCAGTGAACAGCAACTTTCCAGGAGGGAACTAAGGGAACCAGGTGGATGTGGAGGGAAGGATGATATTGGCTAGGAGAGCATCCATTCTACCTCACCTGGGTACCACTGACAGACACAGAGCTCCATGGTCCAGCTGTGCAGACTCAGAGAATTCAGCAGGAGAAGAGTCAGACAGAGCTGCTCTCCTGGGAGGGGCTGAGGGTGAGCGAGCAGACAGAACACAGGCCCCTGAAAGGCCATCAGAGCTAAGCATAGGGTTTGGGTAGGGAGTAAGGCGCAATGACCGCTATGCCAGGACTCTAGAATATCTCAGGCCCAGAATCTCGGTAAAAGCTGTAGTCCCTTCTAACCCTGAAGCAGAACAGTGGGAAGAGGGTGGAAACCCTTCCTAGAGGTCTGAGCTCAGCTCCAAAGCAGTAGAGAACAGACCAACCCCCACAGACTTCCCGCACTGGAAGAGCACAGGGTCCCTGGCTTGCAAGACCCCCACATCCCTGGAGGCCTATGAATCACTCCAGTTGCCCATAATTGCTAAGACACCCCTCTCTCTGCTGCAGCATAATAGTCTTGCCCCCGGCTTAGGTATCCCCAACGGGACCTCCCATGGTTTTGATCCATACTGAGGAACATCCAGGCCAGCCTTCCCCACAAAGAACTCAGAGAATCTAAAAAGTTCAGGGGGGAAGGGCAGCAAAAGACTAACTTCCCTGGATCCTAGGAATGAGAAAAATCAACTATCCCAACCCCTGGCAGCCACCTGGGGAAGGCAAATGTCTACATTGCCCTTCCCAGTAATTCTGAACTGCAGCAAAAGGCTCACGCAGGGCTTTCTGAGGCTGCCTACTCATGGGGGTCTCTTAGATGCATTTGCTTTGTTTGACCCGCGGTTTATTCAGCGCTGTGGAAGAGCCCCAGCTGGCTGTTTGCATCGAAGTCCGGTGTGCTGGACTCAGCACTCTGGGGAGGTGAGGGCCCCTTGTGCTCCAAGGCTCTTGTTTGCAGAGCTCAGGAGGACCCAGTGGGATGGAGCCTAGACAAACACTGAGCATCCTTGGCTTCAGAAACTCTACCGGTAAACACTCCCCTGCCACGCATTTTTGCCTTGCATTGATTCAGCTGCAGAGTGCAAATGGCCCTGAGAAAGGGCCAAGGGGAGCCCAGGCCCAACTGCATTCAGAAAGATCTGTCGTGGAGGTGGCATAGCTGAGTGGGCAGTCACCATGGTCCCCCACCACAGTACTGAGGTGTAGAGCTCTGAGCACCCAGGCATGCAGCAAAATGTTCCCATTGAACCAGCTCAAGTCAAAGGCTATCTGCCACCTCCCCATGCCTCCTGCCATGTTAATCATATCTGAGCTAAGGTACAGGGTAGCCCAAGCCAGGATGATCTGCTGTCTCCCAGGGATATTAGTTTCAGGGATGTCCTCTAAGACATTGTTCGTGTTCAAGAGAAGAGAGATGACCATTTTGGATGATATTCTACCCTAAGAGCAGTGTAGAAAGGGCAAAGCCTATTTCTTTCAGAACTTACTTTTCTTCCAACTTCCGATGTGGAAAAATCTGGCATTGTCACAGTGAGTGCCCTGAATGGGTTAAACAGTCAACACTGACTCAAGTACTCGTGCCAGGAGTTCCGGGAAGCAGCTAAGAGAGCCAGGAGTGGCAGCCCTAGGGCAGAGGGATGGGGATGTGGTCGATGATCAGACCTGATTCTGTGTGGCATGCCTAGGTGAAGGGGCTGGGCCATCTCAAGATGGGCATCCAGAAAAACCATAGGCCAAGGGCTCTTGGCAAGGGCTCCCAGCCCCAAACTGTCCATGTCTCTATGGCTATACTGAGAAGAGCCCAGCTGCTCTGGTGGCTGGGCACAGCTCCTCTAAAGTAGGCACTTCTCCACTCCCAGAGCCAAGGTAGGTAAACAGTAACTGAACTTTCTAGAATGTTCCATCAATAACAGATGGGACTTGTGACTAAAAAACTGAGACCCAAGTGGATCTCAGACCTGGGGCTAGAACTGAACAAGCCTGGAGAGCTATAATGGGGCAGGGAATGGACAGGGGATGGACAGGAGGCTTGGTGCAGGATCATATGGGGGTAAGCACATACCACTCATGTGCTGCCCTGTGAGGACATATGGAACCTTGGTAAGGATAAACAATGAAACAATGGTGAGGAAGAAGTTATGTCTAGAGCCAACTATGCCCTGGTCATTACCATCCTAGTGAGACAGATCTCCATCAGCAGACTCATCAGGGCTCCCACTTCCTCAGAGGCACTGTGAGCTAAAGCCCAGATTCTCATTCTCTTCTTGGCCTACTGTTCCCAAATTCCCCAGGTACAGAGACCTCCCCCCCNCCTATACAGGCCTGCGACACTCTGGTGTCCTTTGGACCTCATGAACCACACGGTAGCTTCAGTGGTCTGTGAGTCCATGCTTGGGGACAAGGGACACAGGGAACTGGGTACTGTAGTGAGCTATTGGTCCCTGAAAACGTCTGTCTTTACATTTGGAACCTGTGCATAGGTCATGTATCAAAGCAGAATGAATGATGCTGATCTGCTGATTTTGGGTAGTGAGATCAGCATGGACTAGGGGGTGACGGATGCAACCATAAAAGACCTTAGACCAGAAATTGGTGGAGCCAAGATATGGCCAAGAGAGGGTAGGGGATAGGGAAGGGAAGTGGGGTTCCTGTTCACTGGCATCTCTGTTCTTGCAGAGTCCATGAGTCAGGGAAAGTGGGCCATCTGCAGTAGAAATCAGCCCTCCCCATGCTTGACCTCCAGGACTGTGGAATGGTAATTCTGTATAGTTAAAGCTACCAGCTTGTTTTGTCTGTCATAGTGACCACAGGTAATGTGAAGGTAGCCTTGGATGGTCTTCCATTAAAGTCAGGGACCCCAGGGGTACTATGTTCATTTACCAAATCTAGGGCCTGCTAGGAATGCCTTCAAAGTCCATATGTCCTGTCCCCTGCCACTGCTGGGTCCCTCGCTATATCTGCCACTCATTTGATATCTTTGAACACCTGTACCACTGTTTGTTTAGCACTGTTCCTCAAACAGACTCTGTTTCCTTATCTGAGTGTGTTTTAAAAGGCAGAAAACATCACTTTGTGTCAAAGTTAGTTGTGAAATGTACATAATTAAAAGTAAATTTGACTGAATTTGTTCAGGTTTCCCTGAAGGGCTGAGAGATGAAGTTATATTGTTCACATCTTTCGTCCTCGTTCTTGGCACTGTCCCTGGAGGAGCACCCTGAGGAAGCCTGTCTCACACTGGGAAGAGAATACAGTTGAGTGACTTTTCATGGCTTCACAACAAAGGGGCAGTCCCAGCCAGCACCATTGGGTGCTATTCCCAGATGGCCGTGGGCACGCAGGCTAGTAGGGTTCTGAGCGGCTTCACAATGAATCTATCTTGTCTACCATTCCTATTACAAGTCTTTAGTTGCTGAGACACAAGAAGGGGCTCCCACATGGGGAGACTACAGTCACTGCCTCAGGATCGACCTCAAAGTCTCATTCCTAGGAGGGCTCCAGATAGCTCATCCCTCCTTTGTCTCTCTATCCTCTAGACTAGAATTTGTCAGCTAGACACTGACTGAAAAAAGGTCACCATGTCGACAGAGCCAGGTGCACTTAGAGTGGCAGGGTGGCCTAAAGGTTCTGGTAGATGTTATCTGATGTCCACAAGGGAGCCTAATGACTGGACAAGAGTCAACTCTTCTCCCAGACTTTGTGGTCCTCGCTGTCTTAAAGCCAAGGGTGGGGCTTATGGTGGGCCTGGCTGAATCTGAACAAATTCCCGATAGAGAGAAACTAGGCCACCAGTTCCCTAAGTCCGAGAGGAGGGCCTAAGCCTTTCTAGAAGGAAAATTGCCACAAGTGACCAGAGCAAAGTT
Source organism: Bramus lutescens (assembly GCA_001685075.1). Lineage (NCBI taxonomy): Eukaryota > Metazoa > Chordata > Mammalia > Rodentia > Cricetidae > Bramus > Bramus lutescens. The sequence continues at coordinate 515,961 of LOEQ01001568.1, forward strand.
TTCTTTGTATAATAAAAACACTGAACACCTTATGTCCACCCCATTTGTGACCAGGACTAGCTTATCACCTGGTTTCATTACCCAGCAGTGCTCTTGAACCCACCACTGTTCTTATAGCACCTCAGTTGGTCCATCAATTCCTATTTGGAGGCTGGAAAGATGTCACCTGCAGGCACTAGGGGAGCCAAGCTACCCTAGGATGGATTCCTGCTTTGACTGTGGCTGCCTGATATAGGAGGAATATAGGGTACCAGCCTGGAAGGTATGGGGTGAGGCTGCCCCTTAGGTGCCCCCCTCCAGGAGGCCCAGCTAATGCCATCTACAGTCCACCAGAGGGATGTGCCCAGCAGGAAAGTCAGTCCTTGCTCAAAGCAACATGGGAATGGGATTTGGGGATAGTGCAGGGCTAGGCCATCATCTGTGGATTCCCAACCTCCACTTACACCAGGGGCCCCTGGGGCCCCATCTGGTGAATGACAAGCTGTGTTGTGCCGCCCACCTGGCCTCCGGCACCCACACTGCACCTGCAACAACAGGGCGTCGGAGCCGGCGTCTGATTACGGCCCCCTCGCAGCCTGCTCTGAATTCTTGCGGAAAACCGGCACATCGAGGCCTGGGCCAGGCAGGAGGACAATCCCTGCAGTGTCTGTGCAGCTGGCACCACAACGTGTGGCCTGCTGAGAGGGCAGCTTGGTCCAGCCCAGGTCCCAGGCCCAGCCAGAATCTCCCAGCCCCCAACACCGAGGCTCCACAAGCCCCTTGCCTGACTAAATGATACCCTGCCAGAGACTCCTTGATCCTGGAGAGCCTCCTTGCACCCCCTAAGTGCATTTTGCTGAAGGCAGGTGGGGGTGAGGCACAGGCAAGGTGGTGGTGGGTCACAGTATTTTCTCTGCCCACCTCAGAGGTGAGCATAACCCTGTGGTACCTTTACCAACACGCCAGGGGCTGTGGACCCTTTTCATAGTAGGGTCCTTCCATCTGTCTGCATAGTTAAGGCAAAGGTCACCTCCTCAGACAGCCCTCCCAGATCATTCTGGCTTCTTGACAACACTGCTGCCCCACCCCACCTCCATACCAAGGACCATGTTGTAAAGACCACCAACCAGATCCAGCTTCCACTTGGTGAGGGCTAACTGCTGCCTTCCCTACCAGAGGAAGTATTTTTTCCCTTTTTCATTTGTTCATATTTTTAATTTCTTGCCTTAGCCACAGCTTGGGCTCCTGGAGAGCTTCATTGAGGAAGGGCTAGGATGTGGATTCTCCCTGGAGCCTCCTGAGCCCTAGGCCAGGGCAGGAGTTGGATATAGTATTGGTTTCATGCCAGAAATGTCCCTCCTCTGGGTGTCACGGGTGCCGAGCTCTTTGTGTCTCCTGCTTATGCCCCCTGCACCCTCTGAATGTGTAGTACACGCTGAGGTGTGACAGGCCCTCCCATGGTCATTTGAACCATAGCCCCATACTCATTGACACCCAGGAGTTCCGTGTGCCATGGCGTTAGCAGGGACTTTGCCACGACCTCGGATCCCTGCTGTGCCTGGACCCACCAGCCGGTGTTTTACGGCCTGTTAGGGCTGAGTCTGCATGAAGCCTTCCCGGCATTTTACACAAAGGTTCTTCGCCATGAGTGGAGTCAAATAGATTCACGTTGGGATCATAAATATAATTAGGAGACTTTTATTTTCAAGTAGCACTTCTGAAATCTATAAAATTAAGCTAATATACTGATTTTTAAAACACAGGAATTTTATTGCTCTGTGAGTCAGAGTTTGCCAGCCCATGAGGTCGGGAATTAACTCCTTCCCGTTCTCAGGCAGCCAGTGGTATGCCTGAGAGCCTGGGCCTGCTCTCCTTGCTGAGGACACATACTCCAGAAAAGCAGGTTCCTGGGACAGGATGGTGACTAGGCAGGGACTGACCTTCACCCCGCAAGCACAGCTCTTTTCCTCATGTTGACTCTGTCTTCTCTTTGCCTTTCCTGAACCCCGAGGAGCCCAGAGAGGCTCAAGATCCAGCCTCTACTCCTCCTGGAATCTGCTCCCTCAAACTGTCCTTCCTGACCCCTCTTCTCCTAGGGGAGTCCTGCCTAGTACCCAGCCCTCATCTGAAGCTGCCCTTTTCTCTGAGTTTCTCTCTAGACCCTGCTAACAGGATGTGCCATCTCAGCTCTGTGCCCTGGGAAATCGGGCCAGCATATTTAGCTTAGTCTTTGGTAGGGGTAGGCAGGGAGAATGAAGCATTGACAAGACTACCTCCTGTGGGCACCTCAAGGGCAGCCTGGAGCTGACCTGGCACCTTCTGGGCTTCCCACTTGTAAGTCCTCAGTGTCTCATATTAGCCAAGTTCTCACTCTGTAGCCCTGCCTGGCATGACCTAGGCACATCATCTTGACATAGTCCCAGGTTGGAGGCAGCTGTGTAGGTCACCATCCACCCCCTTTACGAGGCAGGGTCTTACTTCACAGGCTTTATGTATTGTCTCTGTTCAGGGACTAGGACCTCACAGAGAGACAGGAAGGTGACCATTGTAGGGACAGCAATTTAGCAGTTTTCTTCTTCATCATCATCTTTTTCTTCTTTTCTTCTTCTTCTTCTTCTTCTTCTTCTTCTTCTTCTTCTTCTTCTTCTTCTTCTTC
>LOEQ01001568.1:520167-534124 GCA_001685075.1 Bramus lutescens
GTGTGTGTGTGTGTGTACACAAAAGCCCTGAGGTAGGAAATGAGAGCAAACAATAGGTCCGGAAGTCTCCCTCCTGTCCTGTAGAACCCTTGCCACTTCTGTTTTTGGCTGACTGGGGTTCAGCTTCAGGTGGGAGGGCGCAACAATGAATGTGCATGCTTAGCTTCCCTACAGGGATGCCTGGATCTGGTCTGGCACCTCCTACGAAGCCTCTCCTGGTTTAGTGACCTGTTCTCCTCGTAGGAGCTCCTAGGTGAGAGTTTGGGGTATCCCAGTATTCTTTGGAGCCTGCCCTAACTTCCATACTTTTATAGCCATGGCCTGCTCCCCACTGGGAATTCCATGCTCAGCTGGACCTTACACATTGTGCTGTGGGGAGGAGGCTGACACAATAAAAGATTTGTAGGAAAACGAGGGTTGGGGTCACGTCAGAGGGAGTAGTGTGGGTGTCCCTTGTACTGAGGCACATTAAGGGACATGAGGGTTGTGAGCTCTGAGAGAGGGAGTTCTTTCACTCTGGACATGGGAGGAAAATCAGACTGAAAGTGATCCTGGGGAAGGACAGAGTTGTAGCTGCTCCTGACTTCCTGGATGCTGGATTGTAATTCCGGAGATGTGTGAAGCTAGGTCATGTCTCCCATTTTATGGAGGAAGAAACAGAGGTGAAGGGCTTGACCCATGTGAAGAAGACTCAGGTGCCCCATCAGGGAAACTGGCTGGCCTGTTGCTTGTGGGTGGCCATGAGCTTCCAGCAGGATCCCTAAGCTCTAGAGTCTGCTGTGACTGGAACCACCCCTGCACAGTGGGGCTGGGGCCCACAGGGAAGAGGGACTGGCCAGGGGACTTCCAGGGCAGGGGTCCCCTCCCTGGGCCCCAGTGGGTGGGACAGAGGCCCCAAGGCTCCGGCTGCAAGGCGAGGCCCTCAGTGGCGGCCACAATAAATATGTTTGTTCAAGGGAAGCCAGGCTGGGAGCTGTGTGCGCCGGCCCGGTGAGGAAAAAAAGGCTGCTTGTGCCTTGCACACTGGGGTAATTGTTCCTGCTCACGCAACCGCTGCCCCATGGCCGGAAAGGTCAGACGGCCCTCAGGCCCCGTCGGAAGCACCCGGTGCCTCGGGCCCCTTTGCTTGCCCCCTGCCATGATGTCCTGTAACGCCCGCGTGCAGCCTGCCTCCTGGCCTTGGCATGGGTAGAGAAGCAATGAGGCAAGTGGAGAGATGAGGCTGCGATTCCACCTGTCCAGCTCAATATCATGGTGTGAGAAGAACAGGCCCTGCGGGGGGCCTCAGTGTTCAGGGGCAGCCAGGAGCTAGTTGAGGGGCTTTACTAATTTCCTCATCTGACTGACTATAGGCCTAGACATTAGGGATGACATAGTAAGAGACAGGGAGAGATCCAGACAACACATACAGGTCAACAGGTCACCGTTAGAGGCCAGAGCAGTCATCATTCTACTCAGCAATAGATGAGACAGCTGAAGGAGGTCTTACCCGGCCATGTCCCCAAATCTGTTAGAGATGGATATTATAGAGACCTGCTTCCTGCTCATTGGGCTAGAAGTATAGCTTACTTGGTAGAGTGCTTGCCTAGCAGTCATGAAGCCCTGGGTGCCATTCGCAGGACCGCATAAAACTGACTGTGTTGGTGCACATTTTCAGTCCCAACTTGGGAGATGGAAGAAGCAGGAGAATCGGGGGTTTAAGGTCATTCTTGGCTACACAGTAAGTTTAAGGAACTCTGACTCAAAAAGCAAAATCACAAACACCCTGGAATCCCAGAGTGGTCCTCCAGTTCCTGAGACAGGAGAGGAGGAGCACGAGAACTTACAATTTGCTGGCTGCAGTAGTGGACCCTGAGTGACGCCCATCCGGTTTCCATCACCTTCTGTTCTCCAGGAAGCTTTGAAGGGATACTTCCAGAACTACACCTGCGTTTTCACTACGATCACGGTAGTGAGGAGGCTAAGGAAGACTGAGGAAGGCCGCCCTTTTCCAAAGTCCCAGGTCCAGCTGAACTGTCCCGAGGGTGAGCATGGTAATACAAGTGGCTTTTGTAGCCCAGTTTGGTCACTTGGAGCCATTAGGGCTAGGGCTTATGGGAGAACAGGACTTGTGGGAGGGGTTCCAGCAGCTTCTGGGGACAAAGCACCAGAGGCCCTGAGAATGAATATAACACACAGGGTTCTCCCTGCCCTGCCACCCTTCTGGGGCAGGCTTCCTTCCACTAGACCTACTCAGCCAGCTTCTTGCATGCACCTGTTGTCACAGGGCCCCAGGAGAACTGGAGTCATTCAGAGGAACACTTCTAATGTTGAAAGAGAAGCCACCCTTGGGGAGGGTATAAACGCACAGCGTCACGGTGAGAACATAGCCACCCTTTCATGGCCACTGTGCTTTGTATCCAAGGTGAGGTGGGTGTAATGGTGGGTAAGCTGGAACAGTGGCTCCCATTTTCAGGACTCTACTACTGATACACTACCAGAACATGCCAGACTCACCACAGCCTGAATTCCCCAGGCGCCTGGCATTCTGACAATGGGTTAAGGGCATGTTATGCATGTTATACTGGTGCGTGGGGAAGGGGATCCTTAAAATTCACCTTCACTCCGTGTCCTTAGGAAAAGGCAAAGGTTGTACTCAGGCTAAGGTGAGTTCAACACCCCTTAAGTAGGGGAAGCCTGAGTTATGCCTACAGGGATCTGATGAGGGACTCTTCGTGATGTTACTTTCCTCTGCCAGGTTAGGCAGGGCTCCCCCATCTCAGGCTCTGTGTTTAGCTGTCCAGCACCAGATTCATGTTTACTCATCACCCAAGAAGATGGGCCTCCCCATTTCTCTCAGAAAAACCAAGTTACCAGTGAGCAATGGCTATTAGGAGACAGAGTTAGGACTCTAGTGCATATAGCCTCAGGCCTGGAATTGTTGGCAGACACAGCCACCAAAGACCAACTCTACAACAGTCTGGCCAGAATCTTCATCCTCTAACTCAGCTTCTTGAAGCCACGATCACTACGAACCTAGCATCCTCCATGGCAATCCTTATGAGCCACCCAACCACTCCCTCTCTGGCTGCATAAAATCCTTCCTTAGGCTTGGGCCTTTCCATGCCTGGCCCCACAGACATGCTGCCATGTCACTACCCTGACTGGACTCCAGTGAACTTCTATGAGCCTTACAAGGAAAGAGAAAGGCAGTGGTGACTGCTAGGAATGAGGGTAGGAAGAGGGGGAGGTGGAGCTTGGAGGAAGGGCAGGCGCCAGGAGCCAGAAAGTTGAGGAGAGGATATACTCTCCTGCAATCCTCTTGTGGAGACCCAACCACAGGTTGACTTGACCCGACCTTGAACTCTGACCTCCAGAGCCCTTTGTTGTGTACTCTTTTGAAGCTGTTGTGTTGATGGGAGTGTGCTACAGTTGCCATAGGAAACTAAAATCACTCTTTAAATAAAATACCCAGACCCACCACTTTCCTCCTTATGACTTGGTTCTCTCTTACTTGGATTTGTACAGTAGCTTCTGCTCTAGCCTTCCAGCTTAGCCCTAGTCCTTCTAAAACCTGACTCTATCAATAAGGGTTTGAATCTCCTAGGAGATGCCACCTGGACCCTGTTGGGTGGCGTCTGTAGGAAACCAGCCCACTATCAAGCCACTGAAGACCCAATCCTAGTTATAGTGATAAATTTTCAAGGTACTCTTGTAGAAAAGAGAGCTGGCATGGGGGCATTTCCTATAGTTTCCTGAATGACAGCATACTTATGTCTTGCACAGTACACTCTCTAAAGGAAGCCAGGAAGAATCCGAAGATGCTACAATCATATCCAGTGCAGAAGGAAGAGGTCAATAGCTTCTCAGACACGCTCTTGGCAGAGGGGACAGAATAGCTGGCACCTGCACGAGTGGAGGGCAGCACCATTTTATGTCCTAAGTAGAGGGCGCACCAAAGGCCTGGGGACCTGAACAAGATGGATGAAGGTGGGGGACAGAGCTCCCAGGCAGAATAAAATGAGGGTGGGGAAGGACAATGAGGTTAGGGATGATGTAGGCCTTGGGCAAGGTGAGATTTGCATTTGTACAAGGGCAGTGGGACAGTGGGACTGGCACAAAGTTTCTGGAGTCAGGGACCCCCTCCACTTATACTATAGGCCTTGCAGCATCCACAGAAGAACACTTGAATGTCCCTGCTCCTCACTGCCCATATAAAGGCCATGTCTCAGGGTTTTATATGGAAAGCCTTGAATCCTGGATGCCATCTCTGCCCCTCCAGGTCCTATGACCTTCTGCTGCTCGTGCTTGCAGGAGACTGACTTGATTTAGTGGCATGCCCAGGTCTCTTCCCTATGGCTTCCTTCTTGGGTCTAGCCAGTAGGAAGACACCTGGTAGGACAGACATGGGGTTACTGGCTGTGACTTGTATCTTGGTGCCTAACTACTTCTCTCAAGGTAACCAGGACACATGACTCACACTCTCCTGAGTTTCAGACTCTTTTCTCTTAGTACCTAAATCTGTATCAGGACTGATGCTGCCTAGGGTCCTGGAGGGCCTTGTGGTTCTCAATACCCTGCCATCTCTGTAGAAGAGCCTGTTTTACTCAGGCATCCAGTGGGAGCCTTTCTTCCCATTGTAGGGATGGCTGCCCACTGAGCAGTCACCATGGCAAGATAAGCACATGTCTCCAGTGGTTTAAAAACCTCCACTCCTCCCATATCAGAGTCAGCTTCTATTTGGAAAAATACAGAAATAACATGATTTGGGAGGGATAATCAAACTATATTCTTCCTGCTGGGAATTGACCTTACCCCTCTCTCTGGCCCTGCTTCACTAGCTTGTCACCACAGTCCCACCCAAAGCCCCTCTGGACTCAGTTACCTCCCTCTCATATCAGTAGAGAGGGTGGGGGTGGGAGCTGGCAGAGCCTGGAGTGGGTCCCTGCCTTGCCCTTAGTGTCTTCTGCCCTACCAGAGGAGCTCTTATCTCCCTAGCTGCTTCTAGGCTTCTTTAAACTGTCTGTCACTAGCTCTAGGCTTGCCTCCAGAAAGGGTGTGTCCTTCACTCAAACACATCTGGGACATAGTTCAGTGATGAAATGCTTGCCCAATATATATAAGACCCCCAGTTCAATTCCTAGCAACACACGCAACACATGCAACACACACGTGCACACTCACACTCCCATTACCCCCAAAGAGCATATCACTTCTTATCTGAGGTGCCAGCAGGTTACCTAATCTGTCCAGGGATCCAGGGGTCCTTGAGTCAGGAGCCTGGGTGGACATTTCTCCGCTCACTCCTGCCCAAGCTTGCCATGTCAGCGCACATCCTGAGAGCCATCTCAGCTTCTCCAAGCCACCGCCCTAACCCACCCTTGGCCTTGTCCTTGCTGGGGCCAGCTGGAAGCAATCTCCCTAGAGCGGCAGGTGGTCCTCCCTAGCAGGCTCCTGCTAGGCCATCCCAAGCCCTGCACCCACGCAGAGGTGGCTCTGAATGCATGGCTGGTTTGGGCCCCTTCCCCGCTGGAATGAACGAAGCACTTTGGAATTCACAGAGAAATCTGGGGTCTTTAGCTGCTGTTTTTCTTGGCGCGACCTTATCACAAATTAGTGGGGAAGCCCGAAGGTTAGGGTTTCAGTGAGCTCAGCAGAATCTGAGAAGTGAGGAGCTGGCCTCCTGCCTTTCTAAGTCAGAACATACTTGACCTGCTGGGCCCCAGGGGCTCACAGAATCCAAGACGACTCCTGGGCAGGTGACCCTGGCTTTGAGTGTGGGGGAGCCTGGAGGAAGCAATGTTCATGCAAGTTGTTGTTTTTCTTTTCCTAAGCCCAAATGGCCTCCCTGGTGCCTTTGTGGGGTCACCCTGAACTGTTAGTGTGAGTTTCGAGTCTTCAGGCTGGGGTTCTTGGCACTGCTAACAGGTCAGGCACATAGCCTTGGGAAAAGCTACACCTGGGAAGGGGGTGCAGGCAATTTTGGATCAAGGAACACACTCTGAGACCTAGGGACCTCCATCCACAGTTAGACATGCCTTCTGCCTCAAAGTTCAGAGAGAAGATGGGGACCTGAGCAGACAAATGTGGGCGCCTCCACTCTGGCGTTAGCCTCTTCTGATGTAAAAGTCAGAGATTGCTGCACCATTGTTACGAGGCCAGAGCCTGAAGCGCAGAGCATCGCCAGCCACAGAGTGTTCCTCATGAGGGCCACCCACCTTCTTAGATGCTTCATCAGCCTGTCTGTTCAGATGGGGACCAACTTTGAGCTTCTCCAAAGTTGCATCTACACACACCTCTGCAGCCCCTGTCTCTATCCCAATAGCTTATCCCCCACCCCCAAGTCAGAGCCAAGTCTAGTTCCAGTGTGTGCTTGGAGGACACCTCAGACTGTTCTTAGCACACCAAGAGCCTGCTGTACTGGGGCCTAGTGCAGGGTGCCCAGAGGCCAACATTGCTGTTAACTTACTGGATCACTCATCTTTACTCCATGACAGAGCCCACTGTACAGCCCAGAATATGGAGGTCTTGGAGAGTATGTTTTAGGTCACACAGCTGGGGGAGGATACAGCAGGGTATGAAGCTAGCTCTTCATTGTCAGGGAGACAGACAATTCTCAGGCAAGGTGATTGCTATACAAGCATGAGGACCTGAGCTCAAATCTCCAAAACCCACATCAAAAAGAGTTTGACATGGCAGCACAAGCTTATAATCCTGGAGCTGGGGTTGGGGATAAGTTGGATGGAGACAGGAATATTTCTGGGGCTTGCTAGCCAGTCAGCCTTTTCTAATTGGCAAGTTCCAGACCAGAGAGTCCCTATCTCAAAAAAACAAGGAAGATGGCTCTGGGAATGATGCCTGAGTTTGACCTCTGGCCTCTACATATATGTGTGCATAGATACATGAATACAAGCCCCACTACCCCCAAGATGACAATTCCAGTCACTACCATCAGCAAGTACAGGTGACTCTCAGCTCTAAATGAAAGACTCTGGTACGCACCACTTCTCCATGAGCCCCCAGGCAAGACCCAGGGGTATGCCAAGAGACAGCCATCGAGCACAGAGCTTAGCAGCCTAAGACTGTCATTTGGTTGGGATCACAACTGTGTACCCGAGTGCCTCTCCTTCAGCAGGGTGCAGTTTTTTGAGATGGGGAGGGCTAGTAGATGGGCCTCCCCCAGGGCATGAGGCTCCTGACCAGGGTGCAGATAAACCCCAAGGCAGCCTGATCTTCCCTTTCCCACCTCCCCTTTCCCCTCTTCTTACCAGCCCTTCCTCAAACGGTAGTATCTTCACAGGGAGGCTCGGTCCCAGAGCCAGCAATGGGACCCTGGCCGCCAGCCCTGCTCCATTGTGAGGAAACCCAATCCAGGCAGGAGGACGGCTGTCGCTCCTCACGATTTAGGGCTGTCACCTGGCAGAGTGGAGGGCTCTCCACTCTGACGGAATAAGTGGTTCCATGCTGAAAGGTGACACCATAAAGCAATTCGGAGCCAGCAGGAGGACTGTATATCATGTGGGCCTGGATGTGTGTGTGTTTTTCTTTCTGGCTCTCCTTCCTGGTCTCCTTTCTGTGCCCCCCCCCATGATCTTATCAGAGCATCCGGGGCCAGATGTGGTTTTCTATCAAGAGGATGGGGCCCTAGGCAGTTCCAAGGGGTCATGTGCTCATGTGCAGAGGAGGAGGGGAGCCTTATAGAGGGTGGGCTCGATGTCAGACACAAGAGTCAGACCCACAGTTCCTACCAGCCAGAGAACAAAACTCTTCACACCTGTAATTGGTGAGAAGATGTCAGCTACTCACCCACCCACCCACAAACAACTTGCTTGTGACCACTAAGTCACAAGTAAATGGCATAAGAGGCTAGCAGTACCACACATGGAATGGCTGGAACCCTTATTGGGCATTTGGCTGTCCTTTGCCACCCAGCCAGGCCAGGCCTGTGTTAGCCTGCTCTGCTAATCCATGAGTTCTTAAGCAATGATAGACAGCAGTCTCTTCGAGCTACTCGGGTTGGGGACAGCATTACCTATTTGGGGCTCTCCCAAATAAGTAAAGTGTTTGCTTTAAATGCTATTATATCCTGGTCTCCCTGGTCACCCCAGAGTCATGGACCAGTTATGGGGTTGTTACCATAGGGTCTCTGACTGACTGATTGACTGACTGACTGGCTTTACCTAGCAAGTCTGCCAGAAGGGTATTCTATTCTCATATTCCTCTTTATAGACAAGGATACCAAGGCTCACTCAGGGATAGAGGTACTTGTTAGGTATCTGGAGGAACCTGCTAAGCAGGTCAATGATCCTCAGGGGTTCTGGAGTCTCCTCCTTTCCTGTCCCTGTAATCAATAGGCATGCCGTCATCTCTGTTGCCAACAGGTGGTATGCGGAACCCCAGGGATAGCCAGACAGTAAAGAGAAAAGGAAAAATGGAAGCCTCCAAACATTTCTCTTGGCTATGCCCCACTTCCCTCACAGTATCCTTTCCCTTGATAGAGCTCCTCCAATGTGGAAACCTCCTACTCTCTTGACTCCCTTCAGTACTCAAGCTGAGCAGTAGACACTGTCTGTGTAAGCCCTCCCCACAGCAGCTATTTTCCCAGGATGCCTTAGCTGTGATACCCTGTGAAGACAAGGTAGCCAATGTGTAGGATCAGGGAATACTGCTGTACACTTTCTGTGGTGGCGTGGATGGTGCTAGACCTCCTCGGCTAACAAAGAGTCCTTTCCTGAAGCAGTGGAGCTAAGGCAGATGGGTACCTCAGGAAAGCCCCACTGACGGGGTCTCTCTGCACAGTGAGGGACAAAGGGTGTCGTCACCAAAGGGGTGTGGTGAGCAGACAAGCAGATGGCAGGTGACTCCAGGTAAGTCTTAAGGACTGGGCCCCAACTGTCAGCAAGGCCCATTCCCAACCTAATGTAACTCAATAAGGGAAGTGGGGGTCGGGGGAGCAATGACCACACATGATGCAGAGTCACAGTTTTCTATCAGGAGAGGGAAGAAAAGAGCATTTGGGGTTAGGGAGAGAAAGTGTTAGCTGGCTGGAGGTCCTGGGTTCTGGAGCTTATACAGGCCTGCTTATGGAGAAAATGGCCACAGGTAGTACACGCTTCAGTTATTGTTTTCAGTGGCTGGGGAGACACTGGTTCTCAGGTTGATATCTCCAATGGAAGCTCTTAAAGAAAGGTGTGGGGTTCTGGGCTCCAGGCATGCAGAGGTTAACAACATGTAGGTTCTGGCTAACCTGGGTTCCATTCCTTTTGCAGAAGCAGCCAGGTGGCCTTCGGGGGCTGCCTCTGCTTTGGGAGTTTTCCCAAGGCCAACAGCCTCCTCCTGGCCTTCATCTGTCCCCACACAAGGCCAGTATGGGTTTAGCTTAAAGGAGGCCTGACCTCAACCTGGCCCCAGAAGGCGGATGAGCAGGGAAATTGTGCTTGTGTATGCAAATAGACCAGGCATGGGAGCAGTCAGCACACACATGTCTTGGAGACACCACTGATTCTTTTTTGTTTGTTTCTTTTTTTGCTTTTCAAGACAGGGTTTCTCTGTGTAGCCCTGGCCGTCCTGGGACTCACTCTATAGACCAGGCTGTCCTCAAACTTAGAGATCCACCTGCCTCTGCCTCCTGAATGCTGGGATTAAAGGTGTGTGCCACTATGCCTGCCTGGCCAGAGATACCACATATTCTAAGGATAGTATGTGGAAGGAAAATGTGGCTTGTCCCAAGTCTTTAATTTTCTTTTTCTTTTTTTTCTTTTAAATACTATCCATGGCAAAGACTCCTGTACTATCTAACACACTAGAGCTTCTCCCAGTAACCCTCTAGTGAGTTGGGGATCATACCCTTTTTCTTTGGCAAGAAACTGCTATAGCAAGCACTAAGGGACACAGGCAGCTGGGGACTAGTTGTGGAATCTGAGGTTTGACATATTGCATTGTCCTACATTCAGTCGGGTGCACAAAGGGGCAGGCCCTGAGGTCCCATCAGCAATGCAGTTGGCTCACACATCTGATACGATTTGGTTGTCTCCATGTCATGTCAGTCTTTCCATAATGGAAGACTATGGAAAACGGAGATGCCTCCAAGAGATCATGGCCATGGCGAGGATTGTTTGTTACCCTGAACTTGAGATACATTCAGCTTCAAAGCTCTTTACTGGGGCACCTGGTTCTCCAGGTTGCCAATGGGCTGCCTGAAGGCTCACCAGTCCGAAAGCTGTGTTTGGCTCTAGAATGACAAAAAAGACAGAAGATTCTGAACTTGTGGTTTAGTCACATGATAGCCAAACTCAGTTATCTGTGACTAGAACATGACAATGGCATCAATTCCTATTTCTGCACATGTAATGACTACATGTATGTTCTGGAGGTTAGCTCTGGATCCCACAGCACACTCCTGAAAATAGTGATTTTGGGGCCCTGGCCTCTACCATGTATTCAAAGTGAGCTCTGGAGACTTATGGGTATCTATGACCCCTTGGTAGATTTCAAGTCTCTATACTAAAGATTCAGGTGTGTGTGTGTGTGTGTGTGTGTGTGTGTGTAAGGCTCAGGAATCTGGATTTCACAGGTTCTCTGGAAATTCAGGTGCATGTATGGAAATTGAGCTGAGGCTTGCATGGGATGATTACCTGGCCCACTCTTCAGCCATTCATGGTAAAATGGGAACTTGGATGGTGGGTGCCCTGTGTAACTTGGGTCAGGGCTTATTCAAATACCACAGTGGACACAAACCATGTAGTGTGGTCCTTTGTGTAACTATTTCGCTTTGTTTTCTTTTGGTTTTTTAACAGATGTGTCCCAGGGACTAGTTGCCAAATGTGGAGGCAAGTGGGTAGGCCTTGTGCCTATGGAAAGCCATGCAGTAGATCCCCAGATGGCCCAGGTTATGCAGTCCTTCTAGAAGCTGCAGGGAGTATGACCATTATTCTCATTTCTCAAGTAACCCTTATAGCCACCAGGGCCAATTCCTATGATCTAAGGATTTGAGTCCCTCTTCTCACATATATCCAGAAAACTGAACCCTGGAGGGATAGGATGGAAGAATCATCAGAACAATGAATGTAGTCCTGGATCCTGAGGGACCCAGGTCCAATCATTGGTGGAAAGAAAAACAACAGGAAGAAAGGGCTTGGTCAGGGCCAGGGCCAGGGCCGTAGAAGGTTCTTTGAGGATGGGGCCCATCAAGTCTCAGGTATGGCAGCACTAATGAGGTCAGGGCAAGCAAGGGTAGCACAAGGGAGAGGAGATGCAGAGGAAGCTGGAAGGAAGGCAAGATGAAGACATGCCTGGCTGGAGCAGGGCTCCCAGCTCCTCCCCGAGGACAGGGAGAGTCCTCGAAGGGTTTAAGTCACAATGGAGCATGTCATTTCTGTCAGTTGGAAGTTAACCTAAGAAGGGAGGCCAGGATGGGGCATGTCCCATGTCAACCTAGTACTCAGCTCCTGGAGGGAGCAGTCCCATAGACCCTGAGCTGTGGGACCCTGAGGCAATGCCCTGTCATCAGAATAAAACAAGACTTACTTTCTCAGCAAATGAGCCCTTCCCGGACTCAGAAACAAGACAACACAGCCAAGTTTAGTTCTTTCCCCATGATCCTTAAAGAACTGGGATGTCAGGGCCAGTGAGATAGCTCAGAGGGTAAAGACGCTTGCCAACCAACCTGATAACCTGAGCTTGATTTCCAAAACTCACATGGTGGAGAGAACCAATTCCCACAGTTGTCATCTGACCTCCATATAATGTTGTGATGTATACATGCACGCATGCACACACACTCAAATTGTTTTAAAGAACTAGGGTGCCAAGCTATATCTCTAAGGGAACAGACCCTGGGGGGCCTGGGACAAGTGGGCATGCATTTAAGGGTGCTTTCCCCTGAGGTTCATATAGGTTCACAGGTCTCAGCCCATAAAGAATGGCCTTTTCATCTTCTGCTTCCATTTCCCTGGCTCTCCATTGCCCCCACTGCTGCTCATGGTACTCCTGGCTGCCCATGTCTCTCCTCTTCTACTCTTACAAAATCTTTTGTTTAAATGAAGTTAGAGTCAGCAGTATGGTTGTGAAAAATGTTTCCGAAAGAAGGGGCAGTTTAGGAAGTAATAGTCTTGGGAGAAGCAATGACTTCCTGGCTCTAACCTCTCTTGCCTGTCCTAATGTCAGACCTGATGTGAAAAAAAAAACAAAAAACAAACAAACAAACAAAAAACAAAAAAAACCAGTCATGCTTAGTTGCCCTAGTAGAAAGAGAAAAAGGGATGGAAACAGGAATGGAGAATTCTAATTGGCTACCCACAAATCACCATTTTTTTGCTGCATGGCTTACTATAGCTCGATAGAGACTTGAAGAGTTGGGTTGCGATTAAATGCATGAGGACATGTCTGTCCATGTACTCACTTTGGGGCCATCGTCCTCCCCATCCCCTAAACAACATTAGTCACTGCTGGTCATACTCTGCCATGACCTGTAGGGATCCATGGAACTGATCTACTGAAAGTGAAAAAGGAACACAAGATTATTTGCAACAGTGACCAGGGTCCCTGAAGCCCCACCCTCACCACGATGAACAAGCAGGGAGAGAAGAAAGGACAGCTATGGAGGCTGCATATGTGGTGGGAGTCTTCAGTTTGTTATTTGGTAGTTAGCCAGCTAATGGTGGCAGGGGACCAAATAGTTCCACACCTGACATCTAGATTCCTGGACTTGCTCAGTGGGGATTTGTTGAGCTTGGACTGCACATCTGGACTGTAGCCAGAGGCCACACCTTTGGTTGCCCAATGTGCAGGACACACGTAGTGCTTGCTCCAGGCTGCTTGTGGCTTCCTCAAAACATGGAAATAGAGTGGTTGTTCTAAAGTAGAAGCACCAGGACTGGTGTGGGCCATCCAATTCCACTCCACTCAACAGAAGCAACTGACTTCCATGGGCCCCCTTCTACAAAGGGCCTCTTTCCCAGGTGCTCCTCCAGGAATCTAGAGTCCTGGAGCTACAGGGCTGGGTGACTTAGGAAGCCTTTGAGATAAGGTACACTGGGAGACAGATTGTAGAATTTCACCAAGCCTGCGGCACTGAAGTTGTTTGTGCTGAACAGCTTGCCTAGTCATTACTTAGGAGCCCTGGATACCTGAAGCTGTGCCCTGAGGCTCAAACCGGACTGGTGATGGGGAGGGACACTCTGTCCTGTCCTATCCTGTCCTGAAGAGCCAGAGGGAACCTGAGTGTCTGATCAGAGGTCAGCCTTGCTGCTGTTGCTCTCCAAGTCAGCCACAGAGTCCACCATCTGATGCTGCCTCCCAGGGTTTTAGATTGACCTGGGGTGAAGCTGAGGGTCTTTAGAATTTACTTAAGAGCTTGTGAGATAGGGTCTTGATTTGTAGCTCTGGTTAGCCTGGAACTTACTCTGCAGATCAGGATAGGCCCAAACTTAAAAACTTATGGCAGTCTTTCTGCCATATGTCCTCATCTACCACCATGCTTTGCCTGGTCCTTGACCTCTTGTGCCTTGTTCATGTCTTCTTTCCCTAGTGGCAGAGTCACTGACTCTGGCATGGGGAGAATCACATCACTTAGGAATTACTTACCGTCAAAAGTAAAAAACTGTAATACAAATAGCTATAATGTGGTCCTGGGCCCCAAGATAAATGAGGTGGTCTGGGACTAGATCCCAGGCTCTTTAGCCTGGTTAACGCTCTGAGGACAGGGGTACCCTCAAAATTGTGTGCGGAACTATTGGTGTGAGAGAGATCAGAGACAGGGTGCTGTGCTGTGTGGCTGAAATGCACTTTTAGAGGGGTAGGGAATGAATCCTAAAGCTGTAACCTTGAAGTTATCAAGGAAGCCTTGTTTTTCTTTATCATTTATTTATTTATTTGTTTGTTTATTTCTTTATTATGTATACAATAGTCTGTCTGTTTGTGTATGTCTGCAGGCCAGAAGAGGGCACCAGACCTCATTACAGATGGTTGTGAGCCACTA
>LOEQ01001568.1:534150-545565 GCA_001685075.1 Bramus lutescens
TGTGGTTGCTGGGAATTGAACTCAGGACCTTTGGAAGAGCAGGCAATACTCTTAACCACTCTCCAGCCCAAGGAAGCCTTGTTTTTATCTCAGGTACTCCACTATGAGCTGTGTCATCTGGGTGGAGAATGACCTCCTCTTGCCCATCATCCTTCATGGAGGAGGTCGGCTTGAGAGGCCTGACTGAGACATGGGGGGAGGGGGTGCAGTTTTATGGTTTGCATTGGTATGGTTCTTACCCAGGCTGTCCCTGCCCACTCAATCCCTGGAATTACATATGGCCATGTGGCTGCTCCCCCATCCAGGAGGCTGGGAGCACTCAAGCCAAGGCTATTTCAAGGGGACATGGGCTACTCTGGCTAGCTGACCTTTATGCAAAGAGCCAGGTGGAAAGTGGCCAGAGGGACAGGGTATGACATGTAGGTACCCTAAGAGAATCTCCCATACTGGTTGATCTGATGACCCTCACCCTCTAGAGAGGTTCTCTTTAGTTTGACCATGGTGTGCCACAGGGTCCAGGGTTGGCAGGGCCAGGGAAGGACTTCAGAAGAATAGTGTAGAATGTAGGCTTGGGTGTTGGTGCTCTGTGAGTGATGACACCCCTCACTGAAGCTAGAAATCCAAATCTCTGGGGGAAAGGTCTGCTTCCTAGGCTCTCACAGAGGGCTGCACCTTGGTGAGAATGCAGGAATTCCCTCTGAGCTTGCCCCATCACCTGACTAGCTGCTAGGAGGATCTGAATAGTCTTCAAAGCCCCTGTTCACCTCTCCTGAGCAGCCTCAACCTGCCTCCTCTTCTTCCTGCCTCTTTCTCCTCTGCTTGTTCCTCTCCTGCCCAGCATCCACACCAGGACCCATAGATCTCTCTAGCCTGGACTCCCCTGAGCTCACTAGACAGGAAGTACATAGAGACTGGGTCCAGAGCACACTCTGGTTAGCCACTTCCTGGCTATATGTCTGTTTGGGGTATCCTGACCTGGGTGACAAAGTGCCCTTGTGGAGAGCTTGTAGGAGAGAGAAAAGAGAGGTATGTTGGGACCAAATCTGCTCAAGGTTATCCTTGCTCAGTGTTACTCAGCAGGGTGACTGCTGGTCTCCTCCTCTGATATTTTTTTTTTTTTTTACTGGTGCTAACACCTGAGTATGTAGGACTGCTGGCACTTCTGAGCTGTGTGTGATATCTGTGTGTTCTCCCCCCCACAACCATCTCCTCCAGGGCCCCACCCCTGAGTTTCCACCTTAGAGCCGACAAGATGGAAGCATAAGCTGTTGAGGACCTAGACATGAGTTTCAAGGTCTTGCAAGGAAAGTGACCCTTGTCTAAACTATGGCCTTGCATAAGAAAGGAATTGGTCATCTGAAAGACAGTGACCCACTTGGCAGCTCCTGGTGTCTTCCCCCTGCCTGCTAGGCTCCCTTGGCCTCAAAAGCTATGTGTTACCACTTTTTCTGAAGCTGGCGAGCACTGACTACTCTCTCTGTGCTTTTGTGATTACGGTTCCGTCTGCCAGGGATGCCCCTCCCATTTTGTGAAGAGAGGGTGCCACAAAGGACACAAACCCCACCCATCCATAAGAGGAAGGCCTAGAATGATTCTGCAGGACTCAACTCCTCACAGGTGGACAAAAAAAGATATCCCCAGTTCCTTTACTCCATGCATGCAGGCCTATATACTGTTCAGAACAGACCATGCTGGCAAGATAATACAAANCAGAGGCTGGGCCCTGGACACAGGGGCTGCTTGAGGGTGGGGCCACAAACTTGGGTGCCCTGAGGCATCTCACACTTTTCTGAGTGGCAGGCATCTGGAGGTTCCTGAGTGAGCTGGTGGGGAGTGGGCAGCAGGCAAGCACAGAACAAAGGCTTGGTGCTGAGCCCCTGATCAGGCCATTCTGCATCTCAGGGCTGGGCTGCAAGCGGGTGTTTGCTCATCTGGAAGCAATATTGCAGTAACGTTAGACAGCTCAAATACAGCATATTCTCTGAATCCGTGAACTCTACAGTGAGGAATATGGATTTAATGGATAATCTCACCAGCAGCCAAAAGAACCCAGATTCCTCCCCAGCCTTCACCCGGGCCTTGGCTACTCTTGGAGCCCCAACTCAGCCAGGGGCCCACTAAGCCTGCAGTACAGCTTCCAGGAGGAGCATGTGATCTTTGAGATCTGGGCTAGATTCCCCCTCCCCCCTTTTTCTGGGTGGGAGAAGGGGATCTGGGGACCTGTTCTGGGTAACAGAGGGACTGATCTCCAGACCAGCCCATAGCCAGAGAAGCTGAATTGGAGAAAGTAGGAAACCAGAGTGATTTCTCACTATCTCCAATGGCCAAGGCTTGCTTTGGAGTCAGGTGAGGGTGGGTAGAAATAATTCCTGCAGCTCTTCCCAACTTAATATAGTTGGAATAATAAAACGAAACAATAAAACCACAGCGGAAAAGATGATGGAGAGGTTTTACAGTGAGCGGCAGAGGAAGAGCCCAGAAGGCAGGCAGAGCTCCGCGAACAATGTGACTCAGGGAACTCATCCAGAAGGCGGTCGGGGGAGGGGAGGAGTGGAATGCAGGTCTGGCTGGCCCTGGCCACCAAGGGCAGTGAAGGCTGCAGGTCACTCAGCCTGTGGAGGCTGCAGCTCAGGTAGAGCCCTGGCCATTCTCTGGGGTCTCATTTTATGGGCTCGTTAATTCTTAATTTAAATATTGCCAATACCTGAAGCCTCACAAAAGTGCTAATTTCACTGAGAGCCATCAGCTCATTGCCTCCTGGGTGCTTCATGCTGCCACTGCAGCTGCAAAGGTGGGCCCCTCATTCTTGCCAGGATTCCCTCCCCACTACCCAGATGTCCTTTAGGGAGCTAATTTCCCTCTGGTGTAGGGGGAGGGGTGAAGGGCAAGAGTTTAAAAAAAAAAAAGAACCTGGGTCCTTCCATCTTTCCAACTCTTCAATGTCCAGTTCAGAGGCCATGCAGGAAATAACACAGATCAGATATCACTCCACTCTAGTCCAGGAGGCCCTGAGAGTCATGTGTCGTGGCATCCCAGCCTTTGGGTGTGGCTATTCCAGGGGGAGGACAGGGCTGGGGTATCCAGAGGAGGTTCCCATTGCAGGCTGAGCAGGCATAGGGGCCTCTCAGTTGGCTTTATCTTCACATTCCAGGATCAGTAGAAGCCTCCAAGGGTCCCCAAACCACGTCATCTGATGAGTTGGAGATCAAAGCTAAAACAGCAGAGTTTAGTTTATGGGCTTCCTAGTCTATCCTGGAGCACAGGGCCTGGTGGCTAGGGACAGAAGCAGGGAGGGGTCTCCAGCCTGCACTCTAGAATACTTCCCATTGTTTCCCACAGTTCTGTTCGGAGACTCCCACAGTCTTCCAGGGGCTACAGTGAGCACAATATCCTGCAGTTGGGACTCTTGCTCTTGCCTCATCTAGTCTCAAAAAGGGGGTATAGGGCTCTCCCTAAGGCCACATTGCCCTGTTGGACTCTGCCTTCCCCAGGGCAGAAGTCACAGTTGATTCCATAGCAACACACCTAGCAGAGGGCTGGAAACACAGAAAATATTCAGAAGTATAGAATTCGTGATCAAATGAAGAAACAAGCAAATGTTGAGGGCTTAAAGAAAATGCTACACAGGGCTGGCTCCACAGCTCAGCCACAGAATGATTTTCTTTTAGACTGCACAAGGCCCTGGGTTCAATTCCCAGTATTATAAAAAAAAATGTGAGCACAAAGCTTTTGCCCAAACTCCCAAGAAACCCCAAAGCTTTCACCTCTTTGGGTCTTGATCCCCTTCCTGTTTCTCTGGGGACAGGAAACACAGGCAGTATTTCCTCTGTATGCAGATGTTGGGGGTGGGGGAGACACAGCATGTCAGGGTCATATCAGATGGCTGTGATCCAATTTGTCCAAATGACATGACCCTGCTCTGTCCATGGGGATGGCTTCAGGGAGTAGCCCTTAACCTGCCACCTGCCATGATTCCTGGCAAGTATGCACCATGAGCTGTTTGTCTCCCCATCCCCCAAGGCACCATCTTCAGAAGCAGTGCCAGGACCCTGCCCCCTCCAGAGGTCTGGAGACTGGATTTGAGACCCTTGAGTTGAAAGAAAATTTGAAAAATCAAATTCCTTTTGTAAGCTGCCAAAGTCCTGTTTCTCTGGTGGTGAGGCCCCAAGATGCCTGGCTTGCTACTAAAGGACTGTTTATCTATCATGGAGATATGTGATAAAATGATTATCTAGGAGACAGCTCAATTCCAACCACAGATCTCTGGGCTCTGAGCTGGACTGTAGGCTACAGAGGTGGGCAGGATAATGGAGTCACCCCAGGCTTAGGAAGCATTAGTCTAAGGGTAACACACTTGGCAGAGGACATCAAGGCCCAGGGAGAAACCTTTGGACAGGAGGATGGTTCAAGCTGCTGGTGCAACTTGAAGTGAGAGAGGAGACGAGAGAGGGCATTTTTGGCAGGTCTGCAGACTGTGAAAAACCTGGTCAGGGCAGCAAACTGCATAATGGAGACCAGGCAGAAGTATGGCAGATGTAATAGGGCTTGGAAATGTGGCCTGAAGTAGCATGGGAGATGGGCTTGGAGAACCGGCAAGGCCTGGATTGTGGGGAGGAAGGAAAGCTACCAGTCACCATAGACTAAAACCTACAGGACTAATGAAAGAATTACGGAAGAGATACTGCAAAGATGGCAAGGCATTAGAATTATTACTCCTCTGGATACCCCAGCCCCACCCCCCACCTCCCTGACAGCCACACCCAAACACTGGGATGCCAGGGCACAAGACTCTCAGGGCCTCCTAGAGTGGAGAGTATCTGTGGTATTTCCTGCATGGCCTCTGAACTGGACATTGAGGAGTTGGAAAGATGGAAGGACCCATTAGTATTATTAGAAGAAAACTGTAAGTATTCTAGAGGGAGACAATAGCCATAATACTGTTAAAGTGCAATGCTCGCCAACTTAAGCTCAGGTTCAAACAAGTCCAGCAGAGTTCTCTGTAAAAATCGACAAGTGAATCTTAAAAGTTGCATTGGGATTTCAATAGACCCAAATGACAAAGACAGGGAAGAACAGAATCGGACAATTCACATTTTCTGATTTCAAACTTGGTCCATAGCTACACAAATAAAGACAATGTGGTACTGCCATAAAGAAAGAGCCACAGACAGAGATAAACTGATCACTTATTCCTCTGAGAGCCCACAAGGGTGTCAAGATCATTCAGTGGACAAAGAAGATGATTTTTTTTTTCAACAAATGGTGTTGGAATAACTGGGTAGTTGCAGGGGAAAAAAATAGTTGGTTCTCTACCTCACACCACATATAAAAATGAATCAACATTTTAAAAGTAAAAATTTTAAAACTCTTAGAAGAAAATAGAGGGGTAAATCTTTCTGACTTTGGCTGTATACGTTGTTACTTAGATATGATACCAAACACAAGCAACATGGGGGGAAAATAAAAATTGGAATTTTATCACAAGTAAAGTTTCATTAGTCAAAGGACCAGAGGGTTTAACTGACAAGGTGCATGTCACCAAGCCTGACAACCTAAGAACCTACATGACAGAGGGAGAGAACTGAATCTTCCAAATTGTCTACTGACTTCCATGTGTGCTGCAACAACACACACAAACACATATACTATCCCTCGCTCAATGAATAAATAAATATAAATTTAAAACATTTTAAAAAGAAAGTTAAAAGAAACCCAGATATATACTTATAATTGTAGTACCTGGGAGTTGTAGGCAGGAGGGTCAGAAGTTCAAATTCAGAAAATTTGAGGCCAGCCTGCATGAGACCCTCTCAAAGACAATTAAAACAAATAAACAAACAATAAAGCGAAGAGACAACCCGCAAAATGGGAAGAAATATATCAGATAAGGAAATTTTGTCTAGAATATAAAAACTTGCATGTAGGCTAGGAAGAACAACACTTTATAACAAAAAAGCAAATGACCAATCAGAATGGGCATTCCTCCAAAGCCAGTATACAAATGACTACCCCATGAAAAGATGCTGTCATTAACTCTCTAGGAAGTGCCAAGCAAAACCATGAGATGCCACTTCACTCCCATTAGCAAAGTGAAAACCAAAAGCATGTGTTGGTGAGGACTTGGGGCACAGGAGCTGCAGACACTGTTGGTAAAGTGTGTGAGAGTTTGGAAGAAGTTTGGTAGCCCCTTGGAAGGTTCAGCAGAGTGTTCTAAGATCTAGCGGTGTTACCCCTTGGTGGATACCCAATTGAGAAAGCATGTTCACAAAATGCCTGAATGTTGATGGTTGTACTATTTACAACAAATAAAAGGTAGAACTAGACTAAATGCTCATCAATGGATAAATATGGTCTCGCCATACAATGGGATATTGAGTGGCCATAGAAAGCAATGAAGCATTGCCCCTTACTGTAACACAAGTGGACCTCACAAACATGGTGCCGGCTGAGAGAAGCCAGGCTCAAGAGAACATGGAACATACGACTGTAGTTAACAGTGTACAGAGCATGCTGGACTATAGAAACGTAAAGTTGAGTTGTATATGTCTGGGACTAGGGAATAGGGTGGGATATAGGAAGTGATAAAGGATGGAGAGAATGTTTTAGAACCAAACAGAGTGATAAAGTTGCACAACCCCCAATAAACTGAAATTCTTTGAATTGCGTACTTCAAGTACGTAAATTGTATGGTATGTAAATTCTATTTTAATAAAGCTGCAAAAAAAATGAAAACCCAAAACACAAATAACAATAAAAAAATAGTCCCACAGGACTGGAGCCCCACAGCAGGCCCTGAGTGGCTCCCAGTTCCAGGTGCTCATTCAGGCGTCCAAGAGGCCCCTCAAACTCTGGGGCTGAGCCTCCACCCAGGTCTTCCTCCTCAGCTCTCAGGTTTGCTGTTTCTCACGGAGGCAAAGGCTCAGGAGCCTGGAGCCAGCAGTGCTCTGCAGCTGGGGCTGGGCTGGGGTGGGGGTGGGAAGCTGTGTAGCAGGGATAGAGGCTCCCACGCTCCAGGGCCAAGCTGACGTGACTAAAGCTAAACAGACCCCATGCCACAATGGGGTTACAGCTAATTCTGCGCAGCACACTGAGCCCTTGCCAGCGACGGCAGCCTCGGGGAGGGGCAGTGGGGCAGGCAGCCCCAAAGGTAATTTGCACACGGCGTTTATAAGGCCCCTCAGCTCTTTTAAACATATGCTTCTCTGATTATAAACAGCTGATGGCTCACAAGATTCAGATTTTCCAGCAGGGCTTCCAAAAAAAGATTGCACTAGGGTAGGGAAAGGTGACCGGGTGCTTTGCCGAGGACGTAAATCCAGCCATGTTCTCGAGCAGCCCAGCCGTCACCAGGCTCCGAACCTGTCACATCTTTAAAATATTGGCTGCTATTGATGTGTCCCAAGAAAGGCTTTGGCTTAGGGAGGGGACAGAGTGATGGGGCCTTCCATAAGAATTGGGTTCTCTGCTGCCTTGGTGCGAGGGATAGGGTTTCCTCCATCTCCTGTCCCGAGGCTTTCAGTCCTGGACCAAGAGCCAAAAATCGAGGCCCTGGGTCTAGGCCTGCCTACTCTCTCTTCCACACAGCACCCCACAGAAGTTTCTGAAAATGATTGGGCTTCTTCTGGGGGTCCTGGGAGCCCTGAGGGGTTCAAAAGAGAATGAAGAGCAGGTAGCTGAGTAGGACACCATAGCAAGAGACTCTAGAGATGCCAGTTTACTCCTTTGTCAAGTCCCCACTAGCCATGACACATGAACACCAGGAAGGCAGAGAACCCTGTATAATGGGTCAGAATTCTGTCACCTACCTCTGGCAGCGAGAGCTTAAATAAAGTGGCATCCTCCTTCTACTGAGGAATGACTCTCAAAGCCTCTAGCCTGAAGTTATAGAATAGAATGGCATGTGACCCAGAAGAATATCCTGAGGCCCCCCTCATCTTGGCTGTTTGTAGAAGGCATCTTGGGGGCAGAGGCCTAGCCCCTGGGAATCTGGCACTGTGGAAGGTTAGAAGTCATCCCCTTAACCTTCAGTAGCCAATGCATAGTCATCTGGTCCCAAATCAGAATTCTGGGGAATGACACACGAGGGCTCAGTGCCCAGGGAGCCACATGTGGGCATCTCCATAGCAGAAGCTGCCAACAAGCAGGGACTGTATCTCTCTCAAGAAGCTGCATGCCAGCAAGGGAAGAACAGCTGGTGCCTGGTTCTGTACACAAAATCTCCAGGGTCTTCTACCTGTCTGACCTATTTGCTCTTCTGAATCCCAGGTAATCTGAAAGTCTTATAGGGGCTTAAAGGTGAACCTGCAAGCCAATTGCCTAGGATATGACTGAGGGCAAGGCTTTGGTGACAGGGGCTTCTGGGTGAGGTTGAGAGTGATACAGAAAATAGCAGTAGCTCTATGCCCAGCTGCACTGATGGACAGTCCTATATTCCTTACCCATGGGCTCTAAAGGAATTTCACCCAACACACATAACTGCAGCAATGTTCAAAGACAAGGACAAGACCTGTTCACAGTGCAGGTCCAGGGAAGGAAGGGGTTGGAGGGGCTCTTGTGCATTTCCATCCTCTCCACACACCCTTGCATCTGCATCTACTTATAGTTTCTCCTCTTTTCTCCTGCTCACTTTATTCTGTGACTGAATCAATATTCCTGGTCATAGTAAATAAACAAAGGACAGAGCTGGCTGTTGAGAACTTCTTTCCCTGTGCTTGCAGGCACTGTCCTTAGTTTTAACATATTCCAAGGAACTTAAAGAGATTTTCTTTGAGAGAACAAGTTTCCTATTAATCTTCACAGGCCAATTTTCCTCCCCCACCATAAGCTTATTGTCCCTACATCATTCCTATCTGAAAGCACAGCAAACATTCCAGACCTGTGGGCTGGAGACCAACTTAGTGTCTGGATCTCTTGGATTTCCAGGCTGGGATCTGTGCTGGAGTTCTTGAGCAGGGGAAACTGTACTAGTCTGGAGGACAGACAACCCTCATCAGAGCAGAAGCATGATACTTGAGGTTAGTGAGGTGTGCGCCTGGACTCAGTACCGTTGCTGGTGTCCAGGGACCACCTTCTTGGGAGCTGTCTACCATCAGAGAAAGTTGATGTACAGGTGAGCCCACTTTGCTGCTCCATCAGCACTTGGGCTGAGAAGAGTAAGGATCAACTATTATTGGCTCACAAGTTACCCCACAAAGTCACAGTTTGATGCACACAGGGATGAGGGTCAGTAGGTCATGAATCTTTGATGACATGGCTGGGCAGTGCTGGCTTGTGAAGTTGCAGTAAAGAAGCCTGGCATTGGTTGGCACTTCTGGAATCACTCGAAGGCCGGATTCAGGGTGTGACCCCGCCTCTGGCTCTCTTTGAGACACTAAACGCTTTCTCACTGATATCTGGCCACAGGGTTGCTTGGGTGCTCTTATAACATGGGAGCTGGCTTCTGTAAGAGTCAACTACCCCAGTGAGAGAGAATGAGGAGAAAATTGTAAGATTTTTTATGAGCTGGCCTTGGCAATCATACTGTCCCTTCACCCATGTTCCACTTGTTAGAACGTAATCACAGAGTCTACCCTATCTAACTAGAGGGGAAGCAAATGCTTGCTCTCTCTCTCTCTCTCTCTCTCTCTCTCTCTCTCTCTGTGTGTTATTTGTGTAGCTTTGCATGTATGTGCATGTGAAGGTCTGATTGGTGTTGATTGTCTTCCACAATCGCTCTCCACTTTATTTTCTGAGACAAAGTCTCATGGAACATGGAGCTCATTAATCCCACTAGCTGGGCTAGTTAGTGAGCTCCAGGGAGCTGTCTGCCCCCCACCACCTCAGTGCTGGGACTACAGATGTGCTGCTATGTTTGGCTTTCATGTGGGTGTTGGGGAATCTTAACTCAGGTCCTCATGCTTGAATGACAAGTACTTTGCCGACTGGGCCATCTTCCCAGCTCCTAAACTCTTGAAGTATGTGAGTGTATGAGGGAGGGGAGGTGTCAAAGACCCCACAGACACATTGTAAAAGCACCATGGCCATTGTCAGGCTTCCTTTCTTCCCATTCTTATCTTTTTTGTCCAAATGACATCCGCCCTCTGAGCCTACCCAGCTCAGGGAAACATGTTCACCAGGCTCTCCCTGGCCCTTTGGGGCCAGTCACCCTGTGCTTGATATTTGCCAGAGGCCTAGTCACTTCAGCAGCCTTGCTCTCCAAGGGCACATGGTGGGGAGGGGGTTGCTCGCTCTCTGAGAAAATGAACATCTATGCTTTACTGCAAAGACCACGGAGGGCCCTTTAACACAGAAAGACCAGCTAAATAGAGCAGAGGGGTGGTACTTCCTGTTGACACCTTTCTGGGGACTTCAGAGAGAGTCCAGGGGTGGCCCCAGCAATGGTAACTCTCAGAGGGCAGTATGGGGGCCTGTTCCCTGCTGAGTGGGGCTATGGACTTGACAGGCATGAGCAGCACTGGGGGACAGAAATGCTCTGAGCTCGAGAAGTATCTGGGGAGACTACTGCTCCTGGAAGATGGTGGTAGAAAAGGCTCTTGTGGTGGTGGGTCTGGCAGGGCCCAGCTCCCTCCGTTTTTCCCATCTTCAGGGCCTGGCATGTAACCAGGCCCTAGGCAGGTGCCTGGGAGACAGCTGCGGTATTAACCCGTGTCGCAGCAGGGGCTCAGGGAGAGCTGGGTTTGCCTAATCAAGGCTTGGTTGTGCAATGTCCAAACATGTACAGGACAGCTGCCCTCCCCATGGGAGGTGCCCACACCCCATGCTGCCACTCACAGAGACTGCCTGAATGCCAGACATCCAACCCCCACCTGGCCTTGAGTTATCGGTGACCCCAGATGTGGTAACTGAATCTTCCTGTGTACAGAGGCCAGTAGCAGCCTTAATGTAGCATAATCACCTAATGGCATGTCCTCTAGCGGTCCAGTCCAGAGTGCCTCATGGTTCCAAGACTAACTTGGATCCTAGGCTATCCTAAGTGGCAGGGTCAAGGCCTACAAGCTGTATTTCCCAAAGCTTGTGCCTCACTTCTAGCTCTGTATGGCAAAAACATGGATGAAGACACTGACAGGCCATGTCCATGGGGTGCCCTATAACTATGAGCTGTCACCACAGTAGCATGTGTATGTGTGTGTGTGTGTCTGTGTGTGTGTAACTTTCTGTCCATGGCTTTTTAAAATTTTTATCTTAAGTGCATTGGTGTCTTACATGCATGTATGTTTGTATACTGCATGCATGGTACCTAAGGGGGCCAAAGAGGGTGCCAAATGCCCTGGAACTGGAGTTACAGACAGTTATGAAGTACCATGTAGGTAGTAAGACCTAAACCCATGTCCTCTGGAGGAGTAGCCAGTGCCCTTAACTGCTGAGCCATTTCTTTCTTTCTTTCTTTCTTTCTTTCTTTCTTTCTTTCTTTCTTTC
>LOEQ01001568.1:551332-564620 GCA_001685075.1 Bramus lutescens
GTTCCGTTCTGTTGCCGCGGCTCCATCTTCATTTCTCGGACCGTGGTTCGATCTTCACCTTGACCACAGTGGCAGGGGATGGCTTTGAGGCCGATTGAATCCCAAGGTGAGTGGGCCGGGATGATGGCTCAGGCCGTGGATTCTGAGAGCCAGGCTAAGTCGCCACGCACTCGAGCTGGGGCTGAATCAGTTCTGGACACACCTCAAGCTTTGCAGTTCAGCATGGTCCACACTGAGCAAGGTCTGGTGACTTAGCTAGATGGTGGCTGTCTCAATGTGGAAAGAAGAGGGGCTCCGTTTGGGAAGCTCTCAACGTGTCGGGAAAGGAAGGGTATCGTGGAGCTGAGTCTGGGGGATGCTGGTTTTTTCTGAATTCCAAACTGAGAGCTGACTCTTAGATCTGAGCTCTGTGTGGGGGAGGGTGGGAGGGTCCGTGGAGGTCTCTCTGTGTGCCTGTGTCTTTGTGGGTCTACAGTGGTTTTGAATCCAGTCGGGTGATTCGGAGTCTGGAGCAGAATCGAGAGCGAGTAAGAATTCAGGTGTGGAGTCCATTGTGGTTCAGAATTGGGGATGTGGTGGTGGAGGCCGCAGTGGTTCTCGGCCTTGCTTATACTGTAACCCTTTAGTATAATCCTTCATGTTATGGCGACTCCCAGCCATACATGTTCATTGCTACTTTGTAACTAATTTTGCTACTGTTCTAAAGTGTAATGTGTTTGTGTTTTCCAGTGAGACGTCTTAGGCAACCCCTGGGAAAGGATCATTAGACCCCAAAGGGTTGAGAAAATACTGGGTTAGTCAGGCCCAACAGAGCTGAACTGAGAGTTACCTGCAGATTCTCAGTTGGGATTTGATCTTTCCTGTGTTTGAGTTGAGATCCCAGAGTCACAGGTCCCTTTTGCGGACTAGACTGAGGGTTTCGAGCTATACTCAGGGACCTGACTGGGGAGTCCACAAGAATTAAAGTTGGTTTCGAGTGTGAGCGCAGTATGGGCTGAATTAGAGTAGGGGTCAGGACTGAAGTATAAAGAGTCTGGGTTTTGGTGAGTGTGGCTCACATTTTGAGAAGCAGTGTGTAAAAATCTTGTCCTAGGTGGGTCAGGGTTGATTAAAGGAGCGCCAAGGTCGGGGCTCAAATCTCAGCCCTCCATCTTGTTCTTTCCGACTGGTCACATTCGCTTTTCTGTAAAATGGGCATGAGTGCTTTCCAGTGGAACCGTTCTTGGCATAAACGGTAATAAATAATTCAGTGAGGTAAAAATAGTTTTATCTTGTGATCAAAAAGTACAAAAGGTTTCTTAATAGTAATAGTACAAATGATACATTTAGCAATATTTTCTCCTACTGTGTACCCTTTGTTAGAAACTACCAAAAGGGAACTTTTTTTGTTCTTTTCCCTAGTGTTTGCTCCACACCCAGCCGTAAGCGAGCCTAATACGCAGCCATCCTCAGGCAATACTTTTTGAAGGAAAACAGGCAGGCAGGATTAACCAGATTTCTATGGTGTCTCAGATGATCCATTTCTGCACCTGTTTTCCAGATAGTCACTAGGAGAAAAATTTAATGATTGGATTGCTTGATTCTGGTTTTATTTTAATGTGTTACCAAATATACTGTGGGAAAAAAAGTGGATCTGTTTCAGGGTTTATGCTCCAGCTAGAAGGATCTTTTAAAATTGCAAATCAGAGCATGTCCAAATTCAAATAAGGAGAGCACAAATAAAAAAAAAATTATGAGTCCTTTCCCTGATGAACATCAATGTAGAAGTTCCATGTACAGTATTAACTAACTGAATCCAATGGTATATTAAACAACAGTTCTTAAACAAGTGAGATTTCTTCTTGGAATGTAAGATGATCCAATATCAGAAACTCTATCCACGTAACTCACAGCATTAAGAGACTACAGGAGAAAACCCATATGGTCCTCTCAATAGAGGCAGAAAATTTGTATGATGAAGTTTAACGCCTATGTAAGCATTTGAGGGGGCTGGAGGACATTACTTGGAAAGCCAGAACTAGAAGAGAACTTCTCTAACTTGATTCAGTATATATCTAAACTTAACTTTTCAGCAAACTTAAGGGATAAATTGTATTATTCCTTGTAAGATAAGGAACAGGTCAAGGGTATGATCCCAGCCACCTCCTAACACAAGGAAAAGAAATGCAGATGTAAGGCTCTTGTGGTAGAAGAGAGAGACAAATTATTTACAGATCGTAGGATTCTTTGTTTCTATTGGGGTTTGCAAACATTTTGGTGCTATAACTTTGTACACTTAAAAATCAAGCCCCCCCCAATTTATTTCTTAAGGTGGATTATATCTATTGGTAGTTACATTCTTAGAAATTAAAACTATGTGCTTAAAACATAGAGCTGTATAAGCATATTTCCAGTGAGGTCATACCTTTGGAAAACTCTGACTTTGTGAGAGTCAAAATAGAAAAGGCAGACAAGGTCTGAGTATTATGAAAATACTTTTTCCTACGACCTTCTATGACCTTTCCTGAGAGGGTCTGAGTAGGCTTCTTGGGAATCTTTGGACTTTGAAAACTGCTGAGCTACCTGAAAAATAGTTTTGTAACTAAAGAAAGATTTTAGCTAGTGTTTTGGGTATATGCAGTATATATATTTTTGTGTATATACCCAAACAAACAACACACCAACCCCATTTCTTTATACCAAGAGTGATTTAAAAGACAGAAGAAGTGTACTAAGATAGCAGATAGAATAGCAACAAAATTTTCTGGCCTAAACATTTTTTTATAAAGATTATATTTATGGGAAAAATGTAAATTTCCATTGGAGGATAAAGGAAGGTATTTGGATGTGTAGAGACATCTGTTTTTCTTGGTTGGGAAAATTTAGCATTAGAAACCTCAGTATTTTGCAATTCTATAAATTCGAGTTAGATTGCCATCAGACTTCTAGTTGGAAGGTTTAACATCTATTCTTCAAAAATATACATGGAAGATAAAGATCTACAAATGGCAAGTTAACTATGAAATAACATCCCCCACCTTAGCAGCTAGCAGGGGCCTGAGCAGCCAGCAGGGCATAGTGACAGAGACCCAGAACAGAGCTCAAAGAGCTCACCCCTGCCTGAGTCTAGAGGTGACCTGTGACAAGATTGGCAACACGTCTAAGTGGAGACTACGTAGATGTTAGAAGACCAGAAAAAAACGTGGATTTGAGTCCCTAAAAAAAGTGAGCTTCAGATAAACTAAAACTTTTAAAGTGAAAGAGAGTCGACGTTTATTTACTAAGAAAAGACTATGGGGAACGATTTTCTGGTCCAGATTGGCATGGAGATGGTAAGCAGGACAAATCTCAAGACTAAAATTTATGAACTTGAATAAATGATGCAAAATAAGGATTTCTATTAAACAAACCTGTCATGGCCAGTGCCACTATTCCTGTAATAGAAAGACATGATCTGCCTTCTATTTCTTTCCCAACTGTAATTTTGCCCATGACAGATTACAAGATAATTGAAATACAAAAACTAGAGAACAGCAGTAAGACGATGAGAAAGCCCTGGAAATCAGTGAGAAAAAGACGACAGGAAACTTAGAGGAGGGTTATCCAAACTGAAGTCACCAGAGAAATGCAAATCAAAGTGACTTTTTTATGAGAAGCCTTAGAAAGGAGGATAATGCCAAGTGTTGGCAGAAGGTAGGGAGTAAGCCTCCCTGCCTGCTGCAGGTGAGAAGGGAGATCGGCACAGACATTCTGGAAATCTGGCCAGCATTTTTTCCTCAAATAAAATATTTTATACCTGCAGTTTCCCTCCTGAGTAAACATGCTGGAGCAGTTCTCCCCCAGAACAAGGAGAGGCTGTGTATGCGTGCTTAGCGCAGCATGGCCTGGGGGTGGTGGGGTGGTGGGCATTTGGCTCTGGTTGCTGTGGTTAGAAGCAGAGGACTAGATGTACACTTCACAAGATGGAGCCACATAGAAACAGTGCTGAGTGACAGAAACACCAGACAGAAGGAGGGTTTCAGTGCATGCCTCTGTTTACATTAAAACTACACACCACCCAGACCTGCAGTAACAAGGCGTGCCATACATACATACAACGATATAAATAAATTACTCTGGAGCAGCTGTCTGAGTGGAAGGGTGTTGGGTACAGGATGGAGATAGAATGAAAATGCATGGAAGGAGCAGAGTGGTCCTTTTAAACAGACCCTTCCAAGGTACCAGTGTTTTATGGACCGAAGGCTGTGATTTACTCTGTGTGCTATGCACCAGAACCTAAAAGCCAAGAACGAAGGAATAAATGTGCATCCAGTACTCTCCTGCCAGATACCCTCTGTAGACTCCTGTTTCTAGGAATGTCAGATTTTCACAAGATTGGCTTTCCCTATATTCTGATCATTTCTTCCTCTCTTGCTGAGCTCTGGCCTCACCAGCATCATTTGTGTGTTTATGTGATTTATGCATTTGTGTACATGTATGTGTGGCTGCTCTTGTGCATGTATGTGTGGAGTCCTGAGGTTGACACTGGGTGTCTTTCTCCATCACTTTCTTCTTTATTTTCTGAGACAGGATCTCTCACTGTTCTGGAGTTTACCATTTTATCTTGACGGACTGGCCAGTGAGCCCCTTGGGATCTTAGTGTCTGTGACCTCCAATTCCAATGCTGGGATTATAGGTATGTGTTGCCACACTGGGATTTTGTGTGTGTTGAGGATCCCATATCAGGTTTTTATGATTTCTAGCAGTTATAATTCCCAGCATTACTGTATCTATCCAGTTAGCCATCTCCCCAAAGGACTCCCCCCACCGCAGGGTCTTAGGGCTAGCCACCCTGCTTGGCTTGCATTTTCCTGGAATCCTCCTATATCACTGGAAATGCCTTTTCTGACCTGCCATATCAATCAGTTTCTTTAGCTACTTGTTAGCTCAGTCTCTGAAGTGTGGGCTACACTGTGGTATTTTTCTTGTTCCTTAGGCATCCACTTAAATTGGCGGCCTGTCTCCTCCACTAGAAGGGAGGCCCTGTAAGAGCGTGCACGTCTTCTCTATAGGGTCAGCATTCTGCAGGTGTGTCACACGTTTCTGGTGAATGGCTTCATTGATTTGTTGAATGAAAGGAGAGATCAGGCCAGCAAAGTGTTCTTCCATTTTCAAAACTCAGTGAGAAAGTAAGTAGTGAGGGTTTCTTAGCTGCTACCCTGGTGATGTTTGCTGCAAGATGGGGGGTAGGCGCTCTGCATTGCAGTAAGTTTAGCAGCCTACCTGGCACTTACCTAGTAGAAGTAATCTCCTCACAGTTGTGCTAACAGAATGTGCCTCCTCCCAAGGTTACCATATAGCCCCTGGGAGGGGTTGGGGTGGAGGCACTCCCTGCCAGGACTGCCTTAGACTAGTTTCAAGGAGCTGGAAGGCCTTTCTCCTCTGACCTTTTAAACACTGCAGGCCCTGGCCTGCATCCTGCGCTGTACCAAATCCATAGCCTTGTAGCCTTCTGTGAGAAAGACCCTAGCCTATACCTGCATAATAGAAGCACCCTAGCCTATACCTGCATAATAGAAGCACACCCATCCATCAGTGTTATAAATAGTTTGGAAGATAATTCCTGTCCCCACAAACTGTGGGATTCCATTAAAATCTTAGTTACAACAGTCTTAACAACAATAAATGAATAAAGTCCCACTTGTTTTTTATGTGTATACATGTCTTGTATGCATGTATGCATGTGTACCATGTATGTGCCTAGTATCCATGGAGGTCAGAAGAGGGCATCATATGCCCTGGAACTGGAGTTCCAGATGGTTACAAACTACTATATGGGTGTTGAGAAACAAACTATGTCCTCCCCAGAGCAGCCAGTATCCTTAGTTGCCGAGATATCTCCAACCCCAATAACAAATCCAATTACAACCATCTTTTTGGTTCAGTTCCTAAGTTGTAGATAGCATTGGCACCTGATATCAGGTTGGAGATGGCCTGGAAAGAGGCTGGGTTGGGTCTTCTCACCACCTCCAGTTAGAGCAAACTAGTAAGTGGCTCTTGTGAACAGTGGATCCAGAAGTTTACAATACACTTAGGAGGAGAAGAGGGTTTGCCTTAGAGAAGGCTGGTTGGGAAGATTAAGTGGGTGGCCTCTAATACTGGGTTTCCTTTCCCTGTGCTTGCCTCTGATATCAGCCTTTGCCATGATCCCCTATGCTGCCTGGCCCCAGAAAGTCTGGGTCACTGGTCAGAGCCCAGACTCCCAGGGTCCTGATCAGAGCCCTCAGGAAGGACTGGGAGATTAGAGCGCCTGACTCCCTAGCGTCTCTCACAGGGAACTAAAAGCTTCTCTGAGCCTTTCCTAGGCCCTGAGACCCTTGTTTGCAATTTAAATGTGGCCTCCTTTATAGAGAAATCCCAGCTCCTTGAAGAGTCATGGGCTTACCCTCCCTAGCAGTTCTAGCCTTAGCCAGAAGAAACTGATCTAATTAGCCTTTCTCCTAATAATGCTAATTGTGGCAATTAGCCTCTGAGAATAGGGAGGGGCAGGGCCAAGCATACTAGTTTGTGTTTAGCTCAAACCCAGACCCACTACTCGGGCTGTTGTCTAGGTTGACTGAGCCCTATGAAGGTTCTGCATGGGCAAAGATGCAGCTGTAAAGGAGGGAGGGTTGAGGCCTCCTGGCTTCCAGGGTTGGTTACAGTGTCCATACAGGTGACCCTGGGCTTTGCCATGTGGTCCTTCTAGAGTATAGAGATGATCTGAATGAATCAACAGACCAATATCCAATCTATCCCCTCCCTGTGTATGTATGTAAGAGAGGAGGAGACAGAGATCAGGGAATGGGGGATAAGGAATATCTGGTGTGACAGAAAATTAAGTTTTGAAGCATATGACTTTTATGGATTAAGAAGCCAGTCCTTAGTATAGTCAATTGGAAGATCTAAACCCTTTAACCGCCTAACATGATCCAAAGGAGTGCATGTTTCTTCATTCTGCAGTCTTGCTTACAAAGCGCTCTGGGTTTTGTTCTCTCTGGAAGCTGGGCATATGGTCTGATGAAAGGAAACTTAGTCCTCAGCACAGGCATAAGCAGCCTTCATGCTGAGTTATTCTAAGTGTATACCATAGACTTTTAGTGAATATATAGTGTCTGTATGGTACAGAACCTTTCCAGGAAGTGAATTATGTGTGGGAAGCAGGAAAATGATTACTGCCCCATTTTATAGACTCAGCCATTTAACACATACTTATTGAAAGTCCGCCATGCATTACACAGTTGGCTTGAGGAGGAGGGATTGTACAGGAATCAGGTCATGCCTGTCCTGTGGAGCCCGTGTTTGGTTATACACTGAGGAGAATATTCTCTGAGAGCTGCAGATACAGAGAGTGGCCTGTCAGGAGCCAGCCAGAACCAATCTGGAATCCTAGTAAGGCACCAAGACAAGAAAGGCACTGTGAAGGAGGGAACAAGAGAGAGAGAAGCTAGGTTTCTAAACCAGGGTACAGAACTGCAGGCCTTGCTCCCTGTGAGGATCTTGGGCTTGCTTGTTCTGAGACCAAGAGCTGCTAAGGGTCTCACACTCAGGGAACTAAGTGGAACCCTAACTCTAAAAGGATTTTTCTTGCTGAGTGAAGAATGACTAGGAAGAGAATGAAGCAAGTGGGGTGTCATTTAGCCGGTGTGGCCTACCACGGCAGTGACAGGACAAAAGGAGGGAGCAGTTGGAGTGGTGATCAGCCCGCCTTGGTAATGAACTCCTTGGGGGCAGCTAGGAGAGGAGGTGTTGGAAATGATTCCTGGTTTTAGGCTTATGCTACTGAAGACCTTGGTAAGTTTGGGGAATGGAATGTGAAGTAGGTAGATAAGGTGGGTCCATCAACGGAAAAGGTTCCTGGTGCTAAGGGAACCATCTTAGTAAAAGAAGGGCAGAAGTACTTGGTGGGCAGTAAAACTGGGGACAGAGCCAGAAGGGTGGCAAGACAACCAGCATGGGATGGATAAAAAAGAGAAACCCATTCTTGCAGAGGTCACATGGAGTCAGTGTTCTTCTAGTCTTACCAGGATTGGTAGTAGACAGCAGCCAGCCTGGAATGTACCTCCTGCCAGGATAACTCTGACATCTGACTTTCTCCAGGACAACTAGAGAGAAGACCTTATTCCTCAGTGGTTCTGTGTTTTTTGTTTTTTTTTTTTTCTCTGTGTTCCTACAATCAGGGTAGCCAAGAGGATTTCTCCACAGAATGTGCAGGGTGGGTCACCTCCCTCAGGAGGCCTCGTCCTTGCTGAAGTATTTCATAATCTTGGAAGGATGGAAAATCCTTCTACCCATTTTAATGCAAAGCTGGAAAAGCTTTAAAAAATGGCCTTGAATAGGCTGAGATGAAAAACAAAGAGGCTGCCAACACTAAAGGCTGGATGGGGGAGGGGTAAAGGGTAGGGAGATTTTGGTAGGCTTCAAAGTTAGCAGTTTCTGAGCTTTACTGCTTAAACCCAGAGGCCCAAACCAACCAGGGCAGGACCAGGGTTCAAGGTGCAAGGGGCAACAGTCTTTGGTGGAAGATGTCTTTCTTGTTTTTTTATTCCTGATTAACTGTTCAAACAGCCTTCAAAGATTATTCAGAAGTGGTTAACTGTAGGTCCTCCACTTCTTCTGCTTGCTAATTTTTAAACACAGCTGACCCTAGTGTCCCTTCCAAAGGCTCAGAGGTCAGAGGCCAGCACAAACTCTATACACATCTCTCCTTTTCCCAGTCAGGGCCCAAGATTGTATCTCATTCCCATGTTTCCCCTTGTTCTTCTCTTAGCCTGTGTGGCATCTACCTTAGATGCTGAGACCTACTTAGATCCATGGTGATTCCTGAAGTCCAAGGACTCAGCCATCTCATCCTAGCTCTCTGGGATCCCAGCTTTTCTAAGGGAGGCAGGTAGCTCTCTCAGCCAGGCACATGCCCCAAGCCAGACAGCCACGTCAGCACGGCTCTAAGTGCTCTTTAACTACTGTTCGGCATTGTGGACCTGAAGTTCTGTGAATGGAATTTAAGACTTGTAAGAGCACCACAAGAGAGAGTGTAGCAAAATAAAACTCAGGCACACAGAAGGACTTGTCTGAAGCCACTGGATGCCTAGCATGACAGAACCTCCTGGCATGAGTCCTGACTCTGGAGAGACTAGCACTCCATGTATGTAGAAGACCCATTTCCTGTCTTAACCTTGGCACAGAGAATGATCTTGGGTTTATGCTTACATAGAAGCAGTCTTGGTCGGAGTAAAGAGAGACAGGTCCTGTTCTCCCAGCCTTCTGCTTGGGCAAAGCCTTTTAAGAGGTCATATTCTAGAAAAAGTCACACTATCACTGTTAGGAAAGGCAGCCTAGGAGTGCCAGGGTTGGGAGCAGCTGGAGATCATCCCTGAGAATAGGCTGGACATATAGGTGTGGGTACTTATAAACACCATGGTAGGTATGTAGAAGGGCCCCAGGACACCATGATAAGGTACAACCACTGCCCTTCCTGCCTGGGTTGCTTTAGCACCAAACGCCCACCACTAACTTGCTATAAACAGATGGACCTGGTGCATATGCAATGACAGATGGCTTTCCTCAGTGGGCTATGTATCTCCTCTTGGTTCTGTTCCTAAAACTTGCTAAGCCTTAAGAATCCAGAAAATAGCCACTACAACAAATGTTTATGTTCTTCTTGATATGCCATTCATTCTGTCCTTCCCATGGAGGCTTAAATGCTGAGACACTGCGCGGAGAGAGGACAGGGGAAGGTACTGCCTGGAGTTCTCTAGAGGCTGCCAAGAGGCAAGGTTGTAATTGAAATCTTTGGCGCCATCTCCCTACATAGTGCTGTCCTCTTCATTCCCTTCTTCTTAAGGGTGGGCTTCTTCTCCTCCCATAGGCACTTCCCAAAGCCACTTGAAAGGCCTTAAGTTTTAGAGGGATAACCCGAGGGTGGCACTGAGTCTCAGGGTGCAGATGAGAGATTATCTGCCGAGCTGGTAGAACCCTCAGTCTGCAGGGCTGACTTCAAAGCTGCTGCTGGGCTTAACCCACTGCATCAAAGTCAGCCAGTTAAACAGTTTGCACATAAAAGGGAGAGTGGAGGGCTTAAAGGCCTTCCTGTGAAGGCAGGCAGGCAGGCATTCCACCCTCTTCTCAGGCACAAGAGCCACTGGAAGAGGAAGTAATTGCTTCTCAAAGACTTGCAGAAATTACCGTATACCCCAGTTTAGGGTTTGAAGACCTTGTCTACAAGCCTTAGGCCTTATGAGGCACCTGTGTGTTGAGGCCCTCCATATCCATTCAGCTCTCTGCTTTATATCTGACCTTGTACTCTGCTTCCCTGCCTCCAGCACCCATGTTTTGGGTGGCAGACATTTTGGCTGTTGGGAATGAGAAGGTATGACAGTACAGAAGGAACTCAGAGTCAGGCTGCTCAGGTGGGACCCCAGCTTTTAAGTATGCTCAAACAATGGCTAGGTAGAGTACCTTCTTTCCAGCCCTAGCAGCTTTGTGTGAGTGGGTGTAGAGGAGATTCTCCTCCAGCCTTCTCCAGAACTCTTGGCAAAGGCCCAGGGGAATCTACACTGCTCCCCTTCTCTCCACCCCTGCTGGGTCCCTGCATGACTCTAGTATACTGTGGTCCCAGAAGCACCACCTTCTAAAGCAAAGCCTAACCTTTCAGAGCACAGAGGGGTGCTGACCCTGCCCTCATTCAGGGAGACTTCAAAGGGAAGCTGGAAGCATTCCTCACTGACCCCCAGTGAGTGGGTGAAAAGCAGCAGCTCAGATCAGTGGGCTGGGCTGGGGATTTTCCATCCTACCAAGGCTATCCACATGTTACCCTACTCTGGCCTTTGAGGAACTAGGAACCTCAGGAATCAGGGTTTGATTTTCAATCTGTTGGTTCCATGAAGGGCTAGGCTTGTTAGCTTAAGGGCATGTCCAGCTGCCCAAGGAGCTCCCTATCCTGTTTCCTCATGACATTCTGACCACTAGTTTGAAACCCTAGCATTTCTTACCCCTCCAGAATACTACCTTGAGGTCTTCTGAGACCCGACTAGTTTATGGGGGGCTCAAGAAAAGTAAAGATAAGATGACTACCTTTCTCCCATCAGCTGTTTTACCCACCAGGCTTTTTGTGGAGTACATATGCAGCCTAAGTAGCAGCCCAATGCTGATCAAACTATCCCAGACTGTCCCAAGCCCTCAGGCAAAGCACTGTGAGGCCTGAGGATTCAGCACCTTCCAAGCAGAGGGGACAGGAAGCCCAGAAATGGAAGCCAAATTTATGCTAGCACCAGGGTACCTCCTTGACTAATGGGGCTTTTGGTAGCTTCTGGCTCTCAGATTTCCATGTACAATTTGTAGGCTAAAGATACCCTACCCCACTCAGGGTATCTAACCCCATCTCTAAGAGTTGGACCATCAGGTTTTGTACTGAGTCTCAGCAACCCCAGGCTTGGTTTGGTTTTCTTTTCTTCTCCTTTTCTCTCTCTCTCTCTCTCTCTCTCTCTCTCTCTTTCTTTTTTTTTGGCCTTTATTTACCAGGATGATGGACTAGGTATGCTATGAGACCAGGTGTCCATGAGACCCTGATGGACCTGTATTGGGCTACGTCTTCCTTCAGGGTTGTCACCAGGTATATATACATGAGGCCCTTTCCAGAGCATGTAGCATCTCTGAGTTCCTTTTCATAATTTTTGGACATGTGCAGTGCTGCTTACTTCACAGTGGTTGAAGTATAGGTTTATAGTTGGCAAGTGTTGGTCCTAGACTGGAAATGAGGCTGATGACATAGAATTTTTTTTTAAAGCTTACAGCATGTGTTTGGCATCCAGCGGAGTCCCATATGTAGCATAACATGTATGTTCTGTGTAGCCTCAAACTGGGCCTGAGAACAGATGTGTTGATTAGGAAAGTGCTAGCATTCATAGCCATCTCTGCAGCAACATATTGCAAAGAGGTGGGAACTACTCTGGGGCTTTATGTGAGATAACTGTGGGGCTATTTAAAAATAATAGAGAAAACCTGACAGTGTAATCTCTGGCCATAGGCATCAACATTTGTCAGCTGGGTTGGGGTGTCCTGGCATTATTGATAAGCCCTAGTAAGCATGTTCCTCTCTTAGCCTAGAGCTTACAGGACTGGCCAAAGAGAATGCAGTATGGTCTCAGGGATGTCCTCCTGGGCCAGCAGCGGTACCAAGATAGGGTGTTTGCCCCATGTTTTCAGGGCCTGGTCACACAACCAGGCTGGAGCAGGCGCAGAGGGCAAGATTAGACATTGAGAGCCAAAAAAGGCATAGAAAATATGATAAGGCTCATGATTCATGTTTTACTGTCAATGTTGGCCTTTATGATTATAGAGAAAGTAGAAAAAAATCATTAGAGAAAGCTGTTAGGAATATTTCCTGTTAGGAAACCTATCTAAGTACCAAAGTGCTCTTTGTAGCAGGTGGAATCATGGGGTGGAGACATATTGGGCCCTTACGTGACTGTGCCCTAGGTGAGGCCATCCCTCCTCAAATCTCTCAGCCAAAGCAAGTACTCAGTTGGCTTCCAACTTCAACAAGGCTATCTTCAAGTATTGTTCTGTCTTTCTATCTTCAAATTTCTATCCTGTGAGTTACTCAAGGGACACAGAAGGTAGATCTGTAACTTTTCCAACACCCAGAAGTGGAAAGGTGAAAGAGAAGTGGGAGGTTGGTCAGAAAGCCATGAACACTGTTTGCTACTCCTCTTTATGTGAGAAGGGATGCTGCTGCTGGTTGACCTCTGCATCTTGTCTGTGGCTGGCCTAGGCCTTCATCTCACAATGGCCACTTCAGAAAGGAGACTGCAATGACAGAAGTGAGTGAAATTGCTTGGACTGGGTAAAGTCAATAATAGACAGTTCCTAACCAAAAACTACTGGATACTTGTTCTGTGATGTGCCCCTTGCTTCAAGGAAAGCCATTCCCTTAAGAGCTGATGTGATGGATTTAACATGGCTGTGCCTGTTAATGAGCCCTTTGAGCTGGTACTGCCCAAGGAAAGACAGGCTGACAAGGAAATTCTCCTCAATGCAAAGAGGCAAAGGCAGTTATCAAGCTTTGTCTTATTAGGAAAATGTCAGTGTATATCTTTGGCCATCTTCTGTGCACATGGCTTAAGAGGCAGCTCTGAATGGTGGCCAGAGAGAATCACCTAACAACCTGGCTATGATCACATTTGTGTCATGGAGCTAGAGTAGCTAGCTCTGGGGCCTCATGCACCCAGAAGAACCCACAGAGGAGAAAGAGAGAGAGAGAGAGAGAGAGAGAGAGAGAGAGAGAGAGAGA
>LOEQ01001568.1:581087-601966 GCA_001685075.1 Bramus lutescens
AGGATGACAGGCTGGTTAGTAAATAAAAGTTGAGGCTGCCAGTTGGAAATGTCACAACAGAAAAGTCAGAGGGGTCAGGAACCAACTTTTTGGAAGAAATCTTCAGGGAAACTGTATAACAGAGCCAGGCTAAGCTATAGACTGCTGTACTTATGGTAGGCTTGGCCTTTGGGGATGTTCATCTTGGGTATCCCTTTGTATAACCGATAGATCAAAGGTGTAGGTTCCAGACAAGTTTTGATTGGTACATCAACTGAAGGGTGGGGGTGAAGTGGCTGTAGGAAAAACTCACTGAGGCCACACCCAGTCCTTTAGCTTTTATTTATAGGTGCTACATGGAGATTTTATCTCAGGCAAGGCTAAGATATATTTTCTGTGTCAGAAGTGGCAGTCTTAGGGTCCTTCATCCTGGAATTTGGGGAGTGCTGGAAAAGGAGTGACCAAGAGGAGCAGTGGACACTCTGCTCCCTACCAGTCCCAGGCTAAGAGTCAGGGAGCTGTTATTTGGGGGTTTTATGATTGCCTAAAGAGGATGTGAGAGGTGTCCCCAGGAAAAGGAAGGCTGTGTAGACATTGGACGATGCATGTGTCTCCAATGGCTGCAGGAGTGATGAGGGTTTTCCAACTGGTGGGATACCACACAAGGCAGTGGATGCATACAAGCCTTTGCCAGTTTCCCAGAGTAAGCAGGGTCCTGGGGACTTAAACTATTAGGTATAAGGCTACCCCTATCTCTTGTGGTAGTTCCTTCACGTGTTGACAAAAGTCTCTATTCTCCGTTTCATAGTTGACCTTCAGAAACCTGGAGCAAGGCTTTGGGTAGAGGATTCCTGTTGAGGGAGCTTGAAGAGTCCAGGGCTCCCTTCCAGTGATGTTAGAATCAGGAAGACAGCATCTGACTGAAATATGTATGCAAGGCTGAGGTCCAGCTGCCCAGAGCTGAATAAGGCCTGGGAAGTGCTCAGGGAGCTGCTGGTGCTTGCCTATTGAGCGGGGGTCAGAGAAGCTGCCTTGTCTTCTTAGCACCCTTCCCTGTTTACCAGCAGTTCTCTAGCTTTTCAATAGGCCAGCATCTTGGCCCCTCGGTCCCCAAACCATCAGTGGCCAACAGGCTCTGAAAAAGAGGAGCTTCACCCAGCCCCAGGGACCTTCCCATAATCAAAGCTACAGTGACCTCACCTCCCTGGGGCCCCTGGGTGGGGAGAGCTTGAGATGGAAACAAAATGTGTCTTTATTTATGCTTTTAATTTGAATTCTGGAACTGGCCCAGCATGGTAATACATTTAACATCAGTAAAATGCTGAAGAAAAATGGATCTGTTTTTTCTGCAACTGCCTCCCACCCACTCTGCCCCCTGCAAGACCCTAGTACACATCTCTGTCCCTGGTAGACATGTACCAGGGTGCGTGCCTCTTTTTTCAGTGTGGGTTCATAGGGCCAGTTGCCCACAGGAGCCATGCTGCATCACTGAGCTGCTGGAGCCTAGCTTAATTACAGACATCAATCAACAAGCTGACTGTGCAAGAAGCAAAGGAATGCAGTCCTGGTGTGGGCACATGGACCCCATATACAGTACCCACGATTGCCTGTGTGTTCCCCCAGGATGAGGAGGGGTCTTGGAAAGGCCAGTAGTCCTGAAAGTACATAGGGTTCTAGGACCCAGACAATCATGCCTGTGAGGACCATCTTTGCTAGGACTTACAGCAAGGATGGCACTTGACTTCTGAGTATGTGGGTGTCCATAACCTCATCCCTGACCCTCAACTCTGCTTTGACCAGATTGTATCTTTTTGGAGAAGCCCCTGCCTTAGGTCTTTTAACTTAGTACCACCATAGACTCCTTTCATACCTTCCCACCTTCTCAGATTGGCTTACTTCCAGCTGTTGTATTTGGTGTGTTCCTGGGTGGGGACTTGACTGGGTAAAGACTGTCCATCTCCTACTCAGAGAGACTCCAGAGTGCTGACCTGAGAAGAGCTGTGGTACCTGGATAGATGGTGACACAGTAGCCAGGAAAGAGTCATTCACATATCAGGCTCTGTTACTTCAGAGGAGAGATAGGAAATGAACTAGTACTCTGAGCAATGTTGTTTTACTGGCTTAGGGCTGTGTCTGGAGCAGATGGGCAATGTCTGGCTCCAGGAGCTTTGAGTGTACTAATACCAGCACAGGTGACCTTTTGTCCACAAAGGGGTGATTGATTGTAGGGCAGCTATGGCTTGAACTATGGGCATGTACCTCCAGTTTTCCACCCTCCTGTGAGACCCCACTGGTGTTTCCCTTCAGGGGCTTCACAGTGGCCAGGAACTGCAAGGCATGTTTGTCCATCTGGATGAATAGTTTGTCGGTAGCC
The DNA here is from genome assembly GCA_001685075.1 of Bramus lutescens. Lineage (NCBI taxonomy): Eukaryota > Metazoa > Chordata > Mammalia > Rodentia > Cricetidae > Bramus > Bramus lutescens. The sequence continues at coordinate 583,441 of LOEQ01001568.1, forward strand.
CTGTACTCTCTTGGTGCAACTGCTTTTGTGTCTGGAGGCTACTCCATGGCCATAAGAATAAAATGAAATGGGCACCAACAAGAGCTTGAGTGATCAGGAGTGTAAGAAGGCTGAGCGGCCTCTCCAGGCTTAGGCAATTCTCTGGGGCCTATTATGGTTGCCATGGTGCTATTTACTGTCCCTACTCCTAAGCAGGCACTGTCAAATGGCATATAACACCAACCACAAGACACCAGTGTTTACACTTTGAGTTCTCTAGTACCCTGAATTTAATTTATTGAGAGCCTTAACCACGTTGTATGCTATTGCTCTACCCATAGACACCAGCTCACACCTTTGTTCCTCTCTGTTAATACAGCTAGCCAGTAAGGCTATTTTAGGAAGGAGAATGACTCCTGCTTCTCAATAACTTACTATCTCTTTTTGAGCCCATAAACACTCTCTCTACATCTTAAAAACTATGAGACATTGGTAACCTCCCTTTGAGTTTGGGTAGCCTGGGAAGATAGGGGCCATGGCTTCTTTGATCATAATCATCCCTTTCGACAAGGCTGCCTTACCCCCAGGGTGGCCTCAGCTTGGCTATCTGGTTACTTAAGAAACCCTCATCACCAATTTTTTCAGTCACTGCAAACTCAAGCCTGTACCAGGAAGACAGCAAAGGCAAGAAATCTAGACATAGGCTAGAAGCATTATGACAAAGCACACAGGCTAAGGACATGAATTTCAGTAGAAAGAATGAAAGAGTCCCAGTATGTAAATCCCAGCAGGGCTACAAGTATGGCACTAACACTTTGATACAAGGACACTTTTCCAGGGGAGTACCCAGTGGTGCAGTGGCCATAAGGGGTCCAAGTGACCTGCCTCCACCACATGGCTGGCTCAACTGGGCTTGGTGGGGACATTTGAGTCACATGTTGCAGAGAAATCAGACCATGGCTGGATTCTGGGGATTGGCCTGGTGATGCCGTGTTGGGGGCCCCAACAGGGGAGAGGATGGGCATGTGTCCCAGGCCAGCTGTGCCTCAGGGGAAGGCCAACTGGAAGGCGTGGAAAATCAGCCATTTCCTCCACCTGAAGGAGCCCCTGAGGACAGTAGCAGCAACTGGCAGACATCACCCGGCATCTGCCCCATGGCTCTGGCCAAAGTTCCATGGGGAAATGCTAAGAAACAAAGTTGACTCATTTGAAGGAGTGGTGGAGGGGGACAGGGGAGAGAAAAACTATTTTCTCAGATGCTCAAAAGCATGAAAACAAGTGGAAAATGATCAGTCTGGCTTTCCATAAGTCAAAACAAGAGGATCATATTTCTAGATTTGGTGGGAAAGCCCCTCTTCTCTCCTGCCCAAGCCTTGAGGCCAAACCCAGCAGCTAGTGGCCTATTCTTAAGGATAGGCAGTAGTCCTGGGTACTAGGAGAACAGACTGTGTTGTAGCAAGTGGATAAGCTTTACCCTATGCCAGGCAGTTCCCATTAGCCTCAGCCTCTGTGAGCAAAATTGGGCACTCACTGTGACACATGGGTGATGGGGGTCAGCAGTGTCTCTCCTTCCAGGTCCAGGTCCTCAGCAAAGCTGTTTGTTCTTAAGAAGTGGGGTGTGCTTACTTCCAGCAGTGTAGGGCTTTTCCTTACTGTGGAGAAGGTATGGGGACAGCTCATTAGGCTTCAGTAGAAACTTGATCATGAAGGGGCACCAGAGCTGGACAGAAATGCCCACCTCAACCTGTTATTGCTATGAGATAAACCTGTACACTCCTAATGTCAGGTGAAGAATGGAGACAAAGCTTAGAAGTTTCAGTCTCACCCATCAGGTTTACACTGAGTGGAGTAGAATAGGTGAATCTCTGTTCAGATTGGTCCCCAGATACCTGAGACCTCAACATCTCTGATTGAGTGATAAAGGCAGGTACTTCTTTCTCCTCAGTGTGGCAGCTGCCCTGGAACTGAGCTCCAGAACTGAGGACCTGCCCTGTCAGGTTCCGGACCTCTCATTAGCTTCACACAAAACATGTGTGTCAAGAACAAGTAGAAGCACTGACTACTATTATTGTGATGTTTACACACATGACACTAACAGATCAATGGGCCAGGCAAGAAGGAGTGCTCGTACCTCTGCCTGTCAGGAATCACAAACTGAATTCCTTGCTCTGGCTGTGATGCTGTGTTAACCAGGTCTTTGAGGGAGGCCCCCAAATTGTCCTAATAGCTGACTTCATATAGCTCAGGGGACTGATCCAGACCAGTCTTCACGGCTGTTCCAGCTTGCTAGTGTTTGCTTTCAACTCACTTTTTATTTAAAGTGTTGTAGAGCAATTGAGTACTTCTAACAAGTGGAATAATGCAAAATTCACAGTGGTCCTCAATTATCATAAGTGTCACCTGCCAGGCAGATCCTTGGCTCCTGTCTTTATTCATCCCAATAGCACATATGTGATGTTATACACCTGAATGAACCTCTGTTCTTGTCATGTTTTCTAATCATTTAGAACAGTTAGGTATGCAATTATGCAACTATGCATCTAATGATCATTTTGGCAGCATAATAGCCCATAGTTTAGACCTACCAAATTTACTTACTCATCCTATATTTTATGGACATTCAGTCTCATAGTTTTTTGCCAATCAGACAGTGATGCAATATCCATCTTTATTGTTAAAAGCTGCTGACACACTGGGTCAAGTGAGATGGTGTGTCTTTGGTATTATTAATAAGTGTTTTGGGGCTGTTCTTCTATTAAGCTGTAGCAATTTTTTCTTCCCCTTCAACTTTCCTACTCTTTGCATGGCCCATTAAGCATGGCTAAAAACTGAGGTTTTCTCATTTTAAAAATTATTATTTACTATTTGAGAATTTTATATATTTTGATCATAGTCACCCCATCTCTTCCCAGATCCATCCTCATCTACTTCCCAACCCCTCAACTTCGTATCCTCTTGTTTTAAGATTTAATAACCCAACAACTTCAGTTTTTGCTGCTCATATACTTCTGGGTATGGGACTATCCACTGGGGTGTGGTTGCTCTGCCAGGAGTCAGAACTGTTAAAGAAATACTGACTCTCCTTCCCCAGAAGCCATTAACTTGATAAGCCCCTAGCTTATCAAGAACCTTGTGAGGTTCATGAACCTCTTCCCACTTAATGATAGAATGTCGACTGGCTTGATCTTGTGTAGACAAGCCTGCAGCTGTCCTGTCATGTCCAGAAGTCAGTTTTGCTACAGTTTTTCCTCTTTGGTCTTTCCATCCCCTCTTCCCACAATGTCCTGGCCTTGGGGAGGGGGAGGTTTTCTCATTTGTCACCTTCACTTACTGCTTTCTGGCTTGTTTGGGATTCTTCTTGCAGAATTGCCTGTTTATTCTATTGCTTGGCATTCATTTAAAAGGAGCTTTTAATTCATTAGAGATAATAACCTTGTGTTACATAAAGCACAAATATCTTTCGTAGTCTATATTTGGCCCTTTAATACTATGCTGTTTTATCATAGACTGTCTTATTTTTTACAGTGATGCTTTTACTTTACAAACTGAGTTTCCCACATCTAATACAGCAGTCTTTTACATTTATTTCCAATATAAACATACAAATGTGGGCATACATCTGTATGTATGTATAAATTTTAACACAGCATTTATACCTAATGCAAGGGATGTTTAGTGGTCATAAAATGGTAATTTAAGACTATGTGTAGTTTTACTTTTTAAAAACTGAAATATAACATAAAACTAAAGAAATTTTTTGAGAAAACATAAAATTCTCTATTTGAAAGTGAATTGAGATACAACACCAAAAATTTAATCTGAAAAAGAAAAAAAAATCAACTTTATCATAATTAGAAACAAATGAATTATTGTTGCAACAAGTGCATTTTGCCAAGCAGTAAAAGAAGCAAGGAGTAACAACAGGGTTTACAACTGTTAAAACCCTTTGCTTTGTGAAGACAATGAGACCAATCACAGATATGCTGCACATTACTTACTCAATCAAGGACTTGTACCCAGAGCGTTAGAAAGGAGAATGCTCATGATTTGACAACAATGAAGCAAACAACCCATCTTTAAAAGTAGATTACAGGGGCTGGAGAGATGGCTCAGTGGTTAAGAGGACTGATTGCCCTTTCAGAGGACTTGGGTTCAGTTCCCAGTACCTACATGGCTGCTCACACCTGTATTTAATGCCGAGATCTGACACCCTCACCCTCATACATGCAGGTGAAACACTGATGCACATTTAAGTAAATAGATTATTTTTAAATTTTAATTACAAATAAGCCTGTGAAATTGTGCTCAGCCAAAGCCCATTATCTTTATGGAAATTCCTATTCATGTAGAAACTCACCTATTCCATTCCAATTACAATGAAATAACACTGAAAATTATTATGCTCATGGAAAAATAAAATCAAAAACATTATAACAACAAGCAGCCAAAGGAAGCAAAATAACTACAGTCCTCGTGTGCTGCCGGTGGGAATGCAAAGAGGCAGAGCTGCTCTGAAGAACAAACTTCATAGTCTCTTATAGACATATATATAGCTTATGACCAAAGTGTATGGAACATTTATGTTCACAAAAATTTGTACATGAATATATATATATATGCAATTTCACCTCTAATTGCAGAAAACAAGTAACAACCAAAGGTGTCTTTTCAACAGCTAAATGGATAAACAAATTGTGGTATATCTGTTCTACTTTGCAATGGGATAATATTTAGCAGTAAAACAAGATGGAGTGAGGAGTCCTACAACATCATAGACGGATCTCAAGTGCATTTTGCTGAGCAGTAAAAGAAGCAAGGTGTAACAGGATGTAAACTACGTGTTTCAGTTTCTAAGACATTCTTGGAAAAGCAAGACTTCATGGGCTGTGAAACAAATTCAGTTTCTGTTAGTGTCCTGGGAGAAAGGAGTACTTAATTTTTTATTAAGAATTTTTTTAACATAATCTTTTCTCATTTTACACAGCTAGCTCTGTTTCCACTCCCTCTCTACCCTTTCCCTCCACTCAATCTCCCTCATCCACTCTTCAGAAAGGGTAAGGCCTCCCATGGGGAATCAACGAAGTCTGACGATTCACTTCAAGAGTACTTTAAAAGGCTCCAATCAGAACATTTTTAGGTGAAGAAACTTCTCTGTATAATATTTAAAACATTTGTGAAAATCCATAGATAGGACTATACAACTTTCAAGTGAATGTTCCTGTATACAAATGGGGGAAAAAACAACGAGAATATTGGAGGTCCCCAGGACAGAAAGTACACCATGATGAGTGCATTCTTGTGTTGCAAATATATGACACAGCATTGAAGATAGGGGAAAGGAATTGACCTGTTGCTTTTAAAAAGAATGTTTGGATTGGACACTAAACAACTAAAAATAACCCCACTCTCATAAACACAATATTCTTGTAGGTAAGTTTGTTTCAGGCAGGTGAAATCAAAGGTTAAACAAACCAGTAACTATACTAGAAAATGAGAGCTGGGGACAAGTAAGGATGAACTGTTCGGTCAGAAACAGTATAAACTCAAGGTTAGCTGCATATAGATACATACAGCGAAACATGGATGTATATAGATTTCAGTTATGAACTTACATTTCCTAGTTCTACCTGCTGAAAGGAGATGTCAATAGTTATTCTTTCATGCCAAGGAACACATTCAGTGTACGGATCATATTTTCTAACCCTGTTAGTACTCCAGTGGAAGCAAATGTTTTTCTTTAAACGAATGGACACTTCTGGGGCTAAACATAGGGAAACTACAAAACAAACCTGAAACAAAAGCATATCAAAAGGACTCATGTACCCTTAGCCAAAGCTAGAAAAAATTGAACAACAATACTCGATTATACCTGAAAAAACACAAGTTGCCAAGTCTACACTTATAAACAAGTAATTGAAAAATAAATGAAGATCCTTCTTACAGAATGATTCCCATAAGTATAGAAGGATTGAGTTAACTAGGAGTATACCATAGAAATTCTTGCTTCAAGAAAGATCCATGGATGAATGCTGAAATTAGTAGGTGAAATCTTAAGTAAAACTTCAGTCTCCCCTCCCCATATTTTTTGTCCAGTGACATTGATTGAATCCAGGGCTTTGTGCATGTTAGACAAGTATTCTGCCACTAAGCTACATCCTCAGACCCAAAATAAATTTCAATTGCTTTAGTGATTTTAACCCATTCACAGAGTCTCTGATACTTTCCTGCGAGAGACAGACTAAAATTCCTCATTCCCTGAATGTTGTAGACCTGGTGAATTGCTCTTAATGACTAGGTATAATAAAGAAGCAGCAGTAGGTTAGTTACAGAGAGCTACTTACCCATATAGTCAAGGTTAACACTGCTAGCAATAGATCATGTTATGTTGATGAATAAAAAGAAAAGCACCTTGCCTTAATGACATCCACCAAACCTATAAACATATTCTAATTTGGGGAAAATATTAGACACACCCAGAGTAGCAATGATACAGGATGAGTATTCTTCAAAAGCAGCAAGGCCAATAAGTTGCAGGCCATAGGATACTAAGGACTTGATGAATAAATGTAATGGTTAGACAGGTTCTTGGAATGTGAAGTAGTTAAACTGGGAAAATGACTACATTATAGTCCAATAGTGTTTTTTAGTTTTCATCAATGTAAAATGGTTATAAGGTACTGCAGTGAGAGGTATATGGTAAAACTATTTTTTGCTTCTACAAATATATGTAATACATTTGCAAATAACACACACAAATTAAAAGTGAAAAGATGCATAATGGTAGAGAAGAATCTTAAATATATAAAAATATATTAAAAACCATGGAGAAAAGCACAAAACCTTAAGCGGAGACACTGATGACAAACAGAAAACTGCCTTCATTTTATTGACAAATATACTTGATTCTGAAACAATTCTTCCTAAATCTTAATGAAAACTAAGGTTTGCATGTGAACACCTTGATAAGCTGTTTCTAAAATGTATTTGGAATTATAAAAGACCAGGAAAAAATAGTGTTCTTTAAAAACAGTGTCTAATTTGCCTGTCAAACACAAGTAGTTCTTAACAGTGGTTATTAATACAGTGTTGTTCAAGGACAGACTAACAGGCTATTAGGACAAAGCTAGATATCAGAAAATAGCCCCTACACATGGACACTTGGAGTGTATTAAAGACAACCTATATATCTTGAGATGGCCTTTTCAATAAAACATTCAAGGGCAACTGGAAATGCACATGGGAAAAACGCTAAATTGGATCTGTAATTTTCTCACACCATACATCAAAAATTCATTCTTGGCATTCCAGGGGATTATGACAAGCAAAGCTAGAAGGTCCATATGACTGAATATAGAAGAATGTCTTCATGGCCTTGGGGTAAGGATAATTAAGCACCAATCAAAAAGGAAAACCCCCATTTTATTACAGAGTCAAAACTTAAATATCTAAATACATGTTAAATAGTAAAAAAGAATCAAAATAATAAAACAAAAGCTTGAGCGAATCAGTAAGAAAAATAGCCAAGCCTGGGGCTGCCGCTGGGTAATCCCAGCTACTTGGGAAGCTGAGGCAGAAGGACCTGTAAGACATTGATGGGCAACAGTGTGTCGGGACCACACTCAAAGAGCAGTGCTCTATCTCAAAGTGTGAAAAGGGGGCTAGAGACAACTCAGTGGCAGAGTGCTTTCCTATTGTGCATGAGACCTTAGGTTTAAAACCCTAACACTGAAAAAAAAAAAAGATCTAACTAAAAATAAGCAAGACATCCTTCCACCCCAGAAAAAAATAAAAACCATGAGAGAAGAATCCAAAAGCCTGATGAGCTTATGGAAAGGTGTTGTGCCTGACTAACAATCAAGGAAATGTAAATAAACTCAGGAGCTCATGGCCCATGGGGTCCAGAGGCAGACTTCCAGCAGGAAACTACACAGACATTACTTAGTCATAGCTGGGAGAAGGGCTCAAGTGAAGGGCTCTGTGCCCGTGACATCCTCAGAGAGACCAAGGAAAGACCGGTAAACCTGGAGGAATGTGTGCACATGAAGAAGCCCACAGGTCTGGGACTTGGTGGGAGTGTGTTACCCTTCCCATTTTAGAGACTCAGGGCTGAGATTCAAGTACACTGGGTTATATTATATACTTGTCAAGTCATCCAGGATTCAAATGTTCTTTTGGAAAAAAGGAAAGAAAAAGAACACAAATACATATTTCAATGCTTGATCATTTGTATACAGAAGAAAGGAGCAACAAAGAGGTGACTGGAAAAGGGGGCTGTGTTCTACACTCCCAGAATGACAAGTGCCATCTCCAAGCCTTAACGCCTAGGATGAGCCCCTCAACCCCTGAGAAAGGCTCAGTCCTGGTATTAGGAAATGAAAATGTGCCCATCAGTTGGCTGTCCAGAGCGGGTGGGGCCTGCACCTGCCAGAGAGGAATGTGGACTCTTTGGTTTAATCCTAGGACAGGCTCATGGGGCCCCTGCAGTGAGGGTCAGAGAGGGTCACAGTTATTTTTCCAAGTCAAAAGGAAAGACTGTTGTAGGCTAGGCATGTTTCACTGACTATGAGGGTGCCTCCCCTTCCATGACGAAACAGTAATCAAGACTGCTACCCCCTCCCCATTGGATCTGTACTCAGAGCCAGATCAGACATCTTAAAGATTCTGGAAGGAAGTTGGTAGGGCAGGGATTCAAATTACAGACATTGGTGCTGCTCCTCTTAGGCAAGAGCTTGGGGGAAGTATTGTCTTCTAAGAATCCCCCATGGGTCATCCCCATCTCTGAGGGACACAGTTTGTCTTTCATAAAGATATGGAAAAATAGCCCTACTGTAACTGTAGAACACACTGTGAGACCACAGTGACTATGCCAAGGGTAGTTCACCTAGACACTTAGATCCTCCATAAAGGATACTGGAATGTCAGGTGTTCTCTGCTGAAGCAACCAGTTTCAGAATACCTGGCCCTGGAGGAAAAATGTTTCCTAGTGACAATGAAGTCACATTTTCCTAAAATGGTCCCAGTTTTTGATGCTTTCATTCTTGGCTGCTTCTGTCTTGTCAGAGCCAGAATCTGGACCTAAGTGTGCAGGGCAGAACAAAACAATTTTGTTTTCTAGGAAAATGGGAGGTCTGGAATGGCGAATGTAGCCTCAGGCATGGCAACTGCCCCAGCTGGGGCTACCCACTGCCAAGTTTCACCCTCTCTCAAGAGAACCGAAACCAGACTCTATGCACCATCTTCCTTCTCAGTCAGAGAGCCCACTCATTAGGGTGATTTGCATTTTACTTAAGCATAGAAAAAAAGCTTGGAAGGAAATAGATCAGAATGTGACATGTTTGCCTGTGGATTAAAGGACTTTAAATGATTTTCATTTCCTTCCTTATAGTATGTATATTTTCTGCTTTGAATGTATGATACATCTAGAAGTCATAAAAACATTAGTTTGTACAAGCCTCCTTTATTTGCCTTGTACTCATCATCTTGGGGTGAACAAAGTATCAGAGTGTCCTTTCTCACCCACCTTCCCCTAACTGTCTTTAAGATGCCCAGAAGAGCCAATGACACAGCGCTCTTTCTTCCTAAGTTCTCTAAAGTCTTCCGTTTCCTAGCTTCATTTCCCTTGCATTGAACTCCCAGACTTGCCCCTCTGCTCACCAGGTCAGCATTTGAACATTCCAAGTCCAGCTCTCTGTAAGACCCCAGGCCACGCTGCTGACCACTGCCCTCTATTGAGACCTGCTGGTGTCAGTAACTTCACCCAGCTGCTCACCCTTGCCCTCCTCCTTCTGATTATAATCCTGCCTAATCTCCCAGATGTAACCCAAACCACCTTCTTGTACAAGCTTCTCAAGGCTCTGGAGATTGCCCCTTCAATTGCTGTGTGGCTTATGTGTGCCTGGCCCTTAGCACAGGAACCTTGCTTTCTTCCTTCCCCATGTCACCTCTGGTGCCTGGCACAGGCAAGTCCCCTGAGCCAGCCCATTCCAATAGAATAAACAAGCTGCCTATGTTCTCCCCTAGAAGAGCCCCCCTTCTCTATCCCCCTCAATCAATTTCCCCGTCTTGGTGGATTTGCCAGAGCCCTGTGGATCCTGCACCATGAAGGAAAAAGCCCTCCCTAGAGCATCTGGACAGCTGCAGTCAGGCTCTGCGTGACATTGCTGAGCTGTAGCTCCACAGCCTGTGCCAGCTGCCCATGCCCTGCTCACAGACCCTGAGCCAGACCAGCCCCACCACCGCCTGTGTCTCCACTCAGAGGCGAGAAGTAAGAGACAAGGACAGAACGTGTAGAAGCCATTCCCACAACAGCTGCCAGGAACAAGACGAGAAGTTCAGTGTAAATGTATATTCACAGCTGGTACCCAGTTCCGCTTAGGAAAATACCTTGCTTGAGTGGACACCTGTTGTTTTTGCATACCCTGCAACCAGGCCTAGCTTCTGGAAATATCTCACTAAATAATCCTTCGAGGGGTCCTCATTTACAACTCCCCAGTGTGTAAGGGTCAGGAATCCACCAGCTCTTTCCCGAGGGGGCATTGTGGCTGGACCACAGCTTCAGAGACATAGTTGTGCCTATCCTGAGCCTGTGGCAGGAATCACTGGAAAAGAGCCTGTAACTTCTTTCTCCTGGTTGCTATAAGTTGGTGATCATCTTACACACATGGGTAATGGCTGCTTAAGGATACAGATGTGTATAGCTATGCATGCATCTAGTTGTGCGTTTATCTATGGGCAGAGAGTGAGGGGAAGAGATCAAAAAGGGGACAGGGTAAAAGGAGAAAGAAAAAGATTATCACTGAAGTAGGTCCAGCTGTGTCTGGAACAGCTGGGTTCAGATTTGTGAGCCAGAAAAGTGTCCCAGTGTCCCACTTGTTATCTAGATTGAATTGGGGTCTGTCATTTGTTTTTAAGAACCTTCAGGAGTACATAAGTTAGGGATAGGATATGAGCCTGAGGAGATAGGTCTGGGGGTAAGACGAGGCTACAACCCCCCCCAAAAAAACAAATAAAAAACCCCAGTAAACACCCCCTGAGACAGCCTTGTTAGACTTTGCAGGGTGGAGGACAGGGAGGAAGAAGGTTAGCTAGAAAAATCTGGCCTGAGGCCCTGACTTCAGCTCTTCACTGGCCAGGAACCTCTGGGAAAGGGGCTTCTTCCAGCTGCTCACTTTCTACTGTTATAATACAAACACCTTCAGAGAGGATCTCTCCATATCTTGTGCAAGTGAGTAACTTTGGCACATTATGGAACATGTACTTTGTATTCAAGCAAAGATTGCTGAAAACATTTGACTGGAAATGGACAGTGACCTGATAGTTGAAGATGACCTGTGGAGTCCCAAGACATCTTAGGAACAATGCTTGGCTTTATATAACTTCAGATCTGGTTCATAGTACTGGAGACATTTTCTGAATGCCTTTTCTCACAATGGAGATAACAGGCCTAACACATAAATCTCAGAATAAATGGAAATGGTTCTATGGGCCCACAGGTGGGGTCTGAATAGTAGAGGTGCTAAAGAGGACAGGGAATGAGAGAGCCAGCCCCAAGTGAGCCCAGGAAGCAGAAAGTGAGCGGCACAGCTGCCTACAGAACTAAAGCAGTGCACGCAGCTTTACATGCTGCAAGAAGTCACTGTCCAGGTCTCTCAAGACACATTTGTAAGGGAAGGTTCCAGGCAGCAAGAGCAGCCCCAGGAAACTTTAATATACAATGGAATCTGGGTTAAGCACTATCTTCTCCAAAAGTTGAGCTCACAGGACATTCCCCAGAAACCTCTGGAGAGGTGGGGAGGAAAGTTTCTGGAGGTCTTTGGATGAAGAAAACAAAAAAGTGGCCTTGATTTTCAAGGAGAAATTACACAGGAAGAAAAAAATGTTTTTAATCTAATTAAGAGCGATTTTTTCACCTTCATCACAACATAACGGAAATGTGCCAATTCTTAACTTCACACAATAATCAAAGCAATTAAGGAGAAGCCTTGGAAACTGGTGCAGATGTTCTCAGAATGTTTAATGGGGAAATGAGTTGCAGGCCTCATTCTCAGCATCCGGCTCCAGGCCCTGGCTACCAAATCCAGACATCTGCTGGGGCCCCACCCCCAGGCCTGGAGGGCGTGTGCTTGAGAAATACAGGTCCCTTCCCAGGCTGCCTCCAGCAAGAGCAGATCTGGGATCCCAAAGGCTCCCTATGGTTCCTCAAGCCAGAGCCTGGACATAGTCAAAATCACCCCAGAGCTAGGGGAAGCTTAATGTCAAAATTATGTTAACAATTGATGTCAAAAGTAATCAACTCAAACTGACTCCCCCACCCCTCCTGGCTGCAGGAGGACTATGAGCAGAAGGAGGGAGGGTCTCTGGCAGGGGTTAGGGGAGCCTCTCTTATTTGACTTCCTCAACATGAACACCATGTAAAGGTGTGGCAGCACCAGTGCAGTGTGTTTCTGCAGGCCTCAGCTCACTGTTGCCAAACTATACCCAAGAATCAAACTGGTACATCTTTGAGGAATTTCTAAGGATAATCGGAAAACATGTAGAAATTAGGATGCTGCTTACTGAGGAAATAGCCTGTTTCAAAGAGCTGAAAGGCATATAAGTAATGGTAACTGGCTTGAGAATGAAGACCTTGATGTACAGACACAGCTCATTAAATCACATTGGAAGCCCTGGTGTGTGGCACTCACAAAGAACAAAGAAGTAAAGAAAACATCCCTGGTTTTGAGGACACATAGGCAGTATGGGTCCTCACACATGTACTACTTTTAGCATTCATGCTGTTTTCATACCAAAGGCTTCTTAATACAAGAAATGCTGTGTTTGACTCCAGAGGCCTGTTTAACTCCATACAGAGTAGTCAAAGGGAATGGAAAGAAATCTCTCAAAGTATGCCTTCAGTGGTGATCAATACTCCAGCTTAGTATCACTGGTAGAACTTTAAATGAGTATTGTAAGCCAATTTCCAGCTGCTCATTGGAGTGCTTTCTTAGGAAGTGGTGGAACAAGTTTTTTTAAATTTTTCTTTGTTCATGAAACTAGTCCAAGAAAGTGTGATAGGAATGGGATAGAGCATTTAAGAATGAAAGTAACATGATGCACTTTTTATCAAAAGGATTTCAGGGACTACTATGTAGAGAATATAGCAAAGGGAAAGCCAGGGGGAATTGGGAGGCCAGTGAGATGTGAAAGGGAACCATCAAAAACAAACATGGTGGCAATGGTATTCAAGTAGCTATAGAGACCAGGAGTGGGAAAATCCATATGTGAAAAAGCATAATTTTAAAGACTTTCAGGAAGACTCGGAGAATAACCACATACTACATTTCCCTGCTTGGACATCAAATCTTTTGACTTATCCAAAAAATTAGAACAAGAAACTCCAACAACAGTAACAGCAAAATAAAACCATTTATGATCAATCCCTTCAATAGTAAGCAGACTATTATAACCTAGAAATTACCCATGAACGGAGAATCTGCCCAGTGTTGTATGCCTGTGGGTACGAAAGGCAAGAAAAGGTTTAAAGCTGATCTGTCAGAAGACTGAGAATGTTAAGTGCTATCAACAAAAATAAAGTGCCCCTCTCCACAGAAATACATTTTTTTCTATAAACTCAGAATTAATGCCAGTGATTAATTCTAGGAAGCAGGCAATGATTTATTTACAGCAACCTCATGAACATCACAAAAAGAAATAGCCAACTAAAAAGTGGTAGAGGATCAGCAAGATGGCTCAATGGATAAAGGTGCTTGCTGCCAAGACTGACAAGTTTAGTGCAATCCCTGGAGCCCACATGATGGAAGGAAAGCACAAGCTTCTTCAAAACAATAGGAACTTGTGACATTTTTGCTTGTTCTTGCATACTCATCTTCCCTCTCCCCACCTGGTTTGGTGGCACTGTTGAAGATGGTAGACTATATTCTAAGTATGGACTAAGGTCCTCATTTCTGGAGGGAGCAGAGCAGTCCTTGTTCTAAAAGAATTATTTTTTGTTTCATATTGTTTGGAAGCAGTCTGAACGACTGATGTAAAGTGACTACATTTTTTTAACCTTTCAGAATTTACTCAGTATAAATGGTGGGCAGTACTTGCAAACACTGTAAGATTTTCAGACCAATTATAATGACTTGGGAAAATTTCAGTGGCTAAAACATACAATAGACCACAGAAAAGTCTCATAAGACAATGTATAGTGAGTTTTAGTGGACGCCAAGAACATTTAAAGTAAGAGTGTGTGTTAAAGAACTTATGACATGTACAGAGGTAGATGCTAAGAAAAGTCCTGAAAGCAGTACAACACTACCTATGGCAGATTTCTGTGCTCACCTCAAGCTACAAGTGAAAGCATAAACAAGTATTGTAAATAGTCTGTCTAAATATTGAAGGAATATTCTAATCCATTTAATTTTCAAAAACTGGATAAATCCTATACCCCCTTTCTACCTCTCTGATTCCTTCAAAAAATCTGTCATAATGAACTGAACATAAATGAAAGGAGCAGGGACTTCAAAGACCACACACAACTTCACAAAAAATAATTTAGAAGTCACTGAGAAACAGTTACAGTTTGAAGTATTATAAAATCTTGAGGCAGTAAAGAATATAATGTTCACAGTTATCATATAGCATATTGAAAATATACACTTGTAAACAAAAATTGTGGAGTATATAGAGAAACAACAGCAATAAGTAGCCTTTCTGCAGAAGGCTGGAAAAAGCACAGGCATTGAACTTAACCAAGAAAATTTCCTTCTCAGGATAGGGAATGGTTTAGCTGGTAAAGGGACTTGCTGCCTAAGACTGGTGATCTGAATTTGAGATCCAAAATCCACAGAAAGGTGCAAGGAGAGAACTACACAAAATTATCCCCTAATCTACAAATGGGCATACACACATCCTCACTTATGATAAAATAGAAATAGTCTAGTCAGACAGTGGTGGCACTCGCCTTCAATCCCAGCACTTGGAAGGCAGAGGCAGGCAGATTTCTGTGAGTTTGAGGCCAGCCTGGTCTACAAGAACTAGTTCCAGGACAGGCTCCAAAGCTACAGAGAAACTCTGATTCAAAAAACAAAACAAAACAAAAGAGTCTAAAGTATGCTGAAAGATAAAAAGAAAACAATAAACAAAATAGAACATAGAATATGAAGAATGAAATATAAATTAGAAAATGGAATTAAACAAATTCTGGAACTGAAAAGTATTAATAGAGAACACCAAGCAGGATAAGTGCCAAAAAATGCATCTAAGCATATCATCTACAGCAAGTCAAACCTAGAACATCCTACCATAAAGTAGCAATATTACAGACTACATACAACCTTTCCCCAGAAACCATGGAAGCAAGAAAAGTGGAGTAAAAAAAAAAAACACCCACTCATCTGTCATTCTGTACTCTGGAATTGTCCTTCAAAGGCGAAGGAAAAATAATCAGATAAGCAGAAGTTGAGTAAAGTTATGGCCAGTTACCCTCTTTGTAAGAAATGATGAAGTCTTAGAAGGAATATAGGTGGGAAACGTACCTAAATAAAGAAAAAAAACATCAAAGGTAAGTAAATGTAAAGGATTACTTTTTATTTTAAAACTGTCATATCAGGTAAGATTTTGTTTAAAACAACCAACAATGTATTATAACGGTTATGTATACTTAAATAAGTGCAGTGAATGTCAACAGTGATTTTAACTATAGTTATATTTATTTCAGGTCATACTATGTGTGCATTGGTATAGTGTTATTTGAAAGTGGGCTTAGATTAGTTGAAAACGGATACAAAATCCAGAGAAATCAAGCAAAACATAAAAAATGCAGTTCAAGCAGTATTCCAAGGAGAGGTGGGAGGGGAGAAGGGAAATATTAAATGCTCAAACCCTGAAAGAACTATAGAAATTACAGCTCTCAATAGTTTTGTAGATAATAATCCTAGCTTTAAAAACTTTTCACAAAGCATGTATAGAAAAACTAGTTTGTATCCACAAGTATCTCAGTAGTCTCCTGGGTTTATTGTACCAGAATCTAATATAACATATAATATCATGTTTACAGTAGATTTCAGATTGGGAAATTTGTTTTACATAGTCATTGATATTCAATAATTATCTTTCCTGCAATTTGTAGCAGTACTAGTAAAGTGTTTTGCAAAAGAGCTGTATCCAAGACAGATATTCTACCTTTCTAATTGGCAAGGTCTAATGCTGTCACACTTAAAAGGTCTATATTAAATACAGTGTAATTCTTTACTTTTAGGTGTTACCTAAGAAAGTAAAAGTAGCTTTTGAGCAGGCTAAAATCAGCTAAACAACAAGAACAAAGACATTTGCTATCAAGCCATCAGCTATGATATAGCTAGTATTCCTACTGTTTCCACTGATAGGAAAATGAAAATATCTCAGAAAGTGGGGAAGAATGAAAAAGGGATTGGGGTAGGACAAGGAGGGGAGAGATGCCACATCTTTTGTTTGGGAGAGAGATATTTGCCAAGAATCCAGCAGAACACTCGATAGAAATATACCTCTCAGGAAATATAACCATGGTAAAGAGAATATTGAAATAGAAAGGACTGTTGACTTTCTGTGGTACAAATCAGTTTAGGGAAAGTACCTATTTATATTACTTGGTTTGTAAAAGTATAGTTGAGAATATGGCCATCAGAATCTGATTTCAGAGTTTCTATGAGAGTAAGATCTGCTTATTTTCTGTAATCCTAATGAGGATGAAGCCATTACTGATAAAGATAGGCAAAGGGTTGCAATGCTTTTTCAAGAAAAAAATATAGTATTCAAAAAGGTCTTGAAGCCCTTGCATTGGACTTACTAGACAAGTATTTAAAGCAGCAATTTCAAATAAAGACTTTGGTAAACATAATAAAAATATAAATGATAGACTAGGGCAGAAAATTTTCAGAATATGTAAACAAAGGATGCGATGTTATCATAATAGAAGATATAATTAATGAAATGGATCAACTCCGTGGTAAATGTGATCTATCAAGTCTCATAAGAAATATTAAATCAATAGGCAACCTAAACAGAAAGTTCCATGGGTTTACTGATGAATTCTGACAATTTTTTTTGAGACAAGGTTTCTCTGTAGCTTTAGTGCCTGTCC
Organism: Bramus lutescens; assembly: GCA_001685075.1. Classification (NCBI taxonomy): domain Eukaryota; kingdom Metazoa; phylum Chordata; class Mammalia; order Rodentia; family Cricetidae; genus Bramus; species Bramus lutescens. The sequence goes on from LOEQ01001568.1 coordinate 600,521, forward strand.
TGAAACTAGCTCTTGTACACCATGCTGACCTCAAACTCACAGAGATCCACCTGCCTCTGTCTCCTGAGTGCTGGGATTAAAGGCGTGCACCACTACCGCCCTGCTAATACTGACATATTTTTAAAGGAAGAAATTATACCAAATTTTCTACAGTGTCTTTCAGAAGGTAGAAAGTATTGCCTACCTTACTTGAGCCCAACATTACCCTAATTTCAAATATCAGATAACACATTCTGGACACGCTAAGTACCAGTAATTAAAACAACACATGGAAAAACATTAATATGCCAAATGCAAGAATATCATAGTTGTTCAAGGCTGTGGCACATTAAAATCTCAGGTAAGTGAGCTTAAGAAGCAAAAAAGAAGTTACATGACACTGAACACAAGAATGTAACTGACAGAATTATTTGTCAACTCGTACAAAAAACCCCAAACCTCTGGAACATTAAAAACTACACACAAAAGTACATCTACCAAAATTATCAACTCATATTTTTAAAAAAAAACCCTCTGGAACATTAAAAACTCAGGTAAGTAATCACAGGAAGGAAAAATTTACATAAGTATATAATTAGACACAAAATTTCATCTGATAATTTTCTTTACCAACTCATGATTTAAAAAAAACTCTAGAACATTAAAAACTCAGGTAAGTTTTCACAAGGCACAAGAAGCAAAGAAGTTATATGATTATATCACTAGACACAAATATCTCTCAAAATTCTTTAGCAACTTATAAAAACCAAATATACCTCTGGAACATTAAAATCTCAGGTAAGTAATCACAAGAAACAAACCCAGCTACTTGATTATATCACCGGACACACAAAGTGCATCTGGCAATTGTTTATCAACTCATGATAACTGAACAAAAACAACCAACAACTCTGGAACATTACAAACTCAGGTAAGTGATCACAAGACACAAGAAGCAAGAAGTTCCATGATTATATTACTGGACACAGAAATGTATCTGACAAAATTCTTTACCAATTCATGATTTAAAAAATGTCCCTGGAGCATTAGAATCTCAGGTAAATAATCACAAGCAAAATCAAGCTACAAACCTGTATTTAACAATTCTTTACCAACTCACAATAAAACCAACAACTCTGGAACATTACAAACTCAGGTAAGTGATTACAAGACACAAGAAGCAAAATGATTATATCACTGGACACAGAAATGTATCTGACAAAATTCTCTACCAATTCATGATTTTAAAAAAAATCCCTGGAGCATTAGAATCTCAGGTAAATAATCACAAGCAAAATCAAGCTACAAAAATGCATTTGACAGGGCTGGAGAAATGGCTCAATGGTTAAGAGCACTGACTGCTCTTCCAGAGGATCCGGGTTCAATTCCCAGCCCCCACATGACAGCTCACAACTGTCTGAAAATCCAGATCCAGGGGATCTGACACCTTCACACCAATGCACATAA
>LOEQ01001569.1:0-16682 GCA_001685075.1 Bramus lutescens
GTGGCTCACAACCATCTGTAAAGAGGTCTGGTGCCCTCTTCTGGCCTGCAGACAGGCACACAGACAGAATATTGTATACATAATAAATAAATGCATATTTAAAAAAATAACTAAAAAATGGCTTCAAGCACTGCCGGTTGAACGCAGGGCCTTCTAGGCCAGTGCTCTATCAGGCCACTTTCCAGCTGCTTTTACCTTTTATTCTGAAATCAGGTCCTTGCTATGTCATCCAGGCTGGCCTTGAAACTCACAATCTTGCCCAGCTTCTCATACCTGGAATTTTAGGCCCATGTCACCAGGCCCTGTGTGAGAGATTCTATAACCAAGGTCTACGTCCTGATATGAAGGTCAAGCCTCTGAGCAGACAGACTCCTGTCCACCCTCCTGGAGTCGGGCACACAGTGAACTCATCACCTCCTGTTTTGTTGATGGTTCTAAAGCAATACATGGCACCTAGCAGGGACCTAGTAAAAATGTACAGAGGACATTTCCACGCAAGTCAAGTCCTTTTCCGAAGCTGCTGCGGCTTGGCCCTCCCTCCTCCGTCCTCCCCTGCACTTCCCATGTCTTATTTACTCCTGTGACTCAATCATCACCCAGGTGAGTAGTTTGTCTTCCCTGCAGACCACAGCAGCGTAGAGAGGAAAGCAGAGGAGGCCCATGAAGGGCAACCCTGAGCCTAGGTTCTTAAAACAGAGACCTCACAACCTATTTCTGGAGTGAAAGCTTCCAGCCTTGAGTTCTGGCTTCCCAGGCATAAAAATGCCTTTCTCTCTCTTCCTTTNCCCGTTTGGCGTGAAATAAATAGTTAGCCATTAAGATGTAAAATGCCGCTGTCACAGTTCATAGAACAACAGACAGGTTAATATGGGTTCTTAAGATTGTCATTTCCTCGTATTAACCCCAGAGCAATGGCAACCTATCAAAACGCACTGTGGAGGGCTCCGGAAGCCAGGCACTTTCCTACTTTAATAATATTTGATGTTTAAATAACATTTGATGTTTGTTTCCAAGTAGAGTTGGATCCGCTGCTTTTTGCCTCCTCCCTCCCTCCTCCTTCCTCCCTCTTCTTTCCCTCCCCTCCTCCCTCTTCTTTCCCTCCCCTCCTCCCTCTTCTTTCCCTCCCCTCCCCCATCTCTTCTTCATTCCTCCTCTAAGAATAGATTGGCCTTGCATTTCTCCCAGGGACATGCTTATGTAGGTTACACTGGCGTTTTGTTCTTGTCTCTAGAGCCCTCTTTAGGGACCTCTTATTTCAGATTCTTCTTCTTGCCGTTCATTACCTCCCCCCATCTCCCAGGCCCCCACCCATCCTGCCTCTGACACCTGTCATAGAACTAATATAATGTTTTAGGTTCTTCCCGGCAAGGGTGAGCTTTATTCTCATGACAGGTAGAAGCAGTCACAGCTGGCCATTTCCAGCAGATGAGAAGAACCACTGTGCTCAGAAGAAACGCCTAGTGGTCATCCTTGCACTGTGCGGGCTCGAGGGGTGGGGTTTGCACTGAGGACCCACCCAGCTCGCAGCCTGAGGAAGTGACATCAGGGCCTGTCCTGCCCATCAGACCATTTTGGTTACAGGGCTAGCTGGTACCCTAGGGGCATCTCTAGAGCAATTCCATGTGTCAAAGGGCTGTTTGTGGGATGTCCATTGGAATCTGGCTTTCCTCTGGCTATGCTGAACTATGCATAATACATGTTTCATAAGAAGTCCTAGAGGGACAAGCTGAAGGGTCAGACGTTACCACTATCAAAACTGCTTGTGGTTCATCCAAGGGGCAAGGTTCTCAGACCCCAGTGCTCGAACACACTGTTTCTTGTTTTTTCTCATTATCGAGTACTTCTGCTTCATCCTTGAAGACTTAAGCCCTCCTCACCGCCTGACTGGCCCTGGGTCTATGGCTGATTCTTCCCACGCTATGCTTCCTGAGAGACCCCTGTTGTCTTTGGGCAGTGGTCTTCTGTCGTACCTGTCTCCAGCAGGTGTCTGGGGGAGTGCCCACCTGCCTAGCTGACACATGCAAAGAAGAGTCGATGCATTAATTAATAATCCATGCACTGACTCTCTGCCTTACCCTATGAAGAATTTAAGGAACTGCAAAGATCAGATGCACATCCGAGGGTCTTTGAATCCAGTGAAATGGCAGACCAACAAGCATTCTTAAAGTACAGAAGAGCTGAGATAATAAGATCTGGATGAGGGCTCTGAGGGAGGAGACCTTCTCTGGTATCCTTTGGACCAAGCACGACATAAGGGAACACTTAATGGGTGCTTTTTGATTATGTGACCTAAGTCGATGGGGAAGACTTGAAGGGCCTTAGAAAGCACAGATTTTAGCCAGGAAGCTTGAAGCCAGAGACAGAAAGAGAGAGAGATTGAAAGAGAGAAAAAGGTAGAGAAAGAGAGAGACCGTCAAACTAGCAGCTAAGAAATGACCCTGGGTCTCCGGGTAGGGACTAGGAACTCTCAATCCAGGTCACTGATGGAACAGGCTATAGTCTCTACAAGTCCTCAGACTGAATCCTGAGCTGTCTCCTCCTGCCTTATATTCCTCTCTCCACCCGGCCATATCACTTCCTGTCTCTATTTCCCTAGTGCTGGGATTAAAGGTGTGAGCCACCACCCCTTGGCTGTTTCTCTTTTAGACTGCTTAAATCCTCGTACGTGAGATTTTCCAGGGTGGCCTTGAACTCACTGAGATCATCTGCATCTGTTTCCTGAGTGCTGGGATTAAAGGTGTGTACCACTAATGTGACTAGCTCTGTATTCTGATCTTAATGCAAGCTTTCTTTGTTAAAGCACAAACAAAATATCGTCACATATAGTGATAAAGTTAACCTAGAATTTTTCTTTTGGAAATTAGTGAAAGTCCTGGCCCTCAGCTTCTTAGTACACAGGCTCCTGGTTTTCAGCATCCTGGGCCCCAGACTTCAGATTCTTACCATTCCCCACAGCCGGCAAGCCCCAAAGAAAATCACACAGAGATCTCTATAAGTTATAAAGCTGATTGGCCCATTAGGTTAGACTACTTATTAGATCTTGCTCCATAGTCCAGACTACCTGCTTGAAAGAGTCAGAGTTTTCCCTGGCAGGATGGCCCAGAAAGCCAGCATTTTAAAATGGTGCAGCTTTTTTCCTGCTAAGGCTGAAAACCAAAATGCTTTCCTCTAGTCTTTCCCAAGCTTTCTCAGGCTTTCTGTGGATGCAGTTATCCACGTTGGGCGCCATTCTGTAACATGAGGGGCTGCTTGGTGGGGTTTACTGTCCTGTCTGGGTCCCACAGCTGTTTAACCCCAAAGAAAATCACACAGAGATCTCTATAAGTTATAAAGCTGATTGNAAGCTGATTGGCCCATTAGGTCAGTCTACTTATTAGCTCTTGTAGCTTATATTATTAACCCATTATTTTGATCTATGTTAGCCATGTGGCTCAGATGACCACCAGCTCTCAGTGATTTTGTTCATGCTGTCTGCCTGGCTGGAAGGCGTTCTCTATTGTCTCAGGTCTTTTATCCACTCCCAAGGCCTTGCCCAAGCACTTCAGCCACCTCCTCAATACGTTTCCCTGCCCTACCTTCACTAGGATCAAGGACTTTCCCAAACACTTCAGCCACCACTTCCATACTTTCCCCTGCTCTGCCCTCACTAGGGTCCAGAGGCATTTCTTTCTTTTATAACCATACTATGCTGTGTTGGTGGGTTCTATATCCTGAGTTCATTAGTATGAACTTTACAAGGCCAGACATTGCTTTTCTATCACTGCAACCCAGCAGTGTGCAAATCAACAAGGACTTTGGAGAATTTGAACTAACTGAACTAATTTGAGCTAACTATCAGCATGTATCTAACCAGTATCCTCTTGCTAAGCCCAGGCTGCAAGGAAAGGCAGAACAACTCCTTATTGTACCCTTTATTTTGCCAGCAGAGTCCAAACGGGCCCATTAGAAAGTTTCTTCTGTCCTCAGAATTTGTTCTCAGCTCACACAGGCTCCACAAACCCTGTGCCTACATCCTTGATGTCTACTTAATGCACAGACTATATGAGGATGTGCACCATCCGACGGAGGAACATCCACCTTTGCATCATTCTCACAAGTGAGATGCCTTCCTAGGACCGTGAGCTCTGCTCTCTGCATCCCACCATTTTGGTTCTTCAAGGAGGGAACAATGATAGCCTTCTACAAAGTCTGTGAGCTCACAGGAGCTCGTAGAAACAGGCAAGACCTTGTCTTGGCGTAAGACCACCAAGGGCTGAGCTTCAGCTTCAACATGCCAATTCTAAGTCCTCAGTCACTCATTTATTTCCTGTGAGCAGGCTCTAGGTTCTCGTCTGGACATCAACAAGGACCACAGAACCTTTCTGTCATTGCTAGACTCTTGGGATATGGAATGTGACGGTGGACTGCCAAGGAGAAGTAACTCTTGGACATCTTGGGAGAACTGGGATGGTAAATAGAATAAGAATGCCATGCCTCTTTATGGTTTATAAAAATGAACTTGAGGTTATGCATAATGTCCCAGTGAAGCCTCCAACAACCATTCCCTTTTTTTTAAACAGAGAAAGCAATTGAGGCCCAGATGCATTGTATGGTTTGTCTAAGAACACATAGCTGGAAGGTGGCAGAGAGGTTGTCCTGGACTAGTGAACTCTCTGCCTCAAAATCTGGAGCCTTCAGTGTCTCTAGGCCATGGAAGAGGCCATTTAAACATTACATGGGCCTTTCATTAGTGAATAACTAATTCTGTTCTGACAGTCACCTCTAAAGGACCATGACTACACCAGTATAGTTAAGGTGGATTATACTCACTGCATAGACACTGCCCCATCTATCTTCCTGGAGATGCCATTGGGGATGGAGTGGAGGAGAGCTGTGGGCAGAATACTTGTTTACACTGTATGAAGATGTGTCACTGTGATTGGTTTAATAAAGAGCTGAGTGGCCAATAGCTAGGCAGGAGAGATTGGCAAGCTTTCTGGGGAAAGAGAGGAAGAGGAGGAGGACTATAGGCATGATGGTAGGACAAGCTGGATGTACAGAAATGGGAAAGAGGCAAGAAAAAAGCCATGTAGTAGAATGTAGAAGCAAATTAATTAGTTATATAAGAGATAGCTGGGGGCAAGCCTAAGCTACAGGCCGAGCTTTCATAATTTATAAAAAGTCTCCATGTCATTATTTGGGAGCTGGCTGGCAGGACAGAGAAAGACTCATCACAGAAAGTAGAATGGATATAAATGTCACACCTAGCTAGGCCCAGAGAAGCAGGTGCCCCCATCCTGTTCTTCCTCCATATCTTTAGTTGGCTTTCTATTGTCGTGATAAACACCATGACCTAGACCAACTTGGGGAAGAAAAGTTTTATTTTAGCCCACAGTTTATGGTCCACCATGGAGGAAAGCCAGGGTAGGAAACTCAAGTAAGGACCTGGAGGCAAGAACTGGACATGGAGGGACCCTGCTCATGAGCCTTCTCCCTATGGCTTGCTCAGTCTGTTTTTTTTAATTTTTTATTTTATTTATTTATTTATTTTTATACTACTCAGGACCACCTTTCCATGGATGGCACCATCCGCAGTGGGCTGGGCACTCCTACATCAATCATTAATCAATAAAATGTCCTATAGAGTTGCCCCCTTGCAACCTGATGAAGGTGTTTCTTAACTGAGGCTCTCTTCTATCAGAGGATTCTAGCTCGAGTCAAACTGACGAAACAAAACAAAGCAACTAACCAGGAAATATCACCAAAGTGACCTTGGACATTGTGACTTCAAGGTTGGGAGAGCTTTGAGGTAGGGGTGGGGCATGACCTTCATGTGTGATAAGAAGAAATAAATCTTTGTGTGCCAACTAAGCAAGTTTTGGGATCCTCTCTCACCACATCTTCCCTGGTCAATTCTGACTACTGATTCCAAGTTGAAAGTATTGCCTGAACACCAGATCAATACCGTGAGAATAACAGTCTGTGCCCACAGGGTCTTTCTTTTTGGCTCTCCTCCTGTACAGGAGGTAGCATTGCCTTTACTTAGACAGGGAAACTGAAATCTTAAAGGACTCTGTACCTTCCCCACTATCAGACAACCGCTGTCCCTACAGTCTCCTTCCCATGGTTTCTAGGATCCTATTGTCCTTCTTGTCCCCATCTGTGCCCGGGGAGGAGAGAGATGCTTTTGTCATTGCTCAGTCCTGAGAAGCTAAGGGCAGCCACACTCCTTCCCACTGTGCCCACTCTCCTGACCTGTGCCAGCTGAGAAGGGTAACAGGGCCATAGGCTCGTTCACCCAGGTACTCATTGTTTACGCTCTCATTGCTTATGCTCTATCACTTCACCTCTTCATTCAACAACCCATTCATCATTTATTCATCCGTCCATCCATCCATCCATCCATCCATCCATCCATCCATCCATCCATCCATCCATCCATCCATCCATCCCTTCATATTCATCTCTCCACATTTTCGCCATATTTACTCATTTATTCACTTGCTGGCTTCTTACTGTATTCATTCACTTTCTCACTCATCGATTCATCTTGCTTATCATTTTCATTTTCTCATTTCACTAATGTGCTCGCTTGCTCTTTTCACATATTTTCCCCTCCTTTCCCATGCACAATCACGTACCTGTTCCCTGCCTTCCCCTTATGTCTCCCTCTCTGCTTTTCAGCACAGCACAGTGTCCTACCAGGAAGCTGAACCTCCCTTGGCTAGGCCCATTAGCCCTCCCTTCCAGAACATTCTCTTCCATTTGAACATCAGCTTACTGAGCTGTGCAGGCATGTCTCCTGGTGTGTGGGGGACATGCTTTCTGCTCAGGAACAGATGTTCCTGTAATTACTGTTTTGACTTTCACCCCCTAATGCCAGAACATTCTTTCCACAAATTCCTGCAGCACACAGGAAAGAGAACAGGAAGCATGGGCAGGGAGCTTGGTGCCTGGGGGTGCAGATTCCATGGCATGGTTGGCGCTGGCAGCCAGGCAGGGCATTTGCAGGGCCTCTCTACTCCAGGATCTGGGGTCTCAGCTGAGCTGAGACAGGCAAACAGGCTCCGAAAAGCAAGATGGCGCCTCCTAGAGAGAAGGGTTGACGGATGCCAGGCTTGAGCAGCCTGGTGTTGCTTTACCTTTGTGACAAGTCACAGAGTCAGACGACGCTTGTTGTCCTGGGGGACACTGTAAATGATACGATGGCAGAGATGGAAACGATACTTTGCTAGCTTCTTGGTGTGCTGAGTGTTCCTCACACTCTAGGCCACTTGTCCCTCAATGTGGTCTCCCCAGCCTTTGACCCTCCTGAGTTTTAGCTGGTCTTGTGTCCTTTCAGCCAAGGACTCCATTTCCCAGATCCCCTTGCTGAGAGATGCATCTAACAAAGTTGTGGCCAATGGGTGTGAGCAGAGATGGTTTCTGCGACCTCTCCGATGTGCCCCTGAGATAATCCTGGGCATTCTCCACTTACCCTCTCTCCACCTGTGGCAGAGAGTGGCCCTTAGAGAGGGAAAGAGTCAGTGCCATCCGACTTTAGGGTTTAGGAAGTGTTACAGGGCATGGAAGTAAAAGAGAGAGGAGGTGCTGGTTCCTGAAGAAGTCATCTTTGTCTCTTGGCTGTTAATCTTGCATTTCTGTTTATTTTAGAAAGCATGCTTTGACTTTATGATGCTGATAAGGGGTTAGGATCCTGGACAAGGGGAGAGAATGGGAGGGAGTGTTGGGACGTAGAGACAGGCTGGGCATGGGCTTGAGGGGGATGTGTGAACAGAAGCTCAGGGCTGGCTGGCCATTTGCTGTCTAGACTGGGCGCCCTCTGGGTCTGTATGAGCATGTCTAGGGCCCTATCGTTGTACACAGCAGAGATTCCAAATGAAGAGTCTGGCCTGCCATCCCACCAACCCTGTCGCTGGATACAGACTTGCCCCCAGTGTGGTGATGCTGAGACCAAACCAAGCAGCAGGCAGAATGCAGGGCTGTAATTTTCTGCTGCCCATGCCTGGAGGGCATCAGGGAGGACCCGGAGGACCCGAGACTGTTCATTGTCACACCTGGTAGCCTGCTGAGCTGCATAGAAAACTTTTGGTGCTGGGGTATACCAATGGTAGGATCTCAAGTCTTGCCTGCATCAACCCACCTCTGTGGTGTGACTCCCCGGGAGTCCATTCTGCCAACTGTTAAACCTAGCCCTAGGGGAACAGGTCCAGGTCAGACTACTGAGGATGAAAGTAAACACGTTTCCTCCTATGGTGCTGTTTCTTTGCCCTCGGTGACACTTGGCCATAGCCGATCCAGCAGTACCAAAGTCCCTAGCTTATCCTCTCTGTTCCTGGGAGAGAGGGAGAGGGAGAGAGCGCACACGCCCACGTTTGTGTACCTGCAGGCCCTTGTGCGCACACGCCCACGTTTGTGTACCTGCAGGTCCTTGTGCGCACACGCCCACGTTTGTGTAACTGCAGGTCCTTGTGCGCACACGCCCACGTTTGTGTACCTGCAGGTCTTTGTGCGCACACGTCCACGTTTGTGTAACTGCAGGTCCTTGTGTGCACAAGCCCACGTTTGTGTACCAGCAGGTCTTTGTGTACACACGTCCACGTTTGTGTAACTGCAGGTCCTTGTGCACACACGTCCACGTTTGTGTATCTGCAGGTCCTTGTGCACACACATCCACGTTTGTGTACCTGCAGGTCCTTGTGCGCACAAGCCCACGTTTGTGTACCTGCAGGTCCTTGTGCGCACATGCCCATCTGTGCAGAGAACAGAGGCCAATCACAGGTGGCCTTCCTCAGATACTCTGTCCACTGCATCCGTACTTTTTCTTTGGTTTGTTTGTTTGTTTATTCATTTAGAGACAGAGTCTCTAACTGACCTAAATTCACCAAGTAGGAGAAGTGGCCTGACTGGAGAGCCCCAGGGATCTGCCTGTTTCTGCAGCACCTGGACCACATGTGTGCAGCAGCAGCAGGCCCAGCGTGTTTTGGACACGGACTCTGGAAGTTAAACTCCAGTCCTCATATTTGCAAGACAAACACTTCACCCAGGGACTGCTCTCTCCAGCCACAGACTTGGTTAGGGTTCAAAAGGAAAGTCCAACACCTCAAGAATGTATTTAGTCTCATGCCAAAAGAGATGGCTGGTCCCTTGGTCTGACATCTGGGGTATGAGTGAGCCTAGCCAGGCTTGGTTTAGAACCACAGGTCTTCGGAGCTGCCCTGAAGAGTCAGAAGTCACACCCAGACATGGAGTCCTTGAGAAAGTCTGGAAGTTGCAAGAAGGTGAGGAGCCTGTCTGGACTCTCACAGCCAAATCCCTCTCCTTCCACCCAGCTGCCTCTTTAACCAGCACATTTGTGTAGCAGGAACTTGAGCTTCCCCGGAGACTGTTAATTTCACAAATTTCTGGTCATGCTTGACTCTCAAAGATGGTTTTCATTACAAGATCCAATGTCAGAGCATATGCTATGACCCCCTTCCCAGAAGCACTGATGAGACCAGGGCTTGATCACAAGCCACCACCAGTTCCATTATGGCCACAGAACAGAGAAAAGGCAAATGTTGGTCAGACAGGAAAGTCGCACACTCAGATTTGCCTCATGTAACCTGCAATCCCTATGCCACACAAGCCCAAAGCCACCTAAACTCTGAACAAAACAGGAGCTCTCTGGGCGATCTGAGTTCTAATTCTGACATACGCCAGCATCTAGACCTTAGCCACATTATTGCCCTTCTCTGTCAGATTGGGTATCAAACCGTTTTATAAAACCTAGACCATCTCTGGTAAATTCTTAGTGAGTAGAAGCCATGACTTGTTCAACCTGGTGTCCAGAGGCCAGTATTAGGCACTGCACTGGCTCAGTAAACGGGTATTGATGGTTCCACATGGAGCCATGATGGTTATTAGTCTCGACTGTCAACTTGATTGGCCTGAAAGACACCTAGGCAACTTGTAAAGCACAGCTCTGGGTGTCCCTGTGAGTCCATTTCCAGAGACACTTAGATCCTGAGGGCTCGGGCTTGGTCCAACTCATTGATGGGTCGATAGACTCTTGGGAAGTGGTGGGACTTTAGAAGGTGAGGATTTCCTGGAGAAGCAGCCGCTGAAGACATACCCTTCGGATTGTATCTTTTTATGGCCCTTCTCTAGGGTGGCTCAGCTATGCTATCCTGTCTGCTATGGTGATAGCCACTTCACCATGCCCTCATGGCTCTGAGCCTCTGAGCCCCAGCAAAACCAAATCCATCTTCTCTTAAGTTGTTCCCGTCAGGTATTTGATCATAGCGACAATCGAACTGACATAGAACTCTGTGTGTGTTGTTATTGTTGCTGTATGTGCCTGAATCTGTGGGTCCACTAGTTTGTGTTCATGCCTGCGGGTGCAAAAGGAAGGCACTGGACGTCTTTCTCTACACCCTCTGTCTTATTGCCTAGAGACAGGGTCTCTCCCTGAGCTGGAAGCTCACCATTTTCCACTAAGCTGGAAGGCCAGTTATTCCCCAGGATCCTCAAGTCTCTAGCCACTAATGCAGGGAGGGGCCGGGGCAGGTGTATGCACGCCTGGCTTTTGGCGTCTGAACTCAGTCCTTTACTCTGGCATAGTAAACCTTCTGGCTCACTGATTCACGCTCCAGCCCCAGCTTCTGTTCTCTCCCTTCTACTGAAGCACTGAGCTTCTCTAGTCATTTGGGCCCTTGGCAGATTCTCTTGGAAGAAGTACAAGTTTACTCCCATTCCACACAAGAGTCACCCTGAGCTTCTGTTATTTCTATCTGGGTACCGTGGTCCCTAAGAGATTGGTTTGACTGTGTTCGTATGAGCCCCTTCATGCCTGGTTGTTATGAAAGCATGGGGGGAAGGAGACAGTTCAGAATTTGGGAAGAAGACTGGTATCAAGTAGGGGCTGGTGGTCTCAAGAGTCTAGTGGGGAACAAGGAACAAATGGGGCACCAGGTAGACCCCTTTTCTCTCAAGGGTCGTCCTGTCTCAGGAAGCCAGGCCATAAGACATCACTATCTCAGGATTCTGCTGTCGGATAGATGGCTGCCTGTCCCGGAGGCAAGATGAGGCAGCTGCAGCAGTAACTCAGATCATTCTGGGCCTTTTTGTATTTAGGAGGGCCAGTGACACCTACTCAAAGTTCACATGTGACCTTCTAACTCCTCCATCACATGATCTTATCTGCAAATGGGTCATCGTGGAGGTAGTTCATTAATTAATGGTGAAGTCAAATCTAGGTAGCATGGGCCTGGAACAAGGAAATGGAAATTTGACTCGGGGATGTGAGCCCTGGGGGAGGGGCCAGGGTGACACATCACACCCACTGGCCCAGGAGTGCCAAGGCCGACCAGCAGAGGCTATGGGAGAGGATGAGCAGATGCATCTTGTAGCCTGTGACAGAGGCTGAGTCTCCCAGCCTCAGACGGTGACTGTGGGGACTCAGATTTCCCCACCTTGTGATGCCGCGCTGGGCAGTCCCAGGTGAGCAAGATGACAGAGGAAGAATCTGAGACATTTCCTACGGTTTGAGGTCAGGAGGGCAGAGCAAAGTTCCTCAGCTGTAGGAGGAATCGAGACAGGGATCACAGGAAAACTATGGGGCCGGGCACTGATCTGTGCAAGGGCTTGGAGTGAGTCTCAATCTGACATGAGAAGCAAAGGCTGGGACCCTGACTCATCGGTGTCACCAGGCTCAGGCCCATACAGAACTTCTTCCTTTTCCTCCAAGGGATGCCTGTGTCAAAGTAGAAGCAACCAGAGGTAAGGCAATGAAATCTCAGAATACGGTGATGTTCTTGTGAGCGAAGTGGAGGCTGAACCGAGGCGAGAACTCGGCAATCCACAAATATCCCTCAAAGACCAGCACGTCTTGGCCAGCAGACATACAGAACTAGGCCGTCTGCGTGAAATGCTACAGTCTCCGTGGGCACAACTGAATATTTAGACACTCTCAAGGAGGGAGGCTGGCGGGAAAGTGGTTCTTTCCATTTTCACAGATTATTTTAGGAGTTGGGACAAGTAAGGATTTTCTTCCAAGATTAGAGGAAAACCTAGCCATGAAGAAGCTGTGGAATAGGAAGTAAGTCATTAGTGCCCACATGAAGCCTTTGGTCAAAAGACCAACCATGAGGAACTGTTAAATGGTGTTGTGTCCACAGACTGATTAAGAAGCATGTTTCAGAAACCATTGGGAGAGGAAGAGGAAGAGGAGGAGGAAGAGGGGGAGGATGGCATGGGAACCTGAGTTCCATCCTAGGGTGGGAGTCCCATGGCTTGGATGATCAATCAGAAAGCAGGGGAGTGTGCCCTAGATAATCAAGATGTTAACGAGCAGAGAAGACTCAGTCTGTGGGGACATCATCAGCTTGGCCAGTGCTGAGGGGCAGGTGCTTCCAAATTACCTAATGTTGTCACACGGGAAAGCACATCTTCAACACCTCTCTAAGTGACAGGGACTCCATCACACAGAGCAGGTCCTTTGGAGGGTGTGATGGTTGGTTTGAAAAGTCAGCTTGCCATGGCTGCGAACCAGCTGGGAAGAGCGTCTTGGTTGAGGAATCCTGTACATCAGTTTGGATGGTGGACATGTCTGTGAGGGGTTGTCTCAACTGCTGAGTGATGCAGGAAGACCCACTCTGAGTGTGGGAGGCCCTATTTTATGGGCTGAGCTCTGGACAGTGTAAGACTAGAGAAAGCTGAAGAGCAAGCAGAAAGTCAGCAAGGCTGCATTAGTTTTCTCTGCTCCTAACTGCCGAAGCTACACGCAAAGGCCCTTTAAGTTTCTGCCTTGATTTCACTTTCGCCTGGAGTGCTAAGCTAGACACTGTCTTCCCTAAGCTGCTTCTCTGTTGCGATGTTTTAGAACAGAAACGAGACTAACAGAGGGTAACACGAAGCTCTCCCTCTTCGTGAGATGCTGAAGTCAGAAGGTGTGAGCCAGGCCCATCACTGGCAAACAAGGATACAAGCGTAGCCCACTGCAGCTTCCAAAAGAGATACCAAGAATTGCAACTTCTATTCATCCAGCTGATTATCCAATCAGGTCCCAGGCTGCCCCTCCCTGGCTGGATCTCTAGCCAGGGGCTCACACATCTTCTCGCTCTCTCACTGGCTCATGCTCCTCACACCAATCCAGCAGCCCATCTTTCCAGCTTGACCTGTGCGTTCCATCCCCACGTGTCCATCTGCGTGATTCTCCTGATTCCACCCCAACCATGGGCATGGCTGCCTCTCTTGTCAGTAGCAGGAACCTTTGGATCCATCACCCCACTTGGACACTTGTTTTTTCTAAGTGGGGGGGGAGAGGATACAAGGAGAAGAGAACGGAGGAGCAGGGAGAAGACAGGAGGGGACGGGAGAGAACACGTCTTTCAAAACACAAATGTGAGCATGCTCTGCCCTCGTTCAGAATCTTCTAGCAGCTTTCTACTGTGCTGAGCATCAAGGGCCATCCTTTTATCTTGTTCTTACACATTTGCACAATTAGTGCGTGTTACAGAAATGCACATACACTATGCCGAGCATGTGTAGTGCAAGGCTATTCTCTAGCTTCCAAGTTAACCTCACCACTACATGGAGGAAATTTTCATCATAATTTCTAACAGTGGGAGGTTTGTTGTTAGTGTTGTGTGTGTGTGTGTGTGCACGTGCATGCATGCGTGCATGAGTGCACACACCCTTGCTCATGCTGGTGCAGTTAGAACCCAAGGCATTGGCCTTATGCCTCTGGGCAAGTGAGCTACCACTGTGCTGCATCTTCAACCTCTGTTTTTGACATATTTTTTTCTTTGCTTGTTTCTTTGAGACCAATTCTCACTTCCTAGCCCAGGCTGGCCTCAAATGTATGGCCCTGTTCCTCAGCTTTCAGAGTCCTGAGGTTATAACCACAACATCTACCCATAGCTTCTAATGATAATTTCCATGAGAAAGAGGCTCATGGGTGTCTCTCTGTCCCTTCAGCCATAGGCAGTACAATGAGTCACCGTAGCAGTAAACAAGGAATAAACTTGGTTCCTTCGAACACTACCACCTTCCAGGCCCCAGCAGTTGGCACCAAGTTTCTGCTTGTTCTAAGGAGCTGGCTCTTCCTCTACCGCACCCACCACTGCCCATGACCAGATGGGTCAGTCTGCCCAACTCTGGATCCAATTACCAACTCGATTTGGCACTCAGACTAAACGAAGTTATTCGTCCTCAGCAATCGACGTGGCATCTTGGCTCCCATCTGCCACTTTTCTTCCCACCCAGAACATCCAGATTTGGGTGGAGAGAGGAATATTGCTTTCTGGACTCCTTCAAACACTTCAGATAGTCTCAGGAAGCAGAGAAGCCCCTGCTTCAAACCTGACGCTGAGCCACTGGCAACCCCAAGTGGGCCACCCTGGCCCTGGAGATGGGAAAGCTTCCATCCAACCACGGCTGCCGCCTGAGCAGGAATCACATGGGTCCTGGTGAAAACTCGGGCGCAGATTTAGCAGCCGCGTTTTAGCTCAGAGAAATGTCTCCAGGAATGAATCACGAAGGGAATACTGTCATTTGTGCAGAGAGACAGAGCGTTATGAAGGAAAACGTGGTGAGGGAGGCTCGTTTCTGCCTATGAAAACAGATGGCCCCTTTGAAAACCAGGAAGCCCAAACAGAAGCATCATTTATCCCGGGAGCTAAGCGATTTTCCTATTGACATCAAATCAAAAACCCATCTCCTATGCTCTTTAACCCCCCGGAGGGTCCATAAATGGCACTTCTTAAAATAAAGGCAAGCGGAGCTCTCATGAGGATGCGAGTTACACAAGACAAACCAGGCTCTCCGCTCCCATCATTTACTCCTCCCTCTGCTCCTGGCCTAGGTACTGCAAAACAAAACGACAGCAGTAACAACAACCCTTCAAACAGCGGCTTGCAAGAGGGGACAAGAGGAAGCCTAATTTAGGATGCTCCCCCCTGGGGGTGGGTACATCGACACATGCTACTTTCTTATCCCCTCCTACAGTCGCAGAGGACAGTGTCGGAATCTCTCATTTCTCTTTCTTTGCTCTATTCTTCCTTCATCCTTCTGACTCTGTAAAACGACAGCAGCCAGACTGAAGCGGCCGAGGCTGCTGTCCCTGCCGCTTTCTGCCCCTTTCCAGACTGCTCTGTGCATGGGAACCTGTGGGCCAGCTACGCAGCAGAGGTTGGCGGGTCTCCCTGTGATGTCTAGTCGGATCCCACCAGTAGGAAGCAGGGGTAGGAGGTCTGAGACAGTTGGGAGAATGATGGCGGGGGTTAAGTCTCTGGATGACTCCTCTCTGGGCTGTGGATTAGTGGGGGCTGAGTGCCTGTGTAGGAGGGCACAAATCCCTGCTTGAGTCTTAATTACAGATACAGTTCTCTCCTGAGACCACTGCTTGCTCTCTTTCTTGCCCAATGGGCCTAGGATGTTAGTCAAGGGGTGTGCCGCTAACCTTAGTGACTGTGCTTACTTCTACCCATGGTTTTTCAATCCTCTCTCCCCTCCCTTGCCTTGGGACTTCATCTGATGGTGCAGTGGTTTCTGACTGGGACCTTATCAACCATGACAGCTCCATGTCAACAGTTAGGTCCACAACTGTCTTCCTTCGACTTCAAGTGGACCACATTCTCTCTCTCTTTTTGAAACACTTCCCCATCAAATGATTTTAACGGGGCTTGAAATAGAGCTCAATTCACAGAGTGCTTGCCTACCATACATGAAGCCCTGGCTGACTTAGAGACAGCAATACGTAACGCCAGGCAGAATAGCCTCTGCCTGTAATACCTGTGCTTGGGAGGTGGGAGGAAGAAGTTCAAGATCATCCTTGGCTATATAATAAAGTCAGGGTCTGCATGCTTTTCACAAGACTATTTTGGGGCTGTGAATGGGGCAGTCTTGAATAAACACCCCAGAAAATTTGAGCACAGGAGAATTTTAGGGACTGCCCAATCTGATGCTAATTAATTAATTAATACTTATTTTCTAAAGGCCTTTGACAAAATTCAACATTCTTTCCTGATGAAAGGCATGGAGGGAAGGTGGAGGGAAGGACACATACAGACATAATAAACGCAGCTTTCAACAAGCCTATAGCCAACATGAAATTAAATGGAGGGAATCTCAAAGTGATTCCACTAAAATTAGGAAAAAGGCAAGGCTGTCCACTCTCTCCATACCTGTTCAATATAGTGCTTGAAGTCTTAACTGGAACAATAAGGTAACTGAAGGAGATCAAAGGGGATCTTATTTGCAGATGATATGATAATATACATAAGTGACCCAAAATTATCCACCAGGAAACTATTACAGCTGATAAACACTTTTAGCAAAGTAGCTGGATACAAAGTTAACTCACAAAACAGTAACCCTTCTATAATCAAAGGACAAACACACCAAGAAAGAAAACAAGGAAACAGCATGTTTCACAGTAGCCACAAAAAATTATGAAGTATCTTGGGTAACTTTAACCAAGCAAGTGAAAGACTTCTATGATAAAATCTTCAAGTCATTTAATAAAGAAATTGAAGGAGTTATCAGAACTATCTCCCATGTTCATGGATCAGTAGGATCAGCATGGTAAAAATGCCCATCCTACAGAAAGCAATCTATAGATTCAATGCAATTCCCATCAAAATTCCAACACAATTCTTCATAGACCTTGAGGAGACACTTTTCAGCTTATCTGGAAACACACACACACACACACACACACA
>LOEQ01001569.1:35922-63531 GCA_001685075.1 Bramus lutescens
AGGGCCCTTAGAGTAAAGAATCCACGAGTCTACCTAGCTCTGATCCCTCCTGATTGCTGTCTGCATCTAGTAATTCTCACCAGCATGTCCTGGCGGCTTTGCATTCAGACAGCCATCCGTGTCTTGCTTGTTTTCCTGCAGTGTCAGGGGGATGGAGGTTAAATTCAACCATCTCCTATATCCTAAGAGCTAACAGTCTGGAAGGAGGGTACCACACAAGTGTGCGGAGGGGTCCCTGGACCAGATGCCCAGCCTCCTGTGCTTTGGCAGCACAAGGATGCCAGGAGCCACACCCCATCAGGGGCACAGAGTGGGTGATGAGCGACTGAGCCCACCTGGGTCTGCAGGGCCTTCAGAAGCATCCTGCAGCTCCCTTCCCCACTCCCGGGGTGCAGTGCAGCGGTGCTCCCTAAAAATAGCCATAGTTATTAAGGGAGATATTGTGATCTGTCTCTGGGGATGGCAGGGCAGGCCTCCTTCAAAAACAGAACCCCAATCAGGTATGCTTCCTCAGCCCTGTCTCCCACCATCAGTCCCAGAATCCTTTGGAGGGAGCCAAGGGCTGGGTAATGGTCGGGTGCTGGGGATCATGAATGTTACAAGTGTGAGAGCTTGGGGAGAGGGTTCTTACTGAGTTCCTCTTCTTAGAATCCCTTACTTTGCATGTAAAAAAAACAAACCCATGGTTCATTATTCTAGGTAATATGGAAATCATCAAAAGGTAATCTCACTGTCGAGAAATAACAACTGACTATTCTTTCTCTCTTTCCTCAGCACTCTATCATTCCTACACAGACG
Organism: Bramus lutescens; assembly: GCA_001685075.1. NCBI lineage: Eukaryota > Metazoa > Chordata > Mammalia > Rodentia > Cricetidae > Bramus > Bramus lutescens. The sequence continues at coordinate 36,721 of LOEQ01001569.1, forward strand.
TGTGTATGTGCTTACATGTGGACACACACACTACACACACATACACACAGTGCATATACACATACCACACATCTATAACACATGCACGCACACATATACACAGTGCATATGCACACACCACACATCTTTAACACATGCACACACTACACACACACACACAATGCATATACACCAATTACACATCTATAACATGTGCACACACAATATACATCACACACACACACACTCATACCTATTTATAGAATTGAGATCATGCTTCGTAGACTATTTTGCCCTTACTGAAAAACCACAACCATAGCATTTTCTCACACAATTCATAGTTTTCTGCCTCTGGTCTTTAACTGAGCATGGTCAAAAGATGAAGTCTATGCCTTTGCTCTGGAATGATCTTGCTTCAAGTCTGAGTCTGTGGCCTTAGGCCCAAATCCCAGTGTTCGCATCTGTGAAGTGGGTCAGCAGAAGTTACCACCATCATAGGTCGTGACGAGGGCAAAGTACAAATGCTCTCCTAGTGACATCCTAAGGTCTGCCAACAAGGGCATGCACAATGAATGATGCCAAGCTCTGCTAAACTACGAATGAGATCATGATCTTTTTACTCCCGCTAGTGACAGATATTTAGATTATTTCTAAAGCCTGCCACAGCTCCCTTTCTGGCAAGTTCTAGATTCAGAGAGCAGATGATAGCAGCTTCCTTGCTGGAAACCTCCCTGGGTTAATTGGCAGAAAGGGAAGTTATGAGCTCTGGGCTTCCCTTTTGGGGACTTCTTTGGAGTTTTGCTTTTCACCGCCACTGCCACATGCAACACCTGAAGCTCTAGAACATGTTACTCTACATGGTGACTCTGCAGACCCCCTTCAGGGGTGTGGGTCTGAGCCTTAAGTCTAGCTTTCAGAGATGCCCAAACAAGCCCCCCCCCGCTCTGATGCAGCTGAGTCCATCTTGGTAATATTCCTTCCAAATCCAGTCTCTTCCCTATTCAAAACTTCTCACAGTGCCTAGAAGTGTTATGTCCTGGCCCTTGATGGTAAAAAGATGGCTCAGAAAGGTTAAATAACTCCTCTACCATCACACAGCTATTCATCAGTCAATCATGGGTTACATAATCGATCCAGCTCTCCTCTAACTTCATGTGTGGAAGGTCTGGCCCTAGTAATTCAGACATGGCAGTGTTTGGGAAAATATTAAAGAGGTGACTGGGTTGAAATGAGGTCAGATATGTGCCTTTCATCCATGGTGACCAGTGTCCTAAAAACAAGGGGTTGTGACACAGACACCACATAGTGGGAGAGCAAACATGAGGCTAACACAAGAGGGTGGACCCTCGGCAAAGCAAGGGGGCAGGGCTCAGAAGAATCCAGACTTGCCAACACCATGATCACAGACTTTGCCTTCCACAGCATTAAGAAAACAAATTTCAGTTACTCTGCTCTGAGGTATCTTATAACAGAAGTTCTAGCTAACAAATATTAAAGCTTAAAAATAGAAACGGAACTCTTACCAGGGTATAAGATCACAAAGCAATCCCTCAGTTTTTGTTTTATTTTGTAATGACCTTGTAAGATATAAATAATACCCCCCCCATAAGAGTAGAGACCTGGTAACATGCATGTAAAACGCTGAACTGAGTACCTAACAATAGCTGGTGCCAAAAGGCTACTGCCACCATCCTCAAACATTGTGACTTGCTGTGGAGTCTATGTGGGTGAAAGACACAGGAGATAGGTTTCAAACTTGGATCACAGGAAGGATGGTCACCGGGGGGCCATGTGGCCAAGCATCAGTTTTCACTGTCCCCCTCGGAGCGACAGCAACCATCCATGGAGTACATTAAGAATGCTCTATCTCGTGTGTGGGAAAATGTGGGAAATGAACTATCTGGTCCTCATCTCTGAGCTTCTGAAGCAGAAACTCTGGAGCTGCGGCTTTGCTCACCCCCTAGGGGGCACAAGCACATCTTGACATTGGGAACTGGATTCTGGACAAGACTGCATGAGCAGAATAGCAAGTACAAGGTGACCCTTAAAGCCCTTTAGAGTCAGGGGCTTGGAGACTCAGGAGGAGGACACAGTCATCTCTCCTCCCTTGTCTTTCAGAGGCCACACACTCATGAGCTTCAAGGGTTGTGGGTCAGTGAGCCTCCTGTGGTATCAGCTGACCATATCTAACTGACCTCCCATCTGTGAGGCTGGGAAGAAGTCTCTTGAAAGTCTAGTGTCCACCAGACTGCCGTGATTTCAACATCAAAGCTGGAAAGGACCTCGGAGACAGGCCACCAGAGCCAACTGGGTCGAGGAAGGTGAGGTTCATCTAAGGTCACGTATCAGAGTGATGTAGGCAAGGCCTTCTAGGCTCGCTCCTCATCCCTGTGGGGCTCAGCTGGCACTTAAATGGCTCTCAGTTTTAAGCTGATCATTCTTGACAGAACATTTCAATGTCAAGGTGGGGGCAGGAGAGAACAAAACTTTTGCTTCAGGCACAGTCACAGCCTTTGAACTTTCAGCTTGTCACTAACAGTTCCTGTCCTTGTGGGGAGATTGTTTGCTCCCAGAAATACTTCTACCTGGGGCATTACAAGGGACTCATACTCAGGTTGCCTTAATGCCCAGAGTCTTGGAGGAGAGATGTTCAACTAATCTGTCCTGGCAGAGAGTGGACTCAGTGCATGGGGATGTTTATACCTCACATGACTTGTTGACCTAATTGAAAAAGGCCATGCTGCAGAGGCTCTGGGAAGAAGCTATGGTTCTGCCTGGTCCAGTAGAACTCAATGAGGCATCACAAAGAACACAACCAGGTCAGTGGTAGTTAAGAAGTTTTTACTGGGGCACTTGTTAGTCTTTCAAGTGCACACACATACCTGCCAACTCGTGTGTGCATGCGTGGAGGTCATTGTTCAACACTGGCTGCCTCCTTCAATTGATCTCCACCTTTGTTTTTGAGACAGGGCCTCTCACTGAACCTGGAGCTTGGTAATTAAGCTCCCTGGATCTGCCTGTCTCCCCAGTGCTGGAAGTACAGATGCATACCACAGTGTCTGGCTTTTGTATAGAGCTGATGGTGATCTCAACCTGGGTATCCATGCTTATGCAGAAAGTGCTTACCCACTGAGCTATCTCCAGCCCATAGGTATGCACTGATAACAATATGGCTGAGGCTGTTGGTCTACGAATCTAACTTTGAGAACCACAGGGAAATATTGACCTGTTGTGTCTTTCTCATGAGAGTCTAGGGATGGATCCTCTGCAGGTCTCACTGCTAGTCAATCTCTGCCATTTGCCTGCATTGCTGGACTGTTAGGCCATCCCTTACCATCTCTGAGTCTTGGGTTCCCTATTTATCAATTATGGGACATAGAGGCCAAAGAGAAATAACTGGGTGAAAGAGATGTGAAAACTGTCAAGATGATCCAACGAATGAGTACTATAGAGATGAATAATTTGCATTGGTATGGATCTTGGTCTATTGAAACAAATTTTAGGTCATTTTTATTATATGCATATTTATGCTCTTGATTAAGGTATTGGGTTTGTGCAGCTCATTTAATGATGTAATATATAACTAAGAAATATAGTTACTAGATAATCATCTATAATAGTCAAGCTTGTAGTTGTGTTAGTTAGGTTTTTAGATATATAGACATATATTTCAGTTAGATACATATTCTTCAAACCTTTCAAAGACTTACAGAATATGGAATTTAAAATCTTTTAATAACTTAGGACTTTTCATGACATGAAACACATCTGCTCCTGGAAGCACCAATCTACTTCAAAAGGAAGATGGGCATCAAAGAGGCTCCTTATGGAGTTGGTTAGCCATTTTGGCAAGAAACTGCTCTTGCCTGGACTGTTTAATGTTATGCTGTATGAACTGGACATGCTGGACCAACAGACAAATGACTGCTGAACTTGCATAAAGGTGAGATGGTTCATTGGGGTTCCTGCTTCATGAAGGAGTCTGCCAGACATTCTGCAGGACACAGAAGAAAGTGGTTGACAAATTGCCAATATAGGTGGAACTGTCTTTGATATTTCCTGCTTCATGAGAAAGTCTGCCAGATACTATGGGCCTGTGGGTAGAAGATTGGATGCCCCAATGTTGCAGAAGAACTGTGGGTGACTATACAGGCAATGAGATGTCTCTGTGAATTCTAAAGTTTTGGAAACTGCATACAATGCACTTCCTGTTTACTTAGGTAATAGTATATTCTTTTGGAGTCTTTGATGGAGTTGAAGAATAGATATAGTTTTCCTTAGTTATGATATAAGATAAAGTAGATGTAAATATTGTAACTGTAATTCTTGCTGGATGCCTGTTTTGTTATATGTAATTTTACTACTTCCTTTTTATTTTGACAGAAAATGGGAGGTGATGTGGGATTCCCCTATCTATGCTGTGAATACCATTGGTTAATAAAGAAACTGTCTTGGGCCTGTGAAGGGCAAAATAGAGGTGGGGTGTAACATGAGGGGGGCCTGCTTGTTGGGGGTTTCATGTCCTGCCCAGTACCCCACAGCCGGCAAGCCCCAAAGAAAATCACACAGAGANCAGGAGTGGGAGGAATCAACTTCCTTCTTCCCAGAATTCTCCTGTTCTCATTGTGTCATTTCTACTTCCTGTATGGTTTTCCTGCCTATACTTCCTGCCCAGCCAATCAGCATTTATTTAAAACATGATTGACAGAAAACAATTTTCCCACACCAGTGGGGGGAGAACTAAACTGAATGCTGGGAAAAAGCAGAGCCATGAGATGACACGTAGCTGCCAGAGGGAAAAGATGTGAGCTGGAAAGTTGCAGGTAGGCCATGAGCCTTGTGGTAAAATATAAAATAATGGAAATGGGTTAATTATAGATGTAAGAGCTAGCTAGCAATACACTTAAGCTATTGGCCAAACAGTATTGCAAATAATATAGTTTCTGAGTAATTATTTCATGGTCTGGGCAGCTAGAAATGAACTAGCAGCGTCTCTCAACATAAGGGGAAACAAGCGTTGATTGGACAATCCCTGTGAACCAGAAGCCCTATTGGATGATGGGAATATTGACCTGGATGAGAAGAATCTGTGCTTATGGAACTTGGGTGGATAAGGAAGACAGGTGAGTGCTGAGTGGCTTAGTTGGTGTAGCAGTCAGGAATCACAGGTGCCTGTGATGGATAAGGGGCAAAGCAAGTAGCCTATGACCATCCCCAGTGCAAAGAGATGCCAAGGTAGGATCTTAAGGGGCAATGAACTGGATGAGTTACAGGAAGAAGCGGCTGCAGAGATGCAGGAGTGAGAACATGCAAATCTGGATGCATGGTTAGATTGGTAACTTGGAAATTTACACGGAGTCTGCTTCGGGGAACGGTGAGCCTGGTATGTTCACATCTGAGTTATTGCCTGCATGCACTGATCAGGTGCTGTCCTGAGGACCCTCCACTGCCACACCACTGAGGCCTTCTCCACTGTGAAGGACTCATCTGTCTCCATTCTCCTGCCCATTGTCACCAACCTCACCAACCTCACCAACCTCACTCACCAACTCACCATGTCCTGGTGTTGTGAACTGTATTGTTCTCTGTCTCTGTCTGTCTGTCTGTCTGTCTGTCTGTCTGTCTGTCTGTCTGTTTATGTATATCTCTTTTTCTCTACACACACACACGAGTTGTGTCCTTCCTATCCATCCATCTATAGACTCACCTTCCACATGAACAACAGTAGCAATCAGAAAGCAATCATCTTTTCTTCCTCAATACAACAGCCGAGTGTGCTGATGATGTTTGTTGCTACAACAAAAATCATGTCTTGAAAAAAAAATGGGACTACTGCCAAAGGAAAGGAGGAAAGGCCTATTTAAATAAACTCAGGTGGTTCAGATACTATTGAAGGTGCCCAAAACAAAAGTGTACTTGTGTTTCCTGGCTTCTCTGCTTTGCCATGCCATGGAGAAGAGGGTACCACACTGGGATGGGGGGCTCTAGTAGGCCTGCGGGAATTCAGATGATGGCGTGGCTTCTCTGGCTCCCACTGCGAATGTTGAGCATTAATGAGAACAGCTCTCTGGGTCTGTCATTAGTTCTCAACTCAGGGAGAGCAGGTACTCCTGGAGACCTGGATTACTTTAAGAAAGAAAGACGTGGGCAGATAAAAATAAGCTGCCGTGCAACTAGGTCCTGAGGAGAGCCGCCTTCATCCCTTACTATGTTAGCGCTCTCCCAGATTGTGGTCCTATTTGATTTATCCTCACATCTGCCCTGCAGAATGAGCATTGTTAGGTGCCTTTGATACAGGGGAAAAGTTAATTGTCATGGCTTATAAATAAACAGCAAAGCTGGAATCGTAATCCAGGTTACAGAGTGAGTTAGGAATCTGTCTGTCACTGAGCTATAACCAGAAAGACAGATCATTGTAAGTATTGGTGAGGCTGAAGGGAGTCCATGCCCATTGCTGGTGGCAATGTAAAATATTGCAGTCACTTGAAACAACCTTAAGAGTTCCTCCAACAGTTAACTCAACACCTAGATGTACGTCTAGGAGAAACAAAATGGATACATAGGAAATCTGCACACAGATGTCCACAGTAGTACAGTGCAATCCATCACAACAAAGGGGGAAAACTATCTCCTTCATTTCCTAAACACAGGCATCTGTGTGGTAGAATATCAGTCAGCAATAAAACATGAGAAATTACCAAAAGACAGCATCACGAGGACGAATCCTGAAACATACTAGAAGAAAAACGCCAGCCACAGAAGAATGCAAATAGAATGATATCATCTACAGGAAATGTTACACACGAGCAAACCTAGGCTCTAAAAGCCTAACAATGGCCATTTGTGGCCGTCATATCTAGAGAGGTGAATGGGAGTGCAGTTGGGCTCATATTGGAAAAAAATCTGGAATGATTATTGATGGGTGTCGGCTCTTTGGAGGGCAATGAGAGAGATGTTTCAGAATGGACTGTGGCATTGCTTCTCTGAGCCTACTAAATGCCACGGAACCACACACTTTAAGTGAGCCAATTATACATCAGTTGTATCTCAATGAAACTGTTTTTAAAGCATTGATAGAGTATTAAAAGAGAAACAATGCAATAATAAAAAAGAAATCAATCATGATCTTCCCAAGAGATGTTTTTCTTTCACTCATTAAAATAAATATTGGGCTCACGTTATATGTGAGGCACATAGCTACTATAAACACATATGTGGAATGACCAATAATAATTTGGGGCAGCCCTTAGGGAGAAGATGACTACGACCAGAAGAAATCACGGGACCTTTAATTGCACTTGTAAAGTTTCCTTTTAAAACTCATCACGATTGATGTGGGATTCCCCTCTGTAGGCTGTGAACCATTGGTTAATGAATAAAGCTGTTTGGGCCTACCAGCAGGGCAGAATACGGTAAGGCAGGAATTCCAAGCAGAGACAGAGGGGAAAGTAGACCAAGTTCAGGAGACGCCATGTAGCTGCCAAAGGAGACAGATGCCCCAGAACCTTACCAGTAAACCACAAGCCTTGTGGTAAAATATAAAATGATAGAAATGGGTTAATTTAAGATGTAAGAGCTAGTTAGAAATACACTTAAGCTATTGGCCAAACAGTATTGCAATTAATACAGTTTCTGTGTGATTATTTCAGGTCCAGGTGGCTGGGAAATGAACGAGCAGCCTCTGCCCACACACAATTGATTTTATTTTATTTTTCATTAAAAATTATAATGAGCTGGGTGGTGGTAGTACATACCTTTAACCCCAGCACTCAGGAGGCAGAGGCAGGTGGATCTTTGTGAGTTCAAGGACAGCCTGTTCTACAAAATAAGTTCCAGAACGGTCAGAGTTACACAGAGAAACCTTGTCTTTGAGATTATGATGGCTAAGTGGGGTTACAAATGTAAGGGGATTGAGAATCACCATGGAAAACACACCCGTGGGCATGTCTGCAGAAGAGTTTCTAGATGGGGTTAATCAAAGAGGGAAGGCTCATCCTGAATTTGGGGTACCATTCCATGGGCTGAGATTGTGGACTGAGTAAGAAGGAAAGAGAAGTGAGGAGCAACGGCAGCATCCAAACTCTCTGCTTCTTGAGTACAGATGCAATGCAGCCCCTGCTTCAGGCCCCTGCCATGGTTCCTTCTCTATCATGGCGGACTGTACCCTTGCACTGTGAGCCAAAGGAAGCTGTCTCACAGAAACTCCTTTGTTGAGTTGATTTAGTCAAGTATTACATCCCAGCCAGTGGGAAATATCTCAGAGAGAGATAGCTATACATTCACACATGGTTGTGGGCCAATTCATAGAGTCCCTTGTGCATGTTCCCTGGTGTTTTCAGTGGCAGCATCTTGGGAAGGTATGAATGCTAACACGACGGGTGGAAGACCCACCAGCTTTATTCATATTCTCACTGGATTGTGCTCGCCTGCATCTGTGTTAATGGCTATATAATTTTATTGCCTCTAAAGAATTTGTGCATCTCTCAGCACAGTCAAGACAAAGGACATGTCTGTCACTGCAGAATTCCTCCTCATCACACATATACAACACATACAACAGACATACACACACACATTATTTTATAGGGGTGTATCATGCAATACTGCGCATACATGGTGGTCAGAGGACAACTTTCCAGAGCTGGCTGTCCCCTCCCACCATATGCCTTCACGTGCTGAGCCATGTATTTGCCTTCCCAGCTGCCCTTTTTCTAACTCCACACCCCCCACCCCTGGTTCCATTCATCTCCTGTCTCTAATGGCTAACCCATGCTCTATTTATAAAAAATTGTAACTTCCAAAAATCAATGGACTCATACAATATCTATGTTTATAAACATGGCCTTTCTCATTTGGCATAATTCCCTAGAGATTCATCCAAGTGTTGGGCACCTTGCTAATCCATTCAGTTTGGGTATTGAGGAAAGGGAAGAGGCATGGGATAGACAGATTCCATGTGTCTTAGCGTTTGCCCACCAAAGGATGTCTGCAATTAAAGATTACCAGCTTTAAATCTCCTCTTGGGTGGTAGGCACGCAGACTTTCACTGTATTCTTTCTTTATCCCAGAGAATGCTTAATTTAAGTAGAAGAAAAGAAAAGGATGTCAGGAATTCTGGGTCATCCTCTGACCTGATCATCTGCTCTTGCATACAGGAAGTGGGGCTTGGGAACCAGAAGGCTTGAGGTTCTAGACTTCACATGGGAGCCCAGAAACCAATAAAATCTCCCATGGTCCTTGAGACCAACTCATAATGGGAGCAAAGAGCTGCCTGAAAGCCGGGAATATGGAACGCCAATTGCAAAGGTGAGAATCTTCTAATGAGGTCAACGCTGCTTGGGACTTCTTATGCCTGCAAGTAGGGTAATGAGGCCCAAATACTGTTTCTGCCAGGTTCAGAGTGGAGCCATATGGAGCCCTGGTTTCCTGGGTGCCTCCCACACTGCTCTCACTGCGGCTTTCGCCTCCTTTGCTTAAATCCTTGCAAGTATCTGTTATGACTTCCATAGCCTTGGGAAGAGCAGAATGAGAAAAAAGAGCCATGCCACAAGCATCCAGTGGGGGCTCGCCCAAGGCTCAAACACTTCCTTACCCACAAGAGCTTCCAGCTTCGAGATCCATCTCTGCTCCTTATCTGCCCAGAGAATAGAGACACACGCTAGGAGGGCCACATCAGTGTGACGATTCTTGCTATGGGACAGAGGCAAAAGCAAGGCAGTCATCCTAAGATGTTAAAGCAGCCTACATAGTGGGAGAGTTCACTATGGAGTCCCAGAAGATTGAACAGGGTTTAGAGAACTCACAGTATCCAAGGATTGGAGCCCACTCTGGGTCTCTCTTACAAGATGTGGTATCAGAAAAGCCCAAATAACACACGCTTCTCCTGACATGGGCAATGGATTCAAGGCTCCCTAGTGTCCACCTGCTGCTCTGAACTCACAAAGTCACCTTAGTCTGTGTGCTTTCTCCTCTCTGAGATGTCACTGTGCAATGGAAGGATGAACTCCGTGACCCTTGCAAGTCAGCTTCTGGGAACAGTCTCTAGCTCTGCCACTTGTCCTAGAAAGGCCACCCCCAACCCCGTCGCCGCAGGTCAGATCCCACGGTCTCTCCGGCCCATGCAGCTCTGTCTGGAGTACCCACAGTACACATCTCTTCCAAGATTCAACAGATCTCACCCACCAGTGGCCCCTTGTGAAGGTCCGGGAGAAAGTACACAGCAAACACTAGCTGCCTGCACTGTGCTCTGAAGAGCAGGAGATGGTTTTCCCATTACTAAGCTAGCTTGAGTTTTCTGCACTTCTAGATTCCCCATCCTTTCTCTCTGTGTGTGTTTCCACTGCATACACGAGGAGGTGAGGAGAGAACAGGGGTTGAGTGGGTGGGGTTTCTGACTGAAGAGGTGGACAGAGCTGCAGCTGATCCTTCATGTCAGGCTGGATGTGCAGGGCCTTTGTCCTGACATGTTCTATATGGAGACTAAGAACCGCTTAGCTGCCGTTCCTTGCTGTAGAAGACAGGCCTGTGGGGAAACGACTGGTGTCAGACAGAAGCCCTTCTACCTGGCTCTGGAGAGCACAGTGACAGTCCTCTACTCTTTGGTACACAGACCTGCATGTTGTCTTCTGTATGGCATGGATGTGGTAAAGGTGACTTGCCTGTCATACCTGAAACACTTAAGCCCAGACAGGAGTCGGGGTTGGCAGCTGAGCTGGGATGACTCTGACAGAGCTGAAAGCTGACAGCCCTGCTCACTGCTAGACAGGAAGCCTTTCTGTCCCTTTCTTGGATCAAGCATGAGCTTTGGAGTGGAATAAGCCTTCAGCCCGCTCTGGGGAAGACCCTATGACACTCAAGGGGACCTAAGTCCAAGGGTAAAAGATAAGCAGGACGAACCTGCTTACACTGGCTTTGCAATCTGTTCACCTAGGGCAATCCCTAATCTCATATGAGCTTCAGTTTACCAGCCTATAAAATCAGTATTGTTGAGATGGAGTCAGAAGATTCTTGTAAAATGGAGTTTCTTGGGAGAGACTCAGCCTAAAAAAAAAAAACCCCACTGTTTTAAACAGTATGGAGTGACTTGGAGCACAGCAAAGTTTGATCTCAACGGGGGTGATGATGATGATAGTAGGAGCGGTAGGAAATGGATGGCTGAGTTGCTTTGAGGGTCAAGAGAAACGATGCACCAAAAGTCAAGTGATCAACGAATGGCAATTGCTGGTTATAAGTAATAGGGGAGAGAGCCAATTGGTGTGGGAGGTCCTTCTATTTGTTGCTTTTATTGGTTAGTGATAAAGAAACTGTCTTAGCCTGTGATAGAGCAAAAGAACAGAGCTAGGCAGGGAAAACTAAACTGAATGCCTGGAGAAAGAAGGGCTGAATCAGAGAGATGGAGACAGATGCTGGGAACCTTAGCCAGTAAGCCACAGCCATGTGGCAATACACAGATTAATAGAAATGGGTTAAATTAAGATGTAAGAGTTAGCCAATAACAAGCTAGAGCTAATGGGCCAAGCAGTGGTTTAATTAAAACAGTTTCTGTGTGATTATTTCGGGGTTGAGCAGCTGGGAACAAACTAGTGGCCCCTTCCTCCAACAGCCGACTCTTCAACAGAGGCATAACAAGGGTTCAGCTTGCCCAAGCCACTATTAAGGAATTCTTCCAGGCTTCCACTGGGGCAAGAAGGATGCAGACCTATAAGCAGGATTTTAGGTGAGGTTAACCTAACCTTCTTTCTTCAACTCTTCTGCTGCCCCAGTGCTGCCCCCTGCAGGCTGCTCTTCTCTACCTGTACCACATATACCCAGGCTAGAGACAGCAGGTTGCTCCCTCCATGGTGTTAACAGGGACCAAGGGCTGAGGCCTTCAAATGAACTGAAAACCCCTAGCAGATTGACTCCATTTAAACTCCTTGAATATTACAGATCATTCCACACCCGATTCCAGGTGACTCCAAGGGCTCCAGACAATGCATGTCTTCATGGGGACAGAGGAAAGAGCTCTCCTAGGGCTCCTCTCTCTGACCTCCAGGACAGACTAGTGGGAAAGAAAGACCCCCAAAAGCATCCTTAGCATTGGGCCTTCTGAACAAGCAAGTGCTAGGCTCAGCAGAGGTAGGCAGCTAATGCACTGGCATCTCCAGCTGCCCTCTACATGCCAGGGATTGCAGATTTCATGCAATCCTCCTAATAGCTGGAACAAGAACGGCATTGCCCCACTTTGCAGATGAGGAAACAGAGGTGCCGTGATTAATTTGTCCTGGTTATGTATGCTTTCAATGAGCCTGGCAGCTCTTGATTTTAGGTGTGGCTGATGCCAGTGCCACTGGTCTTTCAGTTACATCAGCCATGTTCTACCAGGGAATCCCTTTAGAAACTTGTTTTTCTTGACTACTCCATTTCCTGTCTTTATTTTTATTATTTTTTTATATTAAGCACTCAATACTGCACATCTGGTTATATACTGTAGCCCTTGAGGGAACACAAACCATTATAATAATATTTTCTCACCCCTAATTCCCAAGTAACAATTTTACCCCCTTAGCGACAGTACTGCCCCTATTGAAAATACATAAATTAAAATGGAGATTCTCAAAGGTGGTTTCTGGGCTGGGAAGTCCCCTCAGCCTAAAGCTTAAGAAGGGTTCAGAGAAGGTCCGTTTCATTGAGTTGAGTCTTCTTTGCAGGGACTGGCTATCTTTGGGCTGTCCGTTCCCTGCTCTTGTCATCATGCCTTGTGCTTCTGGTTCATACACTCCACTCCCTCTGAGAAGCTTCCCTGGCTACCTCTACCTCTACCTGAAGCCGTATCAGTTCCCTTTCCACACAGCAATCTCAAGCTGTGTGGCTGCGGTCCATATTAGCATCTCTGTCTGTAAGGAGAAGGATCACAACCTACCCATTTGCACGCAACAGGTGCTCAGAAGATGTGTGCAGGAGAGATGAGCCCAAGCGATAAATAACCTTGCTTACGCTGCCTGCCACCGCTCTGCAGGCCTTGGTGTTTATTTCAGGCCTGGCTCACAGGAGGAGAAACAGGAATTCCTCCAGAATGCGGCATTCATCGGCTATCTTTTTACAAACAAACTTCTGTTTACCAACATCTGTAGGTGGTCAAGGTCCCTTTGGGGCTGAGACGAGCACAAGTCAAGACCACAGAAGAATGATTATAATAATGTTGAAAGACAGATTTTTATGGTGCACAAACATCTATACTCTCTTGACTTATAGGGCTGACTTAGAAGGAAAACAACACTAAGTAGTAGTTGTGTAAGGACCAAGGAAGCCTTAGCTGATGGCATCCACCCATTTTCAGCAGTGGAGGCTAACAGTGATCCCTTTAGACTTCTACTTTCAGAAATATGGCTTCCTACTCACCCCAAGGAATTCTCCTGATGCTTTAATATATTCATTTATCTGTAAATGTATAGCTCAGCTGGCAAGACGCAGAAGGAAATCCTCAGAGGCCATAATAGCACAAGATAACACAGTATGACATGTGATGGGTGTCCTTAAGGTATCTGATTACCCTTGGTGGTATTAGGGCTTTCAGTTATGAAGCAACAACACAGGAAACAAAGTCACAGATCTTCAAAAGGAGGGGAGACAGACAAGCTGGAACCCTCAGATATAGGTAGGGCCCTGAACTTTTGTGTGTTGATGAATTAGAAAAGCCCAGAACCCTGTACCTTCTCACCACAGGACACAACAAGGAAACTGGGCCCTATCAGAGGCAAAGGAAAAAGAAAAAAAAAAACCCTCTGAGAATTTCCAAGCACAAAATGACCCTTATGTTGTATTACCTTATGGGCAGAAAAATAGCCCCACCACCCAAAAAAGCCCAAAGTCCAAACTGTATATTTAACTTGAAGCAACCCTGAGGTGGTTTCCTCTAGAGCAAATGCCCTTTCTGCAGCAGTGAATTTTCAAATCAGGCTTCAAAGAAGCTCCCAAGTTTCCAAATCATGAACTCACATGAATCAAAGATTACATGTGAAAAAGAGCCTCCATCAGAAGAGGCGGAAGAAACAGAGAAAGAAATGAGCAGCCCTACACAGGGTTGTGTCCCACAGCAATCAGAATTGGATAATAAAATAGCAGGTGCAGTTGGTGCAGATACCACAAGGACTGGGAAAGTTTACAGGGAGACCACATTGTCAGAAAAGCAAAGCCAATAAACAGGAGCTCCTCACAGCTGGGGTTCTAAGTCTGTCTTGCAGTATCAGCATGGGTCAAAAACACAAGGCTTTCAATCCCAGCGTTCAGGAAGCAGAAGCAGGCAGATCTGTGTGAGTTCAAGACCATCCTAGAATATACTTTTGAGGACAGCCAGCGCTACATAGAGAGTTAGTCTCATAAAAACAAATGCGAAGAGAAAAAGAGGCTGGTATATTGGGTAAATCACTGCCTGTCTCCAAGCCTTGATTTCCTCGTCTGTAAATGGAAGAAAGGATGCTGTATTTCAAGTCAGAGTCTTGACATTAGCATTCTGTCATGCTGGAGAGCGTCTCCTGGGCTTTGTTTTTTCATGTTGTGCTACCCCATGGCTATAAGTATAGTACATGAATTTTAGTCCTTGTGATCTTCCAGCAAAGTAGGAACTAATACTATCCATTTTATGCAGACAGCTGGTGACTTGCGTGGAGTCCTGAACAGGTAGCCCAGGCTTGGTCCCCACCAGTGTGATTTGAGAGCCTTCTCTCTATGACTTAGTCCATGGCCTCCTACTAGGCTTGGTGCTCAACATTCTCATTTTCTCTGACCTGTTAGGAGTCTGTCATAATAGAGAGCAACTCCTTGGCTCAAATGGGCTACTAGTAGCAACCAGAATAACCGCTCCAGGGACAAGGAAATACCAAGTTAATTATCAATCACCAAGGTTTCTAAGCGCCGTCTACAGGCAATGCCTGTGCTTATTTAATGATTTGGATGAGAGCCTCCTCGGACAGAGTAGCAACCAGTGACAGATTCCTGAGGCTCATCTTCCAAACAGCCACTCACAGAAAATTATCTGAAAGTCCTTCTCTCGGCCCTGGTTTTCTCATGTGCCAAATGGGGATGATGAGTATGTAATATCACATTCATCTTCTTGTTGGGCATAGAGTGTGCATTCCGCAAATGGTCCTAGCTATAGCTGTGGGTTCTGCCCTACTTATCCCCCCCCACACACTGGGGAGAGGTGGGACTTTGTGGTGGATGACCTTGAGAGAGTTCCAGCTTCCCCCACTTCCCTGCTATATGACTTTAAGTCATTGACTCTCTCTGAGGTTCCATGGCCCCCATCTGTGAATCAGAACTCACAGTGTTTACCTCTCCCGGTAGCCGTGAGGGTTAAATGGGCTGTGAAAGGCACAGCACGGTAGTTGACATCCCATGGCCCCCCAACAAATGGCTCCTCTCACCCCTGGAGCATTTCTGCACGTGTGAATTTTCCACTGCGGTTACAATTCAAAGAAGCAGAGGACTCTGAGCGTTTGAATGACTTGTTCTTTTCCACCAGGGGAACTTTCAGGAAAGCAATGGGAGGTGGAAGATATCTAAACGTATTCCTTCCATGCTATGTAAGTCAAGGCAATACAGTCAAAGAGGTCCAAAGTCTTGGAGATGTGCGGTTCGACTCCTGCCTCGGCTGCTTTGGCAAACTGGGCAGGGAAGTACATGGCTGAAGGTGCAATTGGCAACAGGAAGCAGGCCTTGTGATTTGGTGATTGAAGCACCAAGGATAATGACACCGATTTTCCGTTTGGAATAAATTAGGCATTCAGCTTGACACCCCTCCCACTGTGCATCACACTCTGGGGAAGCAGGATAGTTAACTAAGGTTGACATAAAGGATAGCATGAAAGGGTTCAGAACCTATGGAGCCAAATCTATAGTACTGGCTGGACTCAAGGCTTCTACGACTAACCCTGCCAGGCCTTAGCATTTAGGCAGACTTCTACACAAGGTTCTGACAATGTCTGCCTAGTCATCACCTCTCAAAAATATGAGATGCCAGGGCCAGAGGAGGTTCCATTTGGGCAAATATAACTATGGGCTTCAGGCTCAGTCAGCAGTACTGTTGGGATTTCTATTCAGATCAACCATTTGCTCTGTCTCAGCATAAACATGTGTTTTGTTTGTCGGATGATATTAATTAGAGAGGCTGCTGTTGGAAGATGATGTAGGCATTGGAAGGCAGCGGACAACCCAAGTCTCTAAGCGAATACGGAGGTACAGACTCAATGCAGGAAATGCAGCCAGGGAAGATGGACAGAGCCTGAGAAGAAAGCCTGACCACTGCTGACCTCCAAAGACTCCACATCAGTGTAACGGCCTGGATCTCTATGAAGCCAGACTCACCACTGCGTCCCAGCGTCATGGTTAAAGGACAAAACAAATGGCACTGCCTTCACCATGTCACAGCTACGCCTTCCTAGGCAAGATTTTTCTCTGAGTCACAGCTTAAAAATAGAAAAAGTCTTATGTCATATATGTGCAAAAATATAAGCTTTGTACTGGAGGTGAAGCTCACACCACGGTCTACTACCGATGTGACACATTGCAAGAGTTCACTTAAATGTACATTCACTCTTGGTGGCTGACATCATTGGCACTACATGTAACAGTGCATTCTTAGCCTCCTAAGACTGATTTGTCCATATATATATCACACAAGAATGGGAGTGTCCAATTTAGGATTATTTCTCCAAACTGACCGCATACCCTACTCCCTTTGCCTTCCCTTGTTCCTGTCACCAACCAAGATGGACATCTCTGATAGGGTCTGACCAGCTGAGTATGCCAGAGTCACTAGTTAGTACCTCTAATGGATAGTAACTTGGGTTTACATCTTCACTGCGGTACTGTTCATGGAAGAGGAGTCAGTGCCAAAGTGGAGACTGGCTGCCATCTCTGGAATCTGCCATAGTATATACCAAAATTTGGAAAAAGAAGCATTTTTTTAGTGTTTCCATTCATCTGTCCATGAGTTAAAAAAATTCTTGGAAAGATACGATTATAGGGATGGAGAGGCAGTATATATGTGTAGTCTGTGTGCTTATGGAGCATATGTATTTGGTATGCACATGCCCACAAAAGGAAGCCAAAATAAGTTACCCAGTGCCCAATTTTATTCCCTTGGAATAGGCTTTCTCACTGAAGTTTGAGCTACACTATCAACCAACAAGTCCCAACAATCTTCTTGTTCCTGACCCCCACAGTACTGCGGTTAGAGGTGCAAACGTTCACATTTGACTCTTTCAGTCGGTGGTAAATCCAGATCCCAGTATTGACACAATGCTTGATTTTATCCATTGAGCCATTGCCCCAACCCAGGACTATGCTTTTTGTTTGTTTTGTTGTTGTTGTTTATTCCAAAAAGCAATATGTAGCAATCAATACTCAGGTCCAAACTAGGGATGCTAACTAAGGTTAGATGGGTGAGTGGCTAACACAGTCATCAGCATCCTAGGCAGGCTTACTGGAGTTCTGGATTTGAATCCCAGCTCTGTCATTTACCAGGCAGTCTGTAGACTAGCAGACATTTACTAGACAGACGAAGGAGTCATAGGGAAGAGAGCCTCAATTCTCCCATCTGTCCAATGGAGTCTCCCAGGAGACATTTACTAGACAGACTAAGGGGTCATAGGGAAGAGAGCCCCAATTCTCCCATCTGTCCAATGGAGTCCCCCAGAAGCTGTTCTGTAGGAACATGAGGAATGCTGGACAGTGGGCAGTGCTCAGCCACCTGCCTCCTTCCTCTCATTGCCCATGTCTTCTGCACAATGGGCATTACTTTGTTTGCTAATGGACTGGAATCAGTGGGGAAGCTCTCCCCTGTCTGTGGTCTCCTGTTTGTATACATAGCCAAGAGATGCTCCTGCAAAAACTTTCAACAGCTCCTAGTTTCAAGACAACCATCTCACAAAGTGCCCACTCCCCAGCTGGCACTCCAACCTTTCCACAAACAGGACTCAGTTTCTTCTGGAACCCTGTGCCTAATGGCTTTCCTCTCTCATGGCAGCTGCTAGGGTGCTGGATGCTGAGGAGAGCTTAGGCAAGACTTGGGGATGATGAAGGATGGCATGAAGAGCCTCTCATTGCTGTTTGAAGGCTTGTAAAATGGGTCAGGATAGGAGGGGCAGTTTTGTGACAAGCCTAAAGACTGAACTTCCTGTAGCAGCCAGGCTCCATCCCAGAATTCCTGTTTCCTCCACTCACACAGCTCTCAGGATAGTCAGTGACCCCACTTCCATACAGGTTTCTTCTCTCTCTCCCTCCCTCCCTCTCTCTTCCTCTCTCTTNTCTCTCTCTCTCTCTGACAGTGTCTCACTGGCTGTTCTAGGGCTCACTATGTAGACCAGGCTGGCCTTGAACGCACAGAACCTCGCTTGTCTTTGCCTCCCAAGTGCTGGGATTAAAGGCGTGTGCTGCCAAAGCTGGTCCCTCTGTGCCGCTTTCAATGTACAAATGCAGGGATCCCTGAGGGCTCCCAAGACCTCTTAGATCACCTAAGAGTTCAAACTATTTCCACAAATGTTCTATCCTCATTTTCCTTCCCTCTCCCTCATGGATGCCGGTGAACCCTCCAGACTGGAGGCAGAGCGAGGACACCTTCTGGTGAGTCAACCACTAAAGGAATCTTCCACCCTGTGAAATGAGGCCTTCCTATCCAGCTCTGCTTTTTATTTTCACATAAATGTGTTATTGATGCTGATATTACAGCTTGGTGTTTTATCGCAAATAAATTAAACACACCAATTTAACATTTTTAACTGTTAACTATTAATACGACAAAAACATAAACACAATCTCATCATGTACAGACTGTGTAAACAAAAGCCCCTCTGGGGATGTTAATAATAGTGATGAGGACGAGGCCCTAAAAACAGGACACTTGCTGCTTGAGGTTGGGATGCAGCCGGACATTTCCTTCACACCCTCCAGGGCAGTTTCTTTACCTCCCTGTGAAAGCCTTCAGTGGCACAGCAACCTTCTCTCCCCATGGTAGCCTCTTTCCCAGACTTATGGAGCTATGATAGGGAGGCTTTGGTATGAGAAAGACTGGGCCGCCCAAGCAATTCTGCACCTCTGATTAGCATTCCCCTGGTGGCCATGGATATTAAATACCTTTTTAAATGTGTGTAGGCCACTTCTGCATTTTCTCTGAATAAACATCTGCTTCAAACTCTTGGCTCATTTAAAAAATATGTTTGTCATATTATCATTGAGTTATGCTCTTTATATATTGTAGATATAAGTTCCTTATCTGATATATGATTGGCGAAATACCATGTCCTACTTTGGATGCCTTGTGGCAGTCCACTAAAGCACGAAACTTAAGACTTTTGAAATCCATTTCATCTACTGTATTCCTCCTTTCCCTTTGTAGGTGCCAAGCCATTACACAATGCTTATTTACACCTATGCTTTCTTCTAAAAGTTTACAGTTTTAGCTTTCAGAGACAAGGTCATGATTTATTCTGTGGTCACTTTTGCGTCTGAGGAAGGGCCTGTTTTCATGCTCTCACGTGTGGAGAGCTACTGTGCCAGCATCATTTGTAAAGACATAATCATCCCCGTGCTTCAGAAGCCTTGCTTTTTACCTGGGCTTTATGAAACCACCCTGTAAGACTTGAAGGGAGTTTAATGAGATGACCCAAGGAGAAGCAGTCCGTGGGATCCCTGGTGTGAAGTCCTAAATGTCCATGACTGAACGAATGAGTGGTGGATCGGAAAAGGTCCTAAACGCCAGCCACCGTCACTACTATCTGGCTTGAGCGTTCCATTCCTGAAGCTCATGAGATTCAAGGCCTTATTCACTTATCACACAGTCATGGCCGTCCTCAAGACAGCAGCCTGCAGCCCCTCTCCTGCACACCCCTTTCTTGTCTCACTGCCCCCTTCTTCCCTTTGTCCTTCCTAACTCTACCTGACTTGAAGTATTAGATGCTTTGGTCTTGGCTACTTGATTAATTAACTGTGAACCTCTACTCAAACTCTTGGTCTGTCATTGGACTGAAAAGTCACGAATGAGACAGTCCATCAATGAAAAGGTCTCTACTTTACACATGGCAAAGTGACACCCCTAGGGATAAGGAGGTTGACCCGGGTCACCCTTGCATGTGCTGTCCAACATGGGTCAGAATGATGCTGATTCTGGCTGATTCCATCCTCAGCTCCCCTGCCCTCCCAGAGAGATCCTTTGAAGTTCTGTGTCCCTCCTCCGTGGCGTTGGCAACACCTCCAGACTTAGTTTTGCTCTGAATTTCATTTGCTGCCTCTTCCTGATCTCGGAGGCAGATGGTAGGCAGGAGGGGGCCTGGCTGAAAACCAGGTCTCCCCGATGCCTGACCTCAGGCAAAGAGGACATGAAAAGGAGGCGGAGCCAAGGGGCCCGGGGTTGAAGCTACAGAAAAAGTTCTGTTCTCCCCTATTGAGGTCAGTGAACAGTAACGAGGTCCTCTTGGTGCACACGTCTCAAAGCCCGGGATCTGTTTCCTGCCTTTGAAACCCCTGGAGCTCTGGACGCTGGAGGGGACACTACTTGGGTAATGTGCCCCAGGGACTTCAGCCTCTTGGGCGAGCAAAGAGAATTGTGGAGGGGAGAAGAGTTGGGGGCTCAGCATTGGTCAAGTCCTGTTGGGACTGTCAGGGAAGTGAGCAACAGCGGAGAGGGTTGATTAACTATTTGCTCATTCATTCATTCATTCATTCATTCATTCATTCATTCATTCATTCATTCATTCATTCATTCATTCACTCACTCTGTCTTTATTATCTGCCATGTGCTAGGCATCATTCCAGGCATGGGAACAATGCAGGGAACTATAAAGAAGGTGGTACCTGCTCCCCTGGACATTAGATACTAACAAGAGATGTCTGGGGATAAATGAACACTCTTGCACTAGCTAACACACCAGCTGGACATAAATGTTCCCAGAAAGTCCTGGGTTGGGAGGAATGGTCTTTCCCATAGTGTGGTTGGATGAGGAAGGCTATGCCCCTCTCACATTCAATGACAAGCCTCTGGAACAGTTGATAGGCTTCCATGAGAGGTATCTTATACTGCATGGGTCAGCTCACAAGGACAATGACTTTTACTTCTGTTTGCTGCTGTTCCCTAGGCCAGAAGTGTTCTTCTCAAAGGCTGGGGGAAGGCCCATGCTCAACGCTCCAAAGCAGGGGCATTTCTAGGGTTCCCTGAACCTGGAAGAGGTGATTGACTTAGTCACAGCTTAGAGTCCTGGGTGGAAAGGGGACTCAGGGATTAGATAACAAGACTGGTGGGTGGCAGGAGGGCCTTTATAGGTTTTTGTTGTTGTTGTTGTTAGTGTGAGGTAGACAGCCATAGGAGGGCTTGGTAGGAGAGTGATACGATCTGAGAAATGCAGTGACAGATGCCTTTGGGCTAGACAAAGAAGGCCACCAGTCTGGTGAGCAGGTTACCATAGGAATCCAGAGCTGACAGTATTCGGGTCAATGTGCAGAGGAGGTCACAGGGACGGGAAAAGTACGGAGGAGATCTGTCAGTGTAAATACGGCACTGAGCGTAGGGATGGGATAATAGGCGATGGAGCTGGAGGGACAAGGGGGAGAATTCCTGCATCACGGACTGGCTGACATCAAGCTCTATGTGTGGCCCCACCCTGCTAGATTCAGATGTTTCAACGAAATATTTTTGCACCATGCCTTTCTTCCCTCCCTTGGTACAGATGACCTCAACAAGCCTTGTTCCAGGCCTGGCTCTGTGGGTGGCCGCGTAATAGGGATGAGCAATTCAGTCTCCCTCTGCCAGGGATGAAAGTGGTGTCTCCGAAGTGCAGCACGCCATATTGTGCATGTTGAGGAAGCAGGGAAGGAAAAGCCCTCATTGGGGAAGACATCTAGGGAGACCAGGGACCACATTTCTGGAGTTTAGAGGGATGAGGGAGATTCCATTACTATTCTACTGGAATGGGTCAATTATTGCATAGGAGCCTCCGATGGGGCTGATGAACACGTGAGCTCTCCTCTTACCTGGCTGAGCAGCACGCGGTTTTCTTATCTTAAATGTGGGGCCGTGAAAACTGACTCATGGGGCAATGCAAGTTAAGTGCGATGTGTGAGTCGAGCCTCTGTATGTGTGATCTGATTTTGTCCCTGCAGACAAAAGCTAAAGCTTTTTGGAGGCTCTTGGAGAGCCATCTGTCCAAGGCAGAACATTTGCTGTCCTGTGCAGTTATATATTGCTGCAGCCACCTCTGGTTTTGTCATTCCCGGGACCATGACAACTGTTCCATATGTCTTTGCTGACTAGCCACATGGATGTTTCAAACAGAGGTTATGCAACACCCATTTTGTATTCGGGAGTCCGTGGACAATGTGATGACTGCCTCCAAGTCTCCCGATTGCTGGACCGTGAGATGGAATTAACTTTTTGATCTAGGGAAGAGGGTTACAGCTCGCTCATTCATCTCCTTCCCACTGACTCCAGGACCTTGGATGTCAAGCAGAGTCTGAGATACCCAGTAAGTTGGGTATGTCACTTCTGATCCAAAGTACAGCCAACATCTTCCAACTGTGTGCACTAAGGGAGCTATGTGTTCCAGGGCTCTCTACAGACAGTATTGGCCTTTATTGTGAATAAGAACTCAGTCTGTCTATCCACTGGAATTCTGGAGCTGATTCTTTATGGCATCCAATAGAGCCCATATGTTGCCTTATGGGACTGCTTGGAGAATAAAAATCCAAACTTAGTATAAGTGGGTATGTAGTATATCTCCAATGAAGAGCTTACTCCCCGTCCCCATTTCCACCCCTGCAGCCTTCTTCAATGGCTCCGTTTCCATGTACGAAGCTGCCCAACTGTGGGCCACGCTCCTCCAGCTCACCACCTGCTATCACGCTGCTTTCCCCATCCAGCCCGACTTTATCATCACGGCGCGGCATTTCCTACCCATTGTATATGGCTGTGCTGCATGGCAACATGAAGAAAAGCTTCCGGAGAGCCTCTTGGACCCCTCCTGACAGACCCCACTCACTGTTCTCCTCTCTTGCTCAACCACGCCTCTGTCTTCACCTAGCTCCAGGACTTGCATCCTGGTCTTCTGGATGCAAGAATAAATTCCAGTTCACCATGCCTTCAGTTGTCCTGGACGGGCCTGACTGGTACCTACTTGCTGCCAGCACCACCATCACGCTCCTGTTGGATGCCCAACCCCACTTACACTGCCCTTTTCACCACGCTGTGCTGCTTGCAAGCAGTGTGAAATATGAAGGTTCCCTGAAGCCCAGCCCAGCAGGAGTTCTACCATCTCCTCACTGGGCAAATACACCAGGAACTACAGTTCCCAGCAGTCTTTGCTCTTGTCCTCTTATTAAGACAGGCACTAGAACTCCCAGCAGCCTTTGCTTCCTCTCCTCTTCTTAAGTTCACTGCCACTCAATCTCCTGCCCTTCCTATACAGCCTGAAAAGTAAATGCATTTCCCGATTCTAAAATGCATTTCTCACTAAACCTCAGACCTGCAACTGATGACAGAAAATCAGAGATGACAGGGACTTACCTGGCTCCATGTCAGCACTTTGGGAAGCGTTGGTGTCCGCAGGCCCTGCAGCCCCCTCTCCAAGGCCATCGGATCCTGGAGTTCAGGGTGAAATGCTTTCTGTTGAGGAAGAGAAGAGAGTGGATTAAGGGACAGCACGGTTGGTCCCCAGCTTTCTCACAGTCCCCTCCCCAGCACCCTTTCCAAATATTGTGTCAGCTGGAAACATGGCGTTTGTCCTGGTCCCATGGCCACGAAGCAAAGCAAGTGGAGTTCCAAACCCTGAGGACCTTGAGTGAAGACGCCATCTTCATGGCCTTGCCCTGGCATCCAGGAGAGCCATCCCCTGTACTGCACTTTTCTTTCTGTGAGTATGCTAACATTGTCTTCCAGTCATTTCCTGCGTGGATGTCTTCCTGTACACTCAACCCACCAGGACAGGGGCTGAAGAGTGAGTCTCTGCAACCAGGTGCCAGTGTAGGGCTTGAAGCCCAAGAGCGACAGCAACTGCCTGGTAGACAGAGATCATCGATCCTGTCTGTGATGGGGTGGAAGGCACACAGAATGGGCAGCAGCCTTGGGGCAGTCCCGACGGTGGCATGACCAGGGAAATAAGGGAAGCACCTTGGCTCTCGGAGCCTTGGCATCTGGCTTAGGAAGTGGATCTTCTTGGCTGGGATGAACCAGAGAGAGTCCCGGAGTCACTTGGCAGGGGCTGTCCCATGAAAGAACTCTGCACTGGCCCTCTTGCTGTGACAACCTCTATCAAATCACGTTCCTTTCTCAGCCTCAGTTTCTTCATTGGAAAGCAGAAAGCTCTGAACTGGGCAGCATGGGAACTTCTTTTTTGGCCTAAAATTCAACAGCTATGAATCTGCTTAATCAGTACCACTAGTGTCCTTACCCGATAATTGTCACATGAATGTAAGAACTTCCACCCCATTTGAAAGAAAGGTAGGGAGGGGCTTTACGTCATTTGCCTTTGGTGATCGCAGCAAAAGGAAACGGAATCTGAACACAGATTCTCAACAGTTGCAGGTCTGTGCAGCATAACAGACACCTCCAGATGTCCTCTGCATACAGATCCTGCAGGCAAAGGCACTTAACATATCTGAGTTTTGTTCTCAAGCCATTATTTGAGAAGTTCCCTGAATACATATTTGCCAAATATACTTAGGAACCCTGCTAAGAAGTCATTATTGTCTCTTATAAGGTGAGGAATTACTGGTAATTCCCATTAAAAACAAAAATCTTGTAAGTGTGAAAATTTGCCAACTCTCCTGGTATCTCCGATATTTCTTTCCTGTGAATTCTAATTATTCCAAACGGAGACTAGCTAGCAGCCAGGAGCATTTCCAGACTCTGCCCAAATGCAGGGCCTCCCACCTATTCCCCAGGGTCAAGCTCTACCGACCTCACGAACTAAAGAGTCTGGAGAAAAACTGAAAAGGCTCTTCTAAGTCAAAATAAAGGCTGGGGAGATGGCCCAGCCCAAGACCTAAGTTTGGGTCTGCAGAATTTATACACAAAACCAGGCCTGGTAGCACGCATCTGTAATCCTAGTAGCCGTGGGAAGGGAGGCAGGCAGGGAAATCCCAGGAAACAGACTGGTAACTAGCCTAGCCAACTAGCTGAGAAGTTCTAGGTCTCTCTCTCTCTCTCTCTCTCTCTCTCTCTCTCTCTCTCCCTGACTCAAAAAAATATGGAAAACAGTTGAGAAGCAACACCCAAGGCTGACCTCTGACCTCTACCAAATGTTCGTTTGTGCACCTGATGTATGAACACCATCATACAAACACACACACACACACACACACACACACACACACACACACATATACCAATGAGGATAAAAGCTAATATACTAAGTCAGGGTATGACTCTCATTCTATGCCCCTAAATTGACTCTGGGACTTTGTCATTGCTTGCTGTTGCTGTGACAGTGGTGACCACCATGACCAAAAGCAACTTGGAGAAGAAAAGACTTATTTCATCCTATGGCTTACAGTCTAACGCCGAGGAAAGCCAAGACATGAACTCAGGCCAGGAACCTGGAAGCAGGAACTGAAGCAGAAGCCATTGCGGCTTGCTCAGCCTGCTTTCTGATCCAGCCCAGGAACAGCACTGCTCACAGGGGGACAGACACCCCTACATCAATCCCTCATCCAGACATCACTCCGCAGACATGCTCCTAAGCTGATCTGATGGTGGCAGGTCCTCAACTGCGGTTTCCTCTTCCTAGATGACTCTAACGGGTTCAGTTGGCAAAAACCAGCCTGCAAAGATTTAATTCCTATTTACACAGCCTTATTCACAAGAATGTCATCCCCTAAGGCTTCAAAGAGAGCAGGAACCTGCCTTGTTCCGCTCCACCCATGGATGAGAGAAAGCGTGTCCAGTGTCTGTGTCTGGACCTATCCCAGAAGATCTGTGGCTTTTAGGATCTACATCTGCTGGGCTTGTGCCCAACGATCCCGTGGAGTCCTAGGCAGGTCCACTGATCTGGGTGGACAATGCTTGACCGGACACTTGTCTGGGTTTTAAGACGCCACCGTAGACCACACAAGCTGCCCAAGGCGAGAGCTGTGCACCTGGGCCACTCACCTGGAAGAAGATGCCACGTCTGCCCCTTTCCTGCCCCTGTCACGGCTCTGGATGAATCATCTCATCGTCACTTCCTTTCCAGTTCTCAGCCCCACATCCCTCCTCTTTCACACAACCTCCAGGAAGCATGCACAATGACTGCACATAAAACTAAGATATTCGCGCTGTCCCCGTTCACTTTCTATGGCTGCAATTAGCGCCATAACCAAAAGCTACTTGGGGAGGGGAGGGTTTGTTTCCGTTTACAGGTTCTTGTCCATCACGAAGAAAACCAGAGCAGGAAGCCAAGGCAGGAACCTGGAGGCAGGAACGGAGGCAGAGACTAAGGAGTTCTGCTTACTGGATTACTCCTCATGACCTGTTCATCTTGTGTCAAATAAATAAAAAAATAAATAGGTAAATAAATAAATAAAAACCAGGACCACCTTCCCACAGGTGGAACTGCCCATGGTGATCTGCACCCTCTCACATCAATCACTAATCAAAATTCTACCCCACAGACTTGCCTTGAGGCCAGTCTTAGGGAAGCATTTTCTCAGTAAGATTCTCTCTTCCCAGATACGTCAGGCTTGTATCCAGTTGACAAAATCAACCAGCGCATACGGGTGGCTGAAAAAGTCCTAACATTCCATTGAAGAGAAGACTAGTAAGGAAAGGATGCCTTCATTCATTCATTCATTCATTCATTCATTCATTCATTCATTCATTCATTCATTCAT